>OY744483.1:345919287-346484721 GCA_963556165.1 Tipula helvola | reverse complement strand
TATTCGAGCGATCTAAATACCCGTTGGCATCACAATTACAGGTCTCAACACCTATTGATTGAGGTATCAATCATCGAAATCGGAGCACAATTGCAGATTTTCGATTTTTAAAGCTCTGAATTTGTGGGCTATAGTTCAGTTGATTTCAATAAAATTAAATTTTTCACAAAATGTGTAGAAATATTCGAGCGATCTAAATACCCGTTAGCATCACAATTACAGGTCTCAACACCTATTGATAGAGGTATCAATCATCGAAATCGGAGCACAATTGCAGATTTTCGATTTTTGAAGCTCTGAATTTGTGGGCTATAGTTCAGTTGATTTCAATAAAATTAAATTTTCCACAAAAATGTGTAGAAATATTCGAGCGATCTAAATACCCGTTGGCATCACAATTACAGGTCTCAACACCTATTGATTGAGGTATCAATCATCGAAATCGGAGCACAATTGCAGATTTTCGATTTTGAAGCTCTGAATTTGTGGGCTATAGTTCAGTTGATTTCAATAAAATTAAATTTTCCACAAAATGTGTAGAAATATTCGAGCGATCTAAATACCCGTTGGCATCACAATTACAGGTCTCAACACCTATTGATTGAGGTATCAATCATCGAAATCGGAGCACAATTGCAGATTTTCGATTTTTAAAGCTCTGAATTTGTGGGCTATAGTTCAGTTGATTTCAATAAAATTAAATTTTCCACAAAATGTGTAGAAATATTCGAGCGATCTAAATACCCGTTGGCATCACAATTACAGGTCTCAACACCTATTGATTGAGGTATCAATCATCGAAATCGGAGCACAATTGCAGATTTTCGATTTTTGAAGCTCTGAATTTGTGGGCTATAGTTCAGTTGATTTCAATAAAATTAAATTTTCCACAAAATGTGTAGAAATATTCGAGCGATCTAAATACCCGTTGGCATCACAATTACAGGTCTCAACACCTATTGATTGAGGTATCAATCATCGAAATCGGAGCACAATTGCAGATTTTCGATTTTTAAAGCTCTGAATTTGTGGGCTATAGTTCAGTTGATTTCAATAAAATTAAATTTTCCACAAAATGTGTAGAAATATTCGAGCGATCTAAATACCCGTTGGCATCACAATTACAGGTCTCAACACCTATTGATTGAGGTATCAATCATCGAAATCGGAGCACAATTGCAGATTTTCGATTTTTAAAGCTCTGAATTTGTGGGCTATAGTTCAGTTGATTTCAATAAAATAAAATTTTCCACAAAATGTGTAGAAATATTCGAGCGATCTAAATACCCGTTGGCATCACAATTACAGGTCTCAACACCTATTGATTGAGGTATCAATCATCGAAATCGGAGCACAATTGCAGATTTTCGATTTTTGAAGCTCTGAATTTGTGGGCTATAGTTCAGTTGATTTCAATAAAATTAAATTTTCCACAAAATGTGTAGAAATATTCGAGCGATCTAAATACCCGTTGGCATCACAATTACAGGTCTCAACACCTATTGATTGAGGTATCAATCATCGAAATCGGAGCACAATTGCAGATTTTCGATTTTTGAAGCTCTGAATTTGTGGGCTATAGTTCAGTTGATTTCAATAAAATTAAATTTTCCACAAAATGTGTAGAAATATTCGAGCGATCTAAATACCCGTTGGCATCACAATTACAGGTCTCAACACCTATTGATTGAGGTATCAATCATCGAAATCGGAGCACAATTGCAGATTTTCGATTTTTGAAGCTCTGAATTTGTGGGCTATAGTTCAGTTGATTTCAATAAAATAAAATTTTCCACAAAATGTGTAGAAATATTCGAGCGATCTAAATACCCGTTGGCATCACAATTACAGGTCTCAACACCTATTGATTGAGGTATCAATCATCGAAATCGGAGCACAATTGCAGATTTTCGATTTTTAAAGCTCTGAATTTGTGGGCTATAGTTCAGTTGATTTCAATAAAATTAAATTTTCACAAAATGTGTGAAATATTCGAGCGATCTAACTACCCGTTAGCATCACAATTACAGGTCTCAACACCTATTGATTGAGGTATCAATCATCGAAATCGGAGCACAATTGCAGATTTTCGATTTTTGAAGCTCTGAATTTGTGGGCTATAGTTCAGTTGATTTCAATAAAATTAAATTTTCCACAAAATGTGTAGAAATATTCGAGCGATCTAAATACCCGTTGGCATCACAATTACAGGTCTCAACACCTATTGATTGAGGTATCAATCATCGAAATCGGAGCACAATTGCAGATTTTCGATTTTTGAAGCTCTGAATTTGTGGGCTATAGTTCAGTTGATTTCAATAAAATTAAATTTTCCACAAAATGTGTAGAAATATTCGAGCGATCTAAATACCCGTTGGCATCACAATTACAGGTCTCAACACCTATTGATTGAGGTATCAATCATCGAAATCGGAGCACAATTGCAGATTTTCGATTTTTAAAGCTCTGAATTTGTGGGCTATAGTTCAGTTGATTTCAATAAAATTAAATTTTCCACAAAATGTGTAGAAATATTCGAGCGATCTAAATACCCGTTGGCATCACAATTACAGGTCTCAACACCTATTGATTGAGGTATCAATCATCGAAATCGGAGCACAATTGCAGATTTTCGATTTTTGAAGCTCTGAATTTGTGGGCTATAGTTCAGTTGATTTCAATAAAATTAAATTTTCCACAAAATGTGTAGAAATATTCGAGCGATCTAAATACCCGTTGGCATCACAATTACAGGTCTCAACACCTATTGATTGAGGTATCAATCATCGAAATCGGAGCACAATTGCAGATTTTCGATTTTTAAAGCTCTGAATTTGTGGGCTATAGTTCAGTTGATTTCAATAAAATTAAATTTTCCACAAAATGTGTAGAAATATTCGAGCGATCTAAATACCCGTTGGCATCACAATTACAGGTCTCAACACCTATTGATTGAGGTATCAATCATCGAAATCGGAGCACAATTGCAGATTTTCGATTTTTAAAGCTCTGAATTTGTGGGCTATAGTTCAGTTGATTTCAATAAAATTAAATTTTCCACAAAATGTGTAGAAATATTCGAGCGATCTAAATACCCGTTGGCATCACAATTACAGGTCTCAACACCTATTGATTGAGGTATCAATCATCGAAATCGGAGCACAATTGCAGATTTTCGATTTTTAAAGCTCTGAATTTGTGGGCTATAGTTCAGTTGATTTCAATAAAATTAAATTTTCCACAAAATGTGTAGAAATATTCGAGCGATCTAAATACCCGTTGGCATCACAATTACAGGTCTCAACACCTATTGATTGAGGTATCAATCATCGAAATCGGAGCACAATTGCAGATTTTCGATTTTTAAAGCTCTGAATTTGTGGGCTATAGTTCAGTTGATTTCAATAAAATTAAATTTTCCACAAAATGTGTAGAAATATTCGAGCGATCTAAATACCCGTTGGCATCACAATTACAGGTCTCAACACCTATTGATTGAGGTATCAATCATCGAAATCGGAGCACAATTGCAGATTTTCGATTTTTGAAGCTCTGAATTTGTGGGCTATAGTTCAGTTGATTTCAATAAAATAAAATTTTCCACAAAATGTGTAGAAATATTCGAGCGATCTAAATACCCGTTGGCATCACAATTACAGGTCTCAACACCTATTGATTGAGGTATCAATCATCGAAATCGGAGCACAATTGCAGATTTTCGATTTTTAAAGCTCTGAATTTGTGGGCTATAGTTCAGTTGATTTCAATAAAATTAAATTTTCCACAAAATGTGTAGAAATATTCGAGCGATCTAAATACCCGTTGGCATCACAATTACAGGTCTCAACAACACCTATTGATTGAGGTATCAATCATCGAAATCGGAGCACAATTGCAGATTTTCGATTTTTGAAGCTCTGAATTTGTGGGCTATAGTTCAGTTGATTTCAATAAAATTAAATTTTCCACAAAATGTGTAGAAATATTCGAGCGATCTAAATACCCGTTGGCATCACAATTACAGGTCTCAACACCTATTGATTGAGGTATCAATCATCGAAATCGGAGCACAATTGCAGATTTTCGATTTTTAAAGCTCTGAATTTGTGGGCTATAGTTCAGTTGATTTCAATAAAATTAAATTTTCCACAAAATGTGTAGAAATATTCGAGCGATCTAAATACCCGTTGGCATCACAATTACAGGTCTCAACACCTATTGATTGAGGTATCAATCATCGAAATCGGAGCACAATTGCAGATTTTCGATTTTTAAAGCTCTGAATTTGTGGGCTATAGTTCAGTTGATTTCAATAAAATAAAATTTTCCACAAAATGTGTAGAAATATTCGAGCGATCTAAATACCCGTTGGCATCACAATTACAGGTTTCAACACCTATTGATTGAGGTATCAATCATCGAAATCGGAGCACAATTGCAGATTTTCGATTTTTAAAGCTCTGAATTTGTGGGCTATAGTTCAGTTGATTTCAATAAAATTAAATTTTCCACAAAATGTGTAGAAATATTCGAGCGATCTAAATACCCGTTGGCATCACAATTACAGGTCTCAACACCTATTGATTGAGGTATCAATCATCGAAATCGGAGCACAATTGCAGATTTTCGATTTTTAAAGCTCTGAATTTGTGGGCTATAGTTCAGTTGATTTCAATAAAATTAAATTTTCCACAAAATGTGTAGAAACTATTCGAGCGATCTAAATACCCGTTGGCATCACAATTACAGGTCTCAACACCTATTGATTGAGGTATCAATCATCGAAATCGGAGCACAATTGCAGATTTTCGATTTTTAAAGCTCTGAATTTGTGGGCTATAGTTCAGT
Organism: Tipula helvola; assembly: GCA_963556165.1. Taxonomy (NCBI): domain Eukaryota; kingdom Metazoa; phylum Arthropoda; class Insecta; order Diptera; family Tipulidae; genus Tipula; species Tipula helvola. The sequence continues at coordinate 346,479,873 of OY744483.1, read as the reverse complement.
TGATTTCAATAAAATTAAATTTTCCACAAAATGTGTAGAAATATTCGAGCGATCTAAATACCCGTTGGCATCACAATTACAGGTCTCAACACCTATTGATTGAGGTATCAATCATCGAAATCGGAGCACAATTGCAGATTTTCGATTTTTAAAGCTCTGAATTTGTGGGCTATAGTTCAGTTGATTTCAATAAAATTAAATTTTCCACAAAATGTGTAGAAATATTCGAGCGATCTAAATACCCGTTGGCATCACAATTACAGGTCTCAACACCTATTGATTGAGGTATCAATCATCGAAATCGGAGCACAATTGCAGATTTTCGATTTTTGAAGCTCTGAATTTGTGGGCTATAGTTCAGTTGATTTCAATAAAATTAAATTTTCCACAAAATGTGTAGAAATATTCGAGCGATCTAAATACCCGTTGGCATCACAATTACAGGTCTCAACACCTATTGATTGAGGTATCAATCATCGAAATCGGAGCACAATTGCAGATTTTCGATTTTTAAAGCTCTGAATTTGTGGGCTATAGTTCAGTTGATTTCAATAAAATTAAATTTTCCACAAAATGTGTAGAAATATTCGAGCGATCTAAATACCCGTTGGCATCACAATTACAGGTCTCAACACCTATTGATTGAGGTATCAATCATCGAAATCGGAGCACAATTGCAGATTTTCGATTTTTGAAGCTCTGAATTTGTGGGCTATAGTTCAGTTGATTTCAATAAAATTAAATTTTCCACAAAATGTGTAGAAATATTCGAGCGATCTAAATACCCGTTGGCATCACAATTACAGGTCTCAACACCTATTGATTGAGGTATCAATCATCGAAATCGGAGCACAATTGCAGATTTTCGATTTTTAAAGCTCTGAATTTGTGGGCTATAGTTCAGTTGATTTCAATAAAATTAAATTTTCCACAAAATGTGTAGAAATATTCGAGCGATCTAAATACCCGTTGGCATCACAATTACAGGTCTCAACACCTATTGATTGAGGTATCAATCATCGAAATCGGAGCACAATTGCAGATTTTCGATTTTTAAAGCTCTGAATTTGTGGGCTATAGTTCAGTTGATTTCAATAAAATAAAATTTTCCACAAATGTGTAGAAATATTCGAGCGATCTAAATACCCGTTGGCATCACAATTACAGGTCTCAACACCTATTGATTGAGGTATCAATCATCGAAATCGGAGCACAATTGCAGATTTTCGATTTTTAAAGCTCTGAATTTGTGGGCTATAGTTCAGTTGATTTCAATAAAATTAAATTTTCCACAAAATGTGTAGAAATATTCGAGCGATCTAAATACCCGTTGGCATCACAATTACAGGTCTCAACACCTATTGATTGAGGTATCAATCATCGAAATCGGAGCACAATTGCAGATTTTCGATTTTTAAAGCTCTGAATTTGTGGGCTATAGTTCAGTTGATTTCAATAAAATTAAATTTTCCACAAAATGTGTAGAAATATTCGAGCGATCTAAATACCCGTTGGCATCACAATTACAGGTCTCAACACCTATTGATTGAGGTATCAATCATCGAAATCGGAGCACAATTGCAGATTTTCGATTTTTAAAGCTCTGAATTTGTGGGCTATAGTTCAGTTGATTTCAATAAAATAAAATTTTCCACAAAATGTGTAGAAATATTCGAGCGATCTAAATACCCGTTGGCATCACAATTACAGGTCTCAACACCTATTGATTGAGGTATCAATCATCGAAATCGGAGCACAATTGCAGATTTTCGATTTTTAAAGCTCTGAATTTGTGGGCTATAGTTCAGTTGATTTCAATAAAATTAAATTTTCCACAAAATGTGTAGAAATATTCGAGCGATCTAAATACCCGTTGGCATCACAATTACAGGTCTCAACACCTATTGATTGAGGTATCAATCATCGAAATCGGAGCACAATTGCAGATTTTCGATTTTTAAAGCTCTGAATTTGTGGGCTATAGTTCAGTTGATTTCAATAAAATAAAATTTTCCACAAAATGTGTAGAAATATTCGAGCGATCTAAATACCCGTTGGCATCACAATTACAGGTCTCAACACCTATTGATTGAGGTATCAATCATCGAAATCGGAGCACAATTGCAGATTTTCGATTTTTAAAGCTCTGAATTTGTGGGCTATAGTTCAGTTGATTTCAATAAAATTAAATTTTCCACAAAATGTGTAGAAATATTCGAGCGATCTAAATACCCGTTGGCATCACAATTACAGGTCTCAACACCTATTGATTGAGGTATCAATCATCGAAATCGGAGCACAATTGCAGATTTTCGATTTTTAAAGCTCTGAATTTGTGGGCTATAGTTCAGTTGATTTCAATAAAATTAAATTTTCCACAAAATGTGTAGAAATATTCGAGCGATCTAAATACCCGTTGGCATCACAATTACAGGTCTCAACACCTATTGATTGAGGTATCAATCATCGAAATCGGAGCACAATTGCAGATTTTCGATTTTTAAAGCTCTGAATTTGTGGGCTATAGTTCAGTTGATTTCAATAAAATAAAATTTTCCACAAAATGTGTAGAAATATTCGAGCGATCTAAATACCCGTTGGCATCACAATTACAGGTCTCAACACCTATTGATTGAGGTATCAATCATCGAAATCGGAGCACAATTGCAGATTTTCGATTTTTAAAGCTCTGAATTTGTGGGCTATAGTTCAGTTGATTTCAATAAAATAAAATTTTCCACAAAATGTGTAGAAATATTCGAGCGATCTAAATACCCGTTGGCATCACAATTACAGGTCTCAACACCTATTGATTGAGGTATCAATCATCGAAATCGGAGCACAATTGCAGATTTTCGATTTTTAAAGCTCTGAATTTGTGGGCTATAGTTCAGTTGATTTCAATAAAATAAAATTTTCCACAAAATGTGTAGAAATATTCGAGCGATCTAAATACCCGTTGGCATCACAATTACAGGTCTCAACACCTATTGATTGAGGTATCAATCATCGAAATCGGAGCACAATTGCAGATTTTCGATTTTTGAAGCTCTGAATTTGTGGGCTATAGTTCAGTTGATTTCAATAAAATTAAATTTTCCACAAAATGTGTAGAAATATTCGAGCGATCTAAATCTCCGTTGGCATCACAATTACAGGTCTCAACACCTATTGATTGAGGTATCAATCATCGAAATCGGAGCACAATTGCAGATTTTCGATTTTTAAAGCTCTGAATTTGTGGGCTATAGTTCAGTTGATTTCAATAAAATTAAATTTTCCACAAAATGTGTAGAAATATTCGAGCGATCTAAATACCCGTTGGCATCACAATTACAGGTCTCAACACCTATTGATTGAGGTATCAATCATCGAAATCGGAGCACAATTGCAGATTTTCGATTTTTAAAGCTCTGAATTTGTGGGCTATAGTTCAGTTGATTTCAATAAAATTAAATTTTCCACAAAACGTGTAGAAATATTCGAGCGATCTAAATACCCGTTGGCATCACAATTACAGGTCTCAACACCTATTGATTGAGGTATCAATCATCGAAATCGGAGCACAATTGCAGATTTTCGATTTTTGAAGCTCTGAATTTGTGGGCTATAGTGCAGTTGATTTCAATAAAATTAAATTTTCCACAAAATGTGTAGAAATATTCGAGCGATCTAAATACCCGTTGGCATCACAATTACAGGTCTCAACACCTATTGATTGAGGTATCAATCATCGAAATCGGAGCACAATTGCAGATTTTCGATTTTTAAAGCTCTGAATTTGTGGGCTATAGTTCAGTTGATTTCAATAAAATAAAATTTTCCACAAAATGTGTAGAAATATTCGAGCGATCTAAATACCCGTTGGCATCACAATTACAGGTCTCAACACCTATTGATTGAGGTATCAATCATCGAAATCGGAGCACAATTGCAGATTTTCGATTTTTAAAGCTCTGAATTTGTGGGCTATAGTTCATTTGATTTCAATAAAATTAAATTTTCCACAAAATGTGTAGAAATATTCGAGCGATCTAAATACCCGTTGGCATCACAATTACAGGTCTCAACACCTATTGATTGAGGTATCAATCATCGAAATCGGAGTACAATTGCAGATTTTCGATTTTTAAAGCTCTGAATTTGTGGGCTATAGTTCAGTTGATTTCAATAAAATTAAATTTTCCACAAAATGTGTAGAAATATTCGAGCGATCTAAATACCCGTTGGCATCACAATTACAGGTCTCAACACCTATTGATTGAGGTATCAATCATCGAAATCGGAGCACAATTGCAGATTTTCGATTTTTAAAGCTCTGAATTTGTGGGCTATAGTTCAGTTGATTTCAATAAAATTAAATTTTCCACAAAGTGGCTCTAGTCGAGCGGCAACGCGTTTCATACCTAAAACATCAACCAAAATGTGTTGAGTTGGTCCATAAGAGATGTTTAGAGCCTCTGATATCTCTCTAATGCAAACACTACGATTTTCGAGCACAATTTTCTTCATTTTTTCTAGGTTATCGTCGTTAACAGAAATGGATGGGCACGACCTCACAATCCTCACTGAATGCTTTATGCCACTCAAATACTTGCGTTCTCGACAGTGTTAAAAACTTCAATTTTTTAGGATCGTCTTACAGGACCGTCAATGGTCGAGTGTTTATTTTATACATGTTTCTATTTGTGGTTCTAAAATGTGGTGCAACAGGAAGTATAAAGTGGCAGGTTGTTTCATCTTATTGTAATAAGTTTGCAATTACTAATTCTAGAGTTGAAGATACCAACTCAGCCAACTCAACCAGACCTGTTATTTCAATACTCGATCCGCACCAACAAAATTGGTACCATTGTCCGAATAGATATCTGTACACAAACCCCAATGTAGTTATTGTATGTGGATTGATCTCTTCCTATCTTGTTCTTTAGGTGAATAGTTCCGGCATATTCAATACCCACTTTGCTGAACGTCTGTGACGGAGTCATTTTTCAGGCCGATAGATCACCCATTAGTTGGTTGAGCAATGTTTATATAAATCTGAAACATGTAACACATTTCTGTATGATATGCCGTGCCAGATTTCTGCTATTAATGATCCAGAATTTATTGCGTACGTTTGTCAATGTTATTTGTACGCCGCCATGAAGTGTTATCGTCTTAGTCGCACATCGTCAATTATTCGCTTGCTGATCATGGTTTCCTTCAGTTGTGATTTTTTTAAACATCTGTGTATTGTATGACTGGATTTAAAGCTGATATTTTGGATTTCTTATCTAATGTTGTTATCAATGTCTGAAGTTTTTTACGGAAGAATCGATGTTTTGGCAATACACAAATGGTAGATGCTGGTGATTCTCTTGTTGCTAAATCAGCTAGATGTTTATCTGTTGGTATGTAATTCTATTGTAGTTGAGGTAAATTATCTGTAATCTGAGATACTTGATTGGCTACAAAGGATGTAATGTCAGAACTTACTCAGGCCAAAACTATGGTGGAGTCCGTCCAAGCGAATTTTTCTACATCTTGGTCGTTCATGGTGTACTTTGTGGTTGGTCACTACATAATATGGTATGTAGTATATTGGCTCGTCTCTCACTAGCTGCATAAGGCCTTGTCTTAGATAATCATCCATAAATTCGTCGTAGAGTTTGGCGAATGGCTTATCCTTCAGAAATTTTCTCTTGATCTGCAGTAACCATGCTACTTCAAAAATGGTTCCACAAGAACAGACAAGAGGCTCATACATTTTCTATCTGATTTTATGTGTTTTTTCTTGCGGGATGGCATCATTTTCTATTAATAAATATAATTGTTGCTCAATTGTTTTAGTGGCGACCATCGACAAAGTTTTGACTTCCTGGTTGAAGCCCTGTTCTTCTCATTAAGATCCAACCAAGTTCAGTTTATTTGCGGCAATTGAATCTTGTGGGCATCTTCTAGTGATGTTACTGTTTAGAATTAAGGGATAGAAGTCAACGCTGATTATGTCATCGATGCTACTAGACTTGTTTTAGAGTGGATCTGCAAGTTGTAAATGCTTAAAATGTGCCCATTTGTTAGTGTCAAAGTCGACGTCTGGAATATTGTCGGTTACCTTTGCCTCAAACTTAATTTAAAGGAACTTTGAAACCACCTCGAGGATAAAGTTAGTTCGACTTTGTGATTGCATACCTCGGTTTCCTTACCTCCCATTCTCAATATTTTAGAGTGGACCTGTTTTTGCCTCATCTTAAGAAAATTTGCTGCTAATTAATGGTCTGCAAAGCATGCGATTTTTTTAATGCGATCATAGCAGTGAGAAGATAAATAATTATGTATCTTTAAAACCGATTGAGACATTGAGATGAATTAATGAATTAAAGTGCAGATTACTTCTGTGGATGTCACCTATAATCTGTCCAGATTTCGTTAAAATCAGTTTAGCAATTTTGGTGTGAAAGCCGGACAACCCTAATGTGCAGACAGAAAGATAACCATTTTATAAATGGTATAGGAAAGAATTCTGCTTAATTAAATTCTGTAATCAAAAATTCAAAAATAATCAAAGTAATTTTATTTTTGAATTTTTTAAATTATAAACAGAATTCAAGTACATTTGATCATGTTGCAGAAGCTTCTAGCGTTAGTAGAGTTATAGATTTCCTGTATAGGTTTAGGTAGCATTTAACTAAGGATAGTAAAGGACAAAACTGATTTTGGAAGTGAATCTGCTAATAATAAGCCTAGTTAATCTTCATAGAGCATTGGTTCGATAGTGACTAAAATTTTTTTGTTAAATTTTATTATGCACTCTAAACTTTTAAATAGACCACACCACATTGGCGATGTTCATGATTACTGGCGTGCACCAACGCACTTGAAAAATTAAAGCAAATCGAATTTAAAATAATCCATTCATAAACGAATTTATTATCTCTTGCTACTTGCCATGTCACACGTCACAAAGAACATATCCCATTAAAATGTGTTTATATAGTGCACCCGAGTTCAACACCCTTAATTAAATGTGCGACTAATTTTATACGAATGTCAAGAATAAATGTATTGTCTTTTAATAATTATATTTTGAGACAAAACAATAAACAAATCGTCTAATTTATCTAAAGATACAGCACAAAAAAAAAAAGTTGTGTTAAAAAAGCAACACGCGACAGTTGTCAATTAACAAAAGTGTAAAACTAAAATATAAATCTTCTTTTCTCGAAATATTTTTGTTGATAATACAGTTTTTTAGTGACTCAGCCTGTAAATAATTTTAACGATTGAGAATTAGTATTGTACGTATTATACAAAGTTGTCAAAATAATTTAGATTTTATTACGAAATTATATACCGAAAATAATTAGAAGTATTAAATTAATTGTGTGGCGATAAATTTGAGTTGTTTTGTGTTTCATGTCGCATTTTGTGGTAGATTTACGAAGTGTGGGAGATGTCGGAAATTAATTTTTGTAATTGATACCGCATATAGACCAGTAATATATTGTGTCTTATAAGAACTAAATTTCACAATACTGTTTCGTTATAAAGAAATCTGCTACCTAGCACAAAATAACTAACAAGAATTTTTTTATCTACATATATACTAGTATAAAAAAAAATGTTTTGGTTTTGAGTTTATTGCCGTAAAAAAACTTCTATAAATATTTCACATCTAGCTACCAAAAAAAAAAAAATTTAATCTTTGGACAGCAAAATATTTAAAGAATTTCCTTTTATTTAAAAGCAAGAAAATTCTATAAATGTAACATCACGAGGAATAAGTAGATGCACGAGTCCACCCCTTACAGATATATAGACAGATACATATATAAACACAATTATCAACTCGCATATAATAAATTTGATTTTCTAATCTTAAGGATTTATTTAAATATGTTTTTCGGTGACAATATGCTTGTAATTTTTTCATCAGTTATATATCATAACTACCAACAGATGTGCGAAAATGATTCTTGGGCACATTAAGACATGAAATAAACTTTTAAATTGTCGTTTATTATCTAGATGGGTGGGTAAGAAGGCTATTTCTCCTATAAATTTTAATGTGACTGGGTTTTTTATTATTTTTTTTATTTTTTGGACGGACAATTTTACTTAGTCGTCGTGCGGCACAATATGAATCACAGCATTAAAAATCAAATCAATTTTGTATATTTATAAAAATAAACATATAATTAGCCTTATAAATTATAAATTTATATATACATATGTGATTATAAATTATGAAAATTTTGAGAGCACACACATATTTTGTCTTAATAAACAGGTGCGCTCCCTCAAAAAATTCTTTCCAAGATTTTTGCACAAACAAATATTTTCTATTATGACACCGTGTGTATTTCTTGGTGCGGGTAGCTTATAACCTTTATGTTGTTGTATACAACAAGTGTTATTGGCAGAATCGGTCGTGTACACTAAACCTACGTATAATATAATTTGTGTCCATAAAGAAAGTGTGCCCATAAACATCAGGATAATTAAATTTGAAATTTATTCTTAAATTACGACAACAGGAAAATTGTTTTGACCATCAATATAAATTTATAAATTTTATTAACCATGAAGTTTGATGGGTTATATTTTTGTTTGCTACAATGTTAAAATATAAAATCAGGCTCTCTCAATTCGATACAAGTAATAATAAATTATAAATTTAATCAATGAGCCATCAATTTTTTAGTCTACGTGTTGTAGACAACATTGTTGATTTATCGAAAAACCATGGGCGGGCGGATACGATCACCTGTTTAAAAACGATTAATTTTGTGCACAAATTGATTTGGCGTTTTATGAAATATATAAATTGCATACAATTTAAATATTGGCATACGAAGTTGCGCAAAATAATATGTTCCAATTTACAAAAAAACATAATTGGTTAAAAAATAAAACTTGCTATATAAATTTCGTGTTTACTATTCCGCTCGATAAATATTCAAAATATATCACATTTTTTTTTTGTTGATTTAATTTTATAATTAGAATCAATCATACGACAGGTGTCATCTTCATAAATTAAATATATCTATAAAATATATATGTTTTAAAAATAAAATCGAATATCTAAAAAAGTCGAAACGAAAATTTGGAAAAAGTAATTAATTAAATTAATTTCAAATTAAATATGGTGCATAATTTGTCCAAATATTACGCTCGTAAATAAAATAATTGAAATTTACGATAATGACACGCTCACACTGGAAACATCAATTTTTTTTGCGGCAGAATTTTTACTTCACCTATTTTCGCGTTTAAAATTTTTATTTATATATTCACTGTCAATTATTCATAATTTAATTTATTTTTATTTTTTTATTAACCAGCCGATTATTTTTTTTTTTATAAATTTTTTCAAAATTACAAAAGTCAAAATACCACATTTTTCCGTTCGCATTTATAAAACGTCTGTGTAAAAGTTAAAACGTCGTTAGATTTTCCTCCAGAGCGATAGTGTAGTGATCGCGGGCATTGAGTCAAGTTTATATATAATTCGGTGTGAAAAATATTTCTTTTATTTTTTTATTATAACAAAAAAAAAAAATTAATTATTGTAATAAATAAAATTATTTGGTTTGGATATATTGAATGTGTTAAAATTATATTTAGTGATTTAGTGTTAAAAACGTGTTTTTAAATTATAGTGGAATATTACAAAAGTTTTTAAAATTAAAACAAAATTTTTTGATCTTAATTTTCTTGTTATAATAAAAAAATAATATAAAAAATTCGAAATTAGTTTTAATTATCTTCCATATTTAATAAATTAAAAATGGCGTCTTACTTTTTACGTTACATAACCGTTTTTCTCATTTTTTATGTTTAGGGAGAATCATAATAATTATTTATTAATGTTATACTCTTAAAATTATAAACAAGAAAATTAAGAATTAAAATTTAATTAATTATCTGAAAATTAGAGCTTAAAAATTATATATATATATAAAAAATGTGGAATATATATCATCATCCCGATGAAGTACCAAAAGAAGCAACATGGGAAGAATATAATGATTTTTACAGAGATTTTAGTCGAAAAATAACCGTTTCGGAATTTGATAATTCTGAACGGATAAATGTCTTTTTTTGTGAACAATCTAAAACTGGGGAAGGTGACGCATTACCAGAAGGTTGCGATTTTTTTCCAACCAATTTTATTACTAATTTTTATATAAATACACACAAAGGTACTACATATTATATATTTTATATTCACCAACAAAAAAAAAAATTATAATTATTAACCTTTTTTATATATTAACACTGAAATCCGCACCTGCATTTTGTTCTTAAAAATATATTTTTCAAAATTTAAAAATATATAAAACAAAAATTTATAATTATTATGATTTTCCAACAAAATATAAAATACCTCGCCTTGATTCATGATAGAAAATTGTCAAAATTTTAAATTTAAAAATAAATTTAGATTTCGTTAAATTATTTATTTATAAATTTTGCAATAAAATATTTTATTTTATTTTTATTTGATGCTCCTCCATATAGAATATTAATTTTAATATACGTAAATACCTATAATGTTCCTGAATCAAGAAAAATCTCTATAAATTATCTAGATCTAACAGCATACATACATACATTATATTTAATTATCTGGTTTTTTTGGAAATTTTATTTTGGTTTTATCTATAAATAAATATAAATAAAAGTTAGGAAAATTAATTGATAGAATGAGCGACAAACAAATTACTTTAGTATTATAGCTGTCTGTTTTGTGCGTGGCTCTTATAATTTATTATTATTGTTTCACAAAAAAAAAAAAAGTAGGAATTTTATTTAAAGATTTCTTAATTTATTTAATTTTTATACATATTTTAATTTTACAACAAAATTTGAACAGCTAACATCATGATTATACAATGCATATGTGTACACAACAAAAACACGGTTTTCCGGTCTATATGTATATAAAACAGCACAAGTCATAAAAAATATATTTATAGTATATAATAAAATAAAACAATTGTAAATAAATCGTTTTAAAACACGGAATATTTACATATAAAAGAAAAACACGTGTTCTAATACATTGACAACAACAACAATCGGCAAAAGTGACAACAACAACATCTAAATTGTTTAGTACAAATTTCCCCTATATATTTTAATCTTTATGTTTTATTTTTTTTGACTCAATTTTAAATTAAACAAAATTTAACATAATTTACGATAAATAAAATTTATTAAAACACACGTGTATGGTGATTCAAATTTCACCATTCAGTAAGTAAAGACACACACCACACTAAAATTAATAATATTTTATTTCGATTTTTAATGTATTTAATACAATATTTAAAATGCATTTTAATATACGGTTTGTCGTCTATTGTTAAAAAATTGAAATAAAATCTTTTATGTTTAATTATACTAAATAATTTCACAATACGAATTTTGTTTTCGTTGCGCGCATTGTATTGACACTACAGTAGATAGATAGATAATAAGATGGAACGATGCCAGAAAATAATTTTTTTTTATGCATTTCACTTAATTTTATTATTTACGACTATTAAAATATTTTTTAAAGAGATTTCAATAAATAATTGGATTTTGTTTTTATTTTTAGCTGAAGTTAAAATGCCGAGTGGACAAGTAGACAAACCCGTTATAGCTGATAATCGCGATGGTACAGTATCGATTAAATATGATCCACGCGAAGAAGGTATTCATGAATTAGCTGTTAAATATAATGGTGAACATGTTCAAGGTATGTGCATATAAATTACAAAATATATTAAACAATTTACTGATATGTATTGTGCGCATTATATATAGGATCACCATTCAAGTTCCACGTTGATTCAATTGCATCTGGCTATGTAACAGCATATGGACCTGGATTAACACACGGCGTTAGTGGTGAACCATGTCTATTCACAATTTCAACTAAAGGTGCTGGTGCGGGTGGATTATCATTAGCCGTTGAGGGACCAAGCAAAGCTGAAATTTCGTATCAAGACAATAAGGATGGTACAGTTTCAGTTTCATATTTACCAACCGCACCCGGTGAATATAAAATCTCAGTTCGATTTGGTGACAAAAATATCAAGGGTTCACCATTCTTTGCCAAAGTTACCGGTGAAGGTCGTAAACGTAATCAAATTTCAGTTGGTTCATGTTCTGAGGTAACACTTCCAGGTGCAATCACTGATGCCGATTTACGATCGTTGAATGCCTCAATTCAAACACCAAGCGGTTTGGAGGAGCCATGCTTTTTAAAACGTATGCCAAGCGGAAATATTGGTGTTTCGTTCACACCCCGTGAAACTGGTGAACATTACGTTTCGGTAAAGCGTATGGGTAAACACATTAATAATTCACCTTTTAAAGTTAATGTATGCGAGCGTGAAGTTGGTGATGCCAAGAAAGTTGTTGTAAATGGAACTGCTTTAATGGAAGGTGTAACACATGTTGAGAATGCGTTCACCGTTGATACACGTAACGCCGGTTATGGTGGTCTTTCGCTGTCCATTGAGGGTCCCAGCAAGGCTGAAATTCAATGTAACGACAAAGAGGATGGAACGCTAAATATTTCATACAAACCAACCGAACCTGGTTATTATATTGTAAATTTGAAATTTGCCGATCATCATGTTCCCGGATCACCGTACACCGTTAAAGTCACTGGTGAAGGATCAAATCGTCAACGTGAAAAGATTCAAAGACAAAGAGACGCTGTGCCATTAACCGAAGTCGGTAGCCAATGTAAATTAACATTTAAAATGCCCGGTATTACATCATTCGATTTGGGGGCCACAGTCACCTCGCCCGGAAATGTATTAGAAGATGCTGAAATTAATGAAGTTGAGGATGGTCTCTATGCCGTACACTTTGTGCCAAAAGAATTGGGCGTTCACACCGTTTCAGTTCGTTACAAGGATATGCATATTCCTGGATCACCTTTCCAATTCACCGTTGGTCCTTTAAGAGATTTTGGCGCCCATTTAGTTAAAGCCGGTGGATCCGGTTTGGAGCGGGGCGAAGTTGGTGAACCAGCCCAATTTAATGTATGGACACGTGAAGCTGGTGGCGGTAGCTTAGCTATTTCCGTTGAAGGACCAAGTAAAGCCGATATTGAATTTAAAGATCGTAAAGACGGTTCATGCGACGTAACTTATCATGTAGCCGAACCAGGTGAATACCGTATTGGTTTGAAATTCAATGATCGTCACATCCCAGATTCACCATACAAAGTTTATGTATCGCCAGCAATGGGTGAAGCACATAAATTAGAAGTACAACAATTCCCACAAGGTGCCATCCAAGCTGATACGCCATCACAATTTATTGTCCGCAAAAATGATGCCAAAGGTGAATTAGACGCTAAAATTGTATCGCCCGGTAACAATTCTGATGATTGTTTTATTCAATTAATCGATTCGGAAACATATTCAGTACGATTTTATCCACGAGAAAATGGTATCCACAGTATTCATGTGAAATTCAATCAAGTTCATATCCCTGGATCACCATTCAAAATTAAAGTAGGAAAAGATGTTGCTGATCCAGCCGCCGTTCATGCCTATGGTAATGGATTAAAAGAGGTAAAAACTGGTGTTAAAACCGATTGTATTATTGATACGTGCAATGCTGGTTGTGGCACACTTGCGGTTAATATTGATGGCCCATCAAAAGTATCAATGGATTGTACTGAAGTCGAAGAAGGTTATAAAGTCAGATATACACCGCTATTACCCGGAGATTATTATATGTCGATTAAATATAATAATATGCATATTGTAGGATCACCATTTAAAATTAGTTGTACAGGTGAGAACGCAAACTTATGGTATATAATTTTAAATCGCTTTTATCTATAAAATGTACTTTCTTATTTATTTAAATTTTATACGTATGTTATGTAGCAAGTGAAGATTTTACTCATGGTATGTAGAATATATAAAATCAATGTGCCCCCCACCCCCCTTCTACTTTTCTTATTCTTAAGGACTTTAAATGCTACAAAAGTTCGAAATATTTTTCAGATTACGTGTTTTAAATCCCCCATTTTACACTAATCAGTAATAATCATCATTCAGATTGACAACAACAAATTCAAAAGCAAATTATAATTTAGGGACATTTCAAATTTTAGTACTTTTTTTCGATCAAAATGTAAAAAAAATTTTAATTAGGCGTTTTCGGAAATAGATCCTGAATAACTTCAGGCTAACTTTCGACCATTAAACTTATTCACTTATTTACGAACAAAAAAGATAACTTCAGGATAATTTAGATGTTGTGGTTTTAATTTTTTTTTATAATTAGCTGTAAATATAAATAAATATAAAAACTAATACATTGTTAGGATCAATATGAATGTGTTTTAGAGAAATTATTTTGTCTTTCTTTAAATTATCTCTCAAAATTCATTTTCGACCTTTTGCTTTCATAACAAAATTTATTTTAACTTTTTGTATGTGATGGATAACTTGGATAACTTTTTACCAACATAAGAAAAATTAAAAGTTAGCCTGAAGTTATTCAGGATCTATTTCCAAAAACGCCTATTGCATGTTCTGTTTATCATCTAATAACTTATAAATCACAATTCATTTCTATTGTTTCGATTTTGTTTACTCTTGTATTTGTAGGAGAAAAATTAGCTGAAGAAGGTGCCCAAGAAACATCATCTGTTATTGTTGAAACTATTACAAAAGTAGCAAAAGGGAATAAACATCTAGGACCCGTTTTACCTGTATTCAAATCAGATGCCTCACAGGTTACATCAAAGGGTATGGGCTTAAAGAAAGCCTACATTGGAAAACAAAATCAATTTACACTTAATGCTACCGATGCTGGTGAGTTTTACATTTTTTTTTTTTTTTTATCAACTTTGACTAAAGTATTCTATTCTAACGTATTTTCTTTTAGGCAATAATATTTTATATGTTGGTATGTATGGACCGAAGGGACCATGCGAAGAATGTTTCATTAGGCACACCGGCCGCAATACCTATAGTATTAACTACTTGGTCCGAGAACGTGGTGAATATATTTTAATTGTTAAATGGGGTGAAGATCATATTCCTGGATCACCATACAAAGTAGAAGCATAAGAAGAGCATGCAACAAAAATAAAAAATGATGGAGAAGAAAACCTAAAAGAAAAAAAGAATATTATTATATTATTTGTTTTATTTTATATTTTATTTTTATTTCTCACAAGCAGCAACATAAAAAACATAAGTTTATAATTTAATGAATAAAGCCCACGTTTAAACGTTTTTAATTGAAAATTTTTTTTAGTTTATTATTATTTCCTATTATATATACATATTTTTTACAAAATTTTTGTTGTTGATTTTTATTTTTATTATTTTTTGTTTATTAATTAAGTTATATATTATATATATTATTATGTAAATCAAAATATCTCTATCTACTCGAATAAAAAAAACAAAACAAATTCATACAAACGAATTCGACGAAATTCTTTTAAAAAACGCAACAAACAACAAATTTATTTCAAGACATGTAAATAAATTATTAAATTAATAAAGAGAAAAAAAAGTCAAAAAATTACAAATTAAATTATTTTGGAATAACAACAAACCGTAAAATATAATTATATTAATTTAATATTATTATTAAATACATACCTACTAAATATTTTAAATATGTTAAAATGGGTTTATCACCCCAATTGTCGTAGTCGTCTCACACGTCACTTGCACGACTATAGTCATCTCACTTCATTTTTGCTACTACTATCTTGCTAGTTTCTTTCGTCTATAGTCATTTTAATCGATAGATGTCACTTCAAATGACATTCTTGTCAAGTTGTCACTGGTCACATCAATTTTAATTTTACAAGTGAGAAGAAGTGAAAACTTTTTTATTTGAGTCGCAATATAAATCTTGAAGAGTGAACATCTTTATTGAGCTGGTGGTCCCGGGTACTGCGTAATATACGTAAAAGGCCCGTTATATCGTGTACAAAAGCGAGGGTATCACAAATAACAGCTCAATAAAATAGATAGTGGTGCTGGGTACTGCATTTTTTAATGTCTAAGGCCCATATATCCGTGCTAGTCGGTGGTATCACAAAGTGCGACTCAGTGAAAGTAAATAATTAGACTCGGGACATCCATACTTCTTTCTAGAAGTTTGGACTAACCGTTTTATATAAATACAATAGTAGGTCGTGTGGATAGCAATATCTAGACCTGAGCAAAAGAAATACAAAAAAAAAAAAACTTTTTTATTCATTTATTTATCCCAATATTAATAAAATTACGACATCAAATTATTATTAAATTACATTAAATTTATAAAATTTAAATTACATAATTACATTAATAAATCGGTTATAAGAAAAATATGCTCGCCACTACCTTATATAGAAGATACAGTACAACCGTATAAATTGTATAAATTGTTATGTAATGCAAATATTTCATTCGTCTATGACGTTTTATAGCCTGCGGTATATTACTTGGATCATCTTTTAGCAAGTATTTTCGTAGTCCGGCCATACTGGACGCAAGAAATTCATCCCAATTTATTTTATCCATATCGGAATAGAACAGATCTTTATCGCGCTGCTCCAATTTAGCGTACAATTTTTTTGTGTTACTGTCATGGAATACCCAACGCCGATGTGTAAAATATGAGATCACATCACAGAAACGATGAATTTTTCGATAAATTTGTAACATTTTTGGTTTTTTACCAATTACTAATAGTCCGGCGTCCATAATCAGTGCTGGCAATATATGATACAAAAATTGTAATGTGTATGCTAGCCATTTGTTCGATGTCATTTTGAAACGATAATACCAAACACTTTTTGTCATTGGCATTTTATCGCCGTGCTTCGATGACATTTCACAATATTCGCGCCATGTAATACGTTTTTTTTCCGATGTCACATAATTATAAATTGGTGGTTCATCAAAGTGATTTGTTGCAATGTCCCAAGCACTTGCAATCATTGAATTGACGCACATATCAACTGGAACGATTTCGGCATGATTATCTTGTTGGATGCGCAATACACGAAGAAGGCCAGCACCACAACCGACTACAATCCCTGTTGGTCCAAACATATTATCACACCATCCGGCGACCGGTTCTTTATACGTTGGAATTACAATAGCCGGTCGAAATACACCGATCGGTAGTCCTTTGCTGGTCGATCGTACCAAATCTTCGGCCAAGCATTTCGTGAATGTGTATGTATTTGGCCAGTTTTTAGCCAATGCCGGCGTTACATCATCGAGCATTTTCTCATCCAAACAGTCCAATAATTTGATGGCACTCTCACCTGATACATCGGTCTTATAGAATTTCTCGTCAATCTCCTCACGATAACAATTCGCATACGCCGTTGATACATGAACAACAGCCTTAAGGTGCTCCATTTCACGGCACAACGTTATCACTTCTTTTGTACTATTCACATTGATTTCAAGGGCTAATTTTAATTTTTCATCAAATCGTGTTGTGGCCGCAACATGGAATACTAAATTCACCATACGTTGTAATTTATTCCGTTCATCGGGATTTAAACCGAGCGCGGGTAGAGCACAATCGCCTGCAATTGGAAATACTTTGTGTCGGAATTTGGGTTGTTCTTGTTTGAGACGTTCAAAAATCTGTGGAAAAACAAAAAACAAAAAAAAAACAGGTTAAAATACCCGCTTGTAATGTATTAAGCAAAGATGTTTGATCTTACCGGATCATCAAATAAATCATCTATCCGTGTATGAATATCTTTGCCTTTTTTATTCCGAACCAGTATGTATACATTATCAAGATCACAGGTACGCAATAATTTCTCAATCAAAACTGTAAACATAAATATTTGTAATGCGATGAGTGCGAATGCATAATATTTAAATCAACAAAAACTTACTTTTTCCCAGAAAACCTGTTCCACCGGTGACAAATATAGATTTGTGTTGATAAAACTGTTGGATTGGCGTTAGTTCTGGAAAATAAATAAAATAAAAAGAGTCTATAAAATCATGTGCTTCTGTTTAATCTTATTTATAGTACATATAAGTGTACCAATGTGAACATCGCACGGAAAATGTCAAGATCGTGCAATTTTGAAAATTTTTAAAATATTTGTAACTCGTTTCAATTATATTAAAAACGATACTAATTTATGTAAATCGGATTAATATTCAAATTTATCTTCAATTTAGTGAACGAAACTAATTTAAAGAATATACCTGATTAAAACATGTGGAAAACTATCACAATATATGCTTTATAAATTAAATTCTAATTGAATTGGCAAATGCTTTAAAAAGACGATTAATTAAGATAATTATGGTGTATGGAGGCTTCCTTCATAATTATTTTTTTTTATACTTCAATAACAAAATAAAAACCTTAAAACTATGGCAAATTATTTTTCCTGTATTGAGCAATTTTTTGAGGTGACCGAAAACACGTGGGATTTATAGGAAAAACCGAGTTGTGTTGACGAATTTTACAAAAAATACAAACAATGCCAGACAGTTGAAGTTTTTTTGAAAGAAAATCTACAAATTCTGGGGCAAAAACCTATAATTTGCTATTGTGGTCCGATTGCATTGATTGATACCTTTACGAAAAGGTTAAATTATTTCGAAAAAATAAATAAACGCATAAGCGTGTTGGTCCGGTTGTCAAGTGAGATGTATATCATGTTGTTGTTAGTCTTGAGTTCGATCCTAGCAATTAACAACATTTTTTTTTTATAAAGGTTTAAAAAATTGTTTTAGCTGCTTTCTAGTTATGTTTGAGTATTGAACAATTCAATTCGGCCAGAGAGAATTTTTTCTATTTGCCTGTTATGATTTTTAAAACAATGACGTTTTATCTTTGAATTTAATAGGCGGAGAACAAACAAGCTTCAACAGAAATTTGCTACGTTCAAT
Organism: Tipula helvola; assembly: GCA_963556165.1. NCBI lineage: Eukaryota > Metazoa > Arthropoda > Insecta > Diptera > Tipulidae > Tipula > Tipula helvola. Next base: position 346,460,971 of record OY744483.1, on the reverse strand, counting down.
CATGATCACAAAATTTCGGTTTATCCGAACACCGTTATATTAAAATATTACTGTATATTTTTAAAATAAATATTATTTGATATTTTAGTTAAAATGATTTAAAAAAAAAATTGTCGTTTTCTTAAAAAAAAACGGTTTTCTGCGTGAGAAGCCTTCCAGATAGAGAAACTCCAAACCAGGATTGAAAATAGAAGTATTTGCTCGACGAGACACCACCATTTATATGTTTTAATGAAGTTTTCAATTAAATTAATCCCAATAGAAAATTATTTTCAAAAAAATAAATAAAAGTTTAAGTATAATGACGATATTCATCGGGATTTTACAAAGTATGCTAAGCGTACCTATCGAAATTTATCATCAAAAATCAATTTTCTCTTTTAAATTCTGCTCGCCTGTTAATCCGAATGAAATTTTTATTTTTTAATAGGCAAAAAAAATGCAAAATGTTTTTACTCGAAAATTGAATTTAAAATATGAATGTCTCAGCACCTATTGATAGAGGTATCAATCATGGAAATCGGAGCACAATTGCAGATTTTCGATTTTTAAAGCTCTGAATTTGTGGGCTATAGTTCAGTTGATTTTCAATAAAATTGAATTTTCTGCAAAATGTGTAGAAATATTCGAGCGATTTAAATACCCGTTGGTATCACAATTACAGGTCTCAGCACCTATTGATAGAGGTATCAATCATGGAAATCGGAGCACAATTGCAGATTTTCGATTTTTAAAGCTCTGAATTTGTGGGCTATAGTTCAGTTGATTTTCAATAAAATTGAATTTTCTGCAAAATGTGTAGAAATATTCGAGCGATTTAAATACCCGTTGGTATCACATTTACAGGTCTCAGCACCTATTGATAGAGGTATCAATCATGAAAATCGGAGCACAATTGCAGATTTTCGATTTTTAAAGCTCTGAATTTGTGGGCTATAGTTCAGTTGATTTTCAATAAAATTGAATTTTCTGCAAAATGTGTAGAAATATTCGAGCGATTTAAATACCCGTTGGTATCACATTTACAGGTCTCAGCACCTATTGATAGAGGTATCAATCATGGAAATCGGAGCACAATTGCAGATTTTCGATTTTTAAAGCTCTGAATTTGTGGGCTATAGTTCAGTTGATTTTCAATAAAATTGAATTTTCTGCAAAATGTGTAGAAATATTCGAGCGATTTAAATACCCGTTGGTATCACATTTACAGGTCTCAGCACCTATTGATAGAGGTATCAATCATGGAAATCGGAGCACAATTGCAGATTTTCGATTTTTAAAGCTCTGAATTTGTGGGCTATAGTCCAGTTGATTTTCAATAAAATTGAATTTTCCACAAAATGTGTAGAAATATTCGAGCGATTTAAATACCCGTTGGTATCACAATTACAGGTTTCAGCACCTATTGATAGAGGTATCAATCATGGAAATTGGAGCACAATTGCAGATTTTCGATTTTTAAAGCTCTGAATTTGTGGGCTATAGTTCAGTTGATTTTCAATAAAATTGAATTTTCCACAAAATGTGTAGAAATATTCGAGCGATTTAAATACCCGTTGGTATCACAATTACAGGTCTCAGCACCTATTGATAGAGGTATCAATCATGAAAATCGGAGCACAATTGCAGATTTTCGATTTTTAAAGCTCTGAATTTGTGGGCTATAGTCCAGTTGATTTTCAATAAAATTGAATTTTCCACAAAATGTGTAGAAATATTCGAGCGATTTAAATACCCGTTGGTATCATATTTACAGGTCTCAGCACCTATTGATAGAGGTATCAATCATGGAAATCGGAGCACAATTGCAGATTTTCGATTTTTAAAGCTCTGAATTTGTGGGCTATAGTTCAGTTGATTTTCAATAAAATTGAATTTTCTGCAAAATGTGTAGAAATATTCGAGCGATTTAAATACCCGTTGGTATCACATTTACAGGTCTCAGCACCTATTGATAGAGGTATCAATCATGGAAATCGGAGCACAATTGCAGATTTTCGATTTTTAAAGCTCTGAATTTGTGGGCTATAGTCCAGTTGATTTTCAATAAAATTGAATTTTCTGCAAAATGTGTAGAAATATTCGAGCGATTTAAATACCCGTTGGTATCACAATTACAGGTCTCAGCACCTATTGATAGAGGTATCAATCATGGAAATCGGAGCACAATTGCAGATTTTCGATTTTTAAAGCTCTGAATTTGTGGGCTATAGTTCAGTTGATTTTCAATAAAATTGAATTTTCTGCAAAATGTGTAGAAATATTCGAGCGATTTAAATACCCGTTGGTATCACATTTACAGGTCTCAGCACCTATTGATAGAGGTATCAATCATGGAAATCGGAGCACAATTGCAGATTTTCGATTTTTAAAGCTCTGAATTTGTGGGCTATAGTTCAGTTGATTTTCAATAAAATTGAATTTTCTGCAAAATGTGTAGAAATATTCGAGCGATTTAAATACCCGTTGGTATCACATTTACAGGTCTCAGCACCTATTGATAGAGGTATCAATCATGGAAATCGGAGCACAATTGCAGATTTTCGATTTTTAAAGCTCTGAATTTGTGGGCTATAGTCCAGTTGATTTTCAATAAAATTGAATTTTCTGCAAAATGTGTAGAAATATTCGAGCGATTTAAATACCCGTTGGCATCACATTTACAGGTCTCAGCACCTATTGATAGAGGGATCAATCATGGAAATCGGAGCACAATTGCAGATTTTCGATTTTTAAAGCTCTGAATTTGTGGGCTATAGTCCAGTTGATTTTCAATAAAATTGAATTTTCCACAAAATGTGTAGAAATATTCGAGCGATTTAAATACCCGTTGGTATCACATTTACAGGTCTCAGCACCTATTGATAGAGGTATCAATCATGAAAATCGGACCACAATTGCAGATTTTCGATTTTTAAAGCTCTGAATTTGTGGGCTATAGTCCAGTTGATTTTCAATAAAATTGAATTTTCCACAAAATGTGTAGAAATATTCGAGCGATTTAAATACCCGTTGGTATCACATTTACAGGTCTCAGCACCTATTGATAGAGGTATCAATCATGGAAATCGGAGCACAATTGCAGATTTTCGATTTTTAAAGCTCTGAATTTGTGGGCTATAGTTCAGTTGATTTTCAATAAAATTGAATTTTCTGCAAAATGTGTAGAAATATTCGAGCGATTTAAATACTCGTTGGTATCACATTTACAGGTCTCAGCACCTATTGATAGAGGTATCAATCATGGAAATCGGAGCACAATTGCAGATTTTCGATTTTTAAAGCTCTGAATTTGTGGGCTATAGTCCAGTTGATTTTCAATAAAATTGAATTTTCCACAAAATGTGTAGAAATATTCGAGCGATTTAAATATCCGTTGGCATCATAATTATAGGTCTCAGCACCTATTGATAGAGGTATCAATCATGGAAATCGGAGCACAATTGCAGATTTTCGATTTTTAAAGCTCTGAATTTGTGGGCTATAGTTCAGTTGATTTTCAATAAAATTGAATTTTCCACAAAATGTGTAGAAATATTCGAGCGATTTAAATACCCGTTGGTATCACAATTACAGGTCTCAGCACCTATTGATAGAGGTATCAATCATGAAAATCGGACCACAATTGCAGATTTTCGATTTTTAAAGCTCTGAATTTGTGGGCTATAGTCCAGTTGATTTTCAATAAAATTGAATTTTCCACAAAATGTGTAGAAATATTCGAGCGATTTAAATACCCGTTGGTATCACAATTACAGGTCTCAGCACCTATTGATAGAGGTATCAATCATGGAAATCGGAGCACAATTGCAGATTTTCGATTTTTAAAGCTCTGAATTTGTGGGCTATAGTCCAGTTGATTTTCAATAAAATTAAATTTCCCACAAAATGTGTGAAATATTCGAGCGATTTAAATATCCGTTGGCATCATAATTATAGGTCTCAGCACCTATTGATAGAGGTATCAATCATGGAAATCGGAGCACAATTGCAGATTTTCGATTTTTAAAGCTCTGAATTTGTGGGCTATAGTTCAGTTGATTTTCAATAAAATTGAATTTTCTGCAAAATGTGTAGAAATATTCGAGCGATTTAAATACCCGTTGGTATCACATTTACAGGTCTCAGCACCTATTGATAGAGGTATCAATCATGGAAATCGGAGCACAATTGCAGATTTTCGATTTTTAAAGCTCTGAATTTGTGGGCTATAGTCCAGTTGATTTTCAATAAAATTGAATTTTCCACAAAATGTGTAGAAATATTCGAGCGATTTAAATACCCGTTGGTATCACAATTACAGGTCTCAGCACCTATTGATAGAGGTATCAATCATGGAAATCGGAGCACAATTGCAGATTTTCGATTTTTAAAGCTCTGAATTTGTGGGCTATAGTCCAGTTGATTTTCAATAAAATTGAATTTTCCACAAAATGTGTAGAAATATTCGAGCGATTTCAATATCCGTTGGCATCATAATTATAGGTCTCAGCACCTATTGATAGAGGTATCAATCATGGAAATCGGAGCACAATTGCAGATTTTCGATTTTTAAAGCTCTGAATTTGTGGGCTATAGTTCAGTTGATTTTCAATAAAATTGAATTTTCTGCAAAATGTGTAGAAATATTCGAGCGATTTAAATACCCGTTGGTATCACATTTACAGGTCTCAGCACCTATTGATAGAGGTATCAATCATGGAAATCGGAGCACAATTGCAGATTTTCGATTTTTAAAGCTCTGAATTTGTGGGCTATAGTCCAGTTGATTTTCAATAAAATTGAATTTTCCACAAAATGTGTAGAAATATTCGAGCGATTTAAATACCCGTTGGTATCACAATTACAGGTCTCAGCACCTATTGATAGAGGTATCAATCATGGAAATCGGAGCACAATTGCAGATTTTCGATTTTTAAAGCTCTGAATTTGTGGGCTATAGTCCAGTTGATTTTCAATAAAATTGAATTTTCCACAAAATGTGTAGAAATATTCGAGCGATTTAAATATCCGTTGGCATCATAATTATAGGTCTCAGCACCTATTGATAGAGGTATCAATCATGGAAATCGGAGCACAATTGCAGATTTTCGATTTTTAAAGCTCTGAATTTGTGGGCTATAGTTCAGTTGATTTTCAATAAAATTGAATTTTCTGCAAAATGTGTAGAAATATTCGAGCGATTTAAATACCCGTTGGTATCACATTTACAGGTCTCAGCACCTATTGATAGAGGTATCAATCATGGAAATCGGAGCACAATTGCAGATTTTCGATTTTTAAAGCTCTGAATTTGTGGGCTATAGTCCAGTTGATTTTCAATAAAATTGAATTTTCCACAAAATGTGTAGAAATATTCGAGCGATTTAAATACCCGTTGGTATCACAATTACAGGTCTCAGCACCTATTGATAGAGGTATCAATCATGGAAATCGGAGCACAATTGCAGATTTTCGATTTTTAAAGCTCTGAATTTGTGGGCTATAGTCCAGTTGATTTTCAATAAAATTGAATTTTCCACAAAATGTGTAGAAATATTCGAGCGATTTAAATATCCGTTGGCATCATAATTATAGGTCTCAGCACCTATTGATAGAGGTATCAATCATGGAAATCGGAGCACAATTGCAGATTTTCGATTTTTAAAGCTCTGAATTTGTGGGCTATAGTTCAGTTGATTTTCAATAAAATTGAATTTTCTGCAAAATGTGTAGAAATATTCGAGCGATTTAAATACCCGTTGGTATCACATTTACAGGTCTCAGCACCTATTGATAGAGGTATCAATCATGGAAATCGGAGCACAATTGCAGATTTTCGATTTTTAAAGCTCTGAATTTGTGGGCTATAGTCCAGTTGATTTTCAATAAAATTGAATTTTCCACAAAATGTGTAGAAATATTCGAGCGATTTAAATACCCGTTGGTATCACAATTACAGGTCTCAGCACCTATTGATAGAGGTATCAATCATGGAAATCGGAGCACAATTGCAGATTTTCGATTTTTAAAGCTCTGAATTTGTGGGCTATAGTCCAGTTGATTTTCAATAAAATTGAATTTTCCACAAAATGTGTAGAAATATTCGAGCGATTTAAATATCCGTTGGCATCATAATTATAGGTCTCAGCACCTATTGATAGCCTGTTACATCAAAATTATTTATTTATCATTTTGCTCTGCACAATTGCATAAATCAAACAAATTCATGTTAGTTTGCATATGTTGTGGTAGCCGATGTAGTATGGTGATGGACTGGTGACATGAAGGTAGCGAGTTCGATTCCAAGCAATGCCAACGTTTGTTTTTAGATGAAAAATTAAAATATATGAATTGAGGAACATCCAGCAACCCGGGCCCAGCGGGAATCGCCATAAATAAAAAAAAATTCTTGGAAATACAGAAATTATCAAATTTTTGCTTAAAAAAAATTATATTGGAAGGTTATAGCATCGAACCCTGGACCTTCTGCACAACAGTCCATCATCTTACCACTCTACCATTCATCACTATATAAAATAATTTACGCAAATTGCGTCACTAATATATGGCCTATGGTGACATCTCTGTTAGGGCATACGTACATACGTAATTAATACGTATGCCCTAACAGAGATGTCACCATATGACACCATATGGTATGGTGACATCTCTGTTTTGGCATACGTATTTAATACGACTGCTGAATACAAACAAATTGGTGTATCATTGTATATGATGTGATAGCCGATGCAGTAAGGTGATGGACTACAGAAATGAAGGTATCGAGTTCGATGCCAAGCCAAGTCAACATTTACTTTTAGAAGAAAAATATATGAATTGAATTTGGGACCGAGAAAATCGGCGGATCTGGAGGATCGGCCACAAAAAAAAAAAATTTGGCCAAATTCGAAAAAAAAACAGAAAAAATAAAATTTTTCTTAAAAAACATGGGAAATTGATAGAATCGAACCCGGGACCTTATGCACATCAATCCATCATTTTACCACCCGACAACTCGCCGCTATATAATGAGTACTCAATTTTTCGTATTTAACTCGGTAAAATCGGACTTGGCGAAAAAATAATTTGGATCTAAAATATTTATTATTTTCCAAACACAGGTAAGTTACCTATAATGTTTGATGCAAACGACGACGCTTCAGAATTTTACAGATAAATTTTTCATTTGTTGCTGAAACAGAATTATTTTTTGTACAACACGTCACGTCGCACAACGTTGTAATTTCTCAAATATTTATTGTTCAAAAATAAATTCGTATTCATCTACGATTCGAACTTGCAATCTTCTGTTCTGTAGTCCACTACACTAACCAATCAGCTATCTCCATATACTAACTTTACTTGTTTTATTCGATCATAATGCGCAAAATATTTGCATTTAAAATTAAAAAATATTATTTTATTACAACTTATTTATTTTTGGTACAACACGAACAACTACGAAATTCGTTTTTTCAACACGAACAACATCGTGATTCCTCAAATATTTTATGGTTAAAAAATAAATGGTTATGACTAGAATCGAACTCAAGACCTTTTGCACTCTAGTCCAATACACTACCAACTCTACTACCGCCATATACTAATTTTAGTTGTTTTATTCGATCATAATACGCAAAATTTTTGCCTTTAAAATTAAATTATTAATAAATTATTATTATTATTATTATTATTAATATTATTATTAATAATAATAATTATTATTATTATTAATAATAATAATTATTCTTGGTATTATTATAAACATGTGCTATCATGACTGTGTATGACGTTACAGAAACAGAATGAAGATAAATGTTTCGTTGCTTATTTGTAACTACGTCGATTTTCGAAATATATTTTTATCTGAAATTGTACCTACCATATTCTTTTCGATGTAGCATTAAGTTCTCATCCTTTATGCATTAGAAATTTTCAAAATTAAAAAAAAAATCTTTCCAGCTTTTTGTAGAATCGAACTCGGATCCCACGGCGCTATAATCCATTACGCTATCACTCCAGCTCCAGCCACTACGTTACATGTTGAATGACATTAAAATTTTGTTTGTTTTCCGCTCAACAAATTGTTAAACAAAAATCTGTGTCAATGCATAAGGAAATAACTCATTTTGCTAACATTTCAAGAAGTGTTAGAGAGTAAAATGTTTTAGGGATCTACTTACCTATGACGCAAAATTTTCAGCAAACTATCAGTATTCATTAGTCAATGTCTGTGTAAGGTTCGTATTTAAGAAGTTATCGTTGGTTAAACATCTTACATCGCTTTATCAAATTGGATTTTCGGTTGCATTAAATAATAACAGAATGTTTTATTAGCCACAGGAATAGGAGTACCAGGAGACTGCTGTGAACCATTGCGTGCGCATACAGTGTTTTTATGTGTTGTATTTTGCTTAGGGGCCGTTCACATATTACGTAAAGCTTCTTGGGGAAGGGGAAATTTCATGATTTGTTATGGATAGAGAGGGGTGCATTTACGTCGATTCTGTCGAAATTTAATATGAAAACCTAAACAAGTTCAAAATATCGTTTTTACTTCAAATTTAACCAATTTGAAGGAGAGTTCATCGTTATTTCGACATTTCTGAAGATTCACGCAATAACTGATTCAGAGAATAGATCCTGTCTTTGATAGCCCGTTTCGTTAATTAAAAAATTCACTTAGTTTTATGTAATTAAAAGAATTTAAGGAGGGGTTCTTGTTTGTTTCTTAGTTCTGCCATCAACTGGTTCGTGTTCTCCGTTGTTGTTTCATACAAAGTCCAACGTATGTTTGCCCATGATAGTTGGTTGATGTTGTCAGCTCTAATTTTTGCGTTGAAATCTCATTGTATTATCTTGATGTCGCTTCTGTCCGTTCTAGCTATTGTGGCTTGTAATTGCTCATAGAAATCGTGTTCCTTTATATCATTTGCGTTTTCTGACGGGGCATAGCACTGCGGATTATGGTGGTATTTCTTATTTTCGAACGGAATCTTACCATTATTATTCTGCTTTCTGCTATTAATTGGTTTCCCTTCCATTAGTGCTGTTTTTTGTTGTTAGTGAGCCCACGCTTTGTTCGTGTATGCCGTCTACCAGATAATGGGCTAAATATTCGATACTCTAGCAATTCGCAAATCTGCAAATATGGCGGATTTGCTAATCGAAAATTTGCTTGCGTAAACTACTCGATTATTTTAGAAAAGTAAAATATATTTTTGTATTCAGCACAAACATTGAAATGCGTTAAAGTATCCCATTTTCTGAAATTCAGAAACAAATTGACTTGCTAAATTATCGTGTATAACATTTCTAGCAAATTCGCAAAAAATAACTGCTCATCTGCTTATCTGAGTATCGAGTATCTAGCCCAATATCATTTAATTTCCTTCGGAAGTTATTAGTTCTCCGCTAGTCTTCCATTTTATTTTAATGTTGCCTAGTAACTGGTGGATGTTATGTCGCTTCATTTGTTGTTCAACTTGCGCTAGCCTTGATACTTCCGTTAGTGTTCTGATGTTGCAATTTTCAGTTCGTGTCCTCGTGTGATAGATAGGTCGATATTTGCTTAATTCTGTCGGTGTTGTTTTTTCTAGTGTTCGTATCTGTTATCATTTTAAATTCGGACTAATAATTGATCGGCCAATTGTGTCCTAGCTAGTTTCCAGGGCTGCTGGATAAGGTGTGCGTTGGAAAACTGATAGAGGAGTCGTGGTGCAAGACTTTTGAACGTATAATCATGCTATCGGTAATTGTGTGTTCCGCTAACTGTTATCAATGTGATATGTGTAAGTTAAATTGTTAATCTGTCTTGTTGATTTTTAATTGATACTTGGTTGATAAATTACTATTTGGAACACAGATTTGTAGTACAAATAACCCTATGTAATAAAATAGATTGAAGCGTTTAAACAATACTTTATTTTATAGATGTGTTCGCATAAAAAAATGTGACTGACGTTATGCCATAAACTAACTTCAACTAAAAAAAATAACTATTCAATTAAACACTCCACTTTTAGTTTTCAGTTACTTTGCCAAAAAAAATGTCATCTAATTACATAATTCTTTGGCACAATGCGCATCAATCAATATTAATGCTTGTCCTTTGGTAGCGGATTGTTAATAATAGCCGCATTTCTTGACGCATAGTGATCCGGATCAGATCAATGTAAACTTTGATCTGATTCGGATCTCTATGCGTCAAAAAATGCGGCTAATATCAGCAATCTGATCGTTGCTTGTCACGTTTTCAATTTAAACATACCATCTTCAAATTGTACACAAATGAAATGAACTCTGAATTCTTTACAAGCCGAATCGCGATTTGGTTGCCCAACCGATATAGGTACTCAGACGCAGTTGTTGATAACGCTACAGGAATGTGACATTTCGAACACCAACCTATTACTCCACTTCTGATAAAAACATAACCAAACCGTGATCGTCACCAAAAAGTCTGTACAATCTATCCTCAGAAAATCAAATCAGTTATCCCTTCAAAATGAATACACTTGTCAATCGTACCTTTTATGTACTTAAGAATACATTTGACACCATTCACAAGCGGTCAGTTGGGTTTTCCAAATAACTGCTGACGTTACGAACTCCGGTGGTGTTGCCACTGCCATATATATTAGAATTAGACTACCAACAGCTGCACGATTTGGAAAAGTCAATTTGATCGTTCATCTATTTCGAGTGACAAAAAACATTTTGCCTCAATAAATTTACTCGAACAATTTGCTTAAATGGTGAATCACCGGCTCAATGGCTTCTTCATTTTCTGATGCAATCAATCCATCGGAAACATAGATTATTAACACCATCATCCATTTTGACCAGAATACATGAATTCACTCTTGAATCCAGCGATTATCTATACAACCTCCAATGTGCATTTGATCGCTTTCGGATCAGATTTTTGTCTTTTTTTTCCTTTGGGACACGCATGAATACATCGGAGCCAAAAATTTGTAAATGATCAATTTTCGCCTTCCTTCTGAACCACAACTCGTATGGTGATGTTTCTGATGACGTGCTCATCTCAGTTCGATTCAAAACATGAATTGCCGAATTTACTGCCTCCGAGTAGTCATCATTCAATATCAAAAAATACGAGTACATTGAACCATCAATTGAAGTTTCATGCATCGGTCCACACATTTGCGTGAATGATGGCGCCTCAAAATCGATGTTAAAACTTCTTCACTTGTACCACATTTTGATGTCCCGTTCGCTCATGCCATGAACTAAGCGGCATTTTCTTTATTGCCACATCCGTATAAATGACCGATGTTGAACTAACACTGCAACGATGGCTCAAATCTTTATATTGTCACAGCGCTTATTGTCCGACCATAATTCAAAACCACGATCTATGAATTTTCCCGAATCTCCCTCTGAATCCACTCACAGCCATTGAGCACAGGAATGTTTCCATCGCCTTTTCGTTTCGATATTTGTACCAGTTCCAATGGTCACAGTCAATGATATGTCCTTAAAATGCTATTACTATAGATCAGCGTATTCTGGACCACAAAAATCCAAAATCTGCAAAATGTGCTCCGATTGCGGTTCTTGATACCTCTAAAGATAGGTTTCAGGATCAGTAATTGTTGGTACCAAAGTACTTAAGATCAGCATTTTAGTTTTCATAATTTATATTTATAGAATTGTGGATTAGGCCTACTGGGGAGACCACATAAAAAAAAACGCGCCAAATACCCTTCCTCTATGGAGGTGCGGAAATGGGTACTCTCCATAATATGAACTGGGAAATAACCCTATAAGACTATATTCACACAAAGCTCGAATTGTACCTAAATCTTGTATTTCAACCGAAAAATTAATTTGATAAAACGGTGCAAGACGTTTAACCAACGATAATTCCTTAAATACAAACCTTAACAGACGCTGATTAATCAATAAGATGGTGCTGAAAATTTAGCATCATAGGTATTTAGATCTTAAAACATTTTACTCTCCAATTCCTCTTGAAATGTTAGAACACAGATTTTTGTTTAACAATTTATTGAGCGGAAAGGAAACACAATTTTAATGTCATGAAGCATAAGAGGTAGTAGCTCGAGTGATAGCGTAATGGATTATAGGGCAGTGGATCTCGAGTTCGATTGTGCGAAAAGACAAATAAATTTGTTTTTGCATTTTAATAATTTACCATGCTTTAGAGTTGAGAATATAATGCGGTATCAAAAAGAAAATGGTAGGTATTTGAGGTAAGATTTAAGTTAGAAATATATTTCGAAAATCGACGTTGTTGCAAATAAGCAATGAACAATTTATCTGCATTTTCTGTTTGATGTTATAATCCCCTAAATGATTATAGTCCCCTAAATGTTGTTTTTAAAGTCAAAATAAATAAAGTTAGTACATACGTTATTTCATATAGGTGATAGTCTAGGTGTTAGCGCTGTAGACTAGAGAACAGATTTTCTCAAGTTCGAATCTCACCGCAGGTACGTTTCTTTTTTAACCATAAATGGTTTGAGAAAAAAAAATTGTTAATTGTCGAGTTAAAAAAATTGTTATTTGTTGAGTTAAAAAAATTGTTAGTTGTTGAATAAAAAAATTACCTGGCGAGTAAAATTCTGAAGTGTGGTTTGCATCAAACACGGTAGTATATCTACCTTTGAAAATCGGTCCCAATGTCTAACATGAAAATATTTTAGATCAAAGTTATTTTTTCGCCAAGTCCAATTTTACCGAGTTAAATATGACAAATTGAGTACTATTTATATAGAAGCGAATGGTCGGGTGGTAAAATGATGGATTGATGTCCAAAAGGTCCCGAGTTCGATTCTACCAAATTCCCATTTTTTTTTACAAAAATCTGAAATTTCTGGTTTTTTTTCGAATTTGGCCAAATTTTTTTTTTTTTCTGGCGGATCTCCAGATCCGCCGATTTTCTCGGTCCGGTCCCCTATTCATATATTTTTCATCTAAAAACAAACGTTGACTTGGCTTGGCATCGAACTCGATACCTTCATTTCTGCAATCCATCACCTTACTCCATCGGCTATCACATCATATACAATGATACACCGATTTGTTTGTATTAAGCAATCATTTAGTAAAGTTGTCCCCAATAAATGAATATGGTGACATCTCTGTTGGGGCATACGTACTATATTTAGTACAGACATCTCTGTTGGGGCATACGTACTATATTTAGTACAGATTGTTTCTGCGCTAAAAGCGCTAGTATATTTTGTTTTGCTAACAGAGGGCGTGGGTTGTACTTTTGTGTAAAATGTCTGAGGTTCGAGTTTAAGAACTAGCGCTCATTTTTTTTTTTTATTTATTAATTATTTAAAATTATTATTGCATTAAAATTTTCAAATTTTTTTTTCTCGATATTTGTGAGAAATTGATCCAGTTTCAGAATTTTTTTGAAATTGGGATCTTATAAATAAGAAGAGGTGAAATTGTTAAATATTAAAAATTCAAACTTTTACTGCATACATTACTTAGGATCGAACTCGGTATCTTGCATTCTATAGCAATTCATGCTACTATGTCGGCCATCACATGTTATGATAGTTAGACTCAATTCCCTTGTGTTAAGCAGTCAAAATATAAAAACAATGAACGATGTTAGATCGATGGGAAAAAGCGATAATAGTAATGATTGGGTGTTACCTGAAACTGTTGGTAAAAATTTGAATGAAATGTGTGTACAATTTGAATGGAATGAGTTCCTGAGGGTTTTAGAAATGGCAAAATCTACGACCCCAGGAATAAATAGAGTGAGCTATAAAATGATTGGGCTGTTGAGGATTGAAACAAAGGAAACCTTGCTTCGAATTCTCAATAGAGTATGAATGAGTATTCAGATACCGGAAAGATGGAAGGAATGCAGAGTGGTTCCAATTCCCAAAAGGGATCGTGATTCAAATCTGGCAATAAACTACAGAGGAATATGTATGTTGAATGTGTTTATTAAAATGGTGAATGGGATGCTGAAAGGCAGGTTTGAAAAGTTTATGAATGAAAATAGTTTATTGCCAGAGACGACATTTGGTTTCCGTCGTAACCACTCTGCAAACGAATGTGTGGAAAAATTTGTGTGGGAAGTACGAAAGGAAAAGAAGTTTGTTGTGGCGGTATTTCTGGATATTGAAAGAGCGTATGATTATGTGGTTCCAGGGAAACTATATCAGGTTCTTTTGAACCTGGGATTTCCTTGGAAAATTTGTAAATGGGTTTATGAGTTTATGAGTGAGCGAAAATTTGTTTTGTGTGGAAGGGGTTACCGATTGGAGGGAGCAGTGAACATTGGACTCCCACAAGGGAGCAAGATTTCTCCGACTCTCTTCAATCTGTATACGAGCTCGATACATAGGTATAATTCTCCCGACAAAGTCATCTTGCAATTTGCAGATGATTTTGTCCTAATCGGCAAAGGCAAAACAATCGGCGAGGCCCTAAATCGAGCTCAAGAATGTGTGTTTCAGGTAACACAATGTTTGAATGAATTAAATCTGCGTGTGAATTCGAGAAAATGTAATAGTATGGCATTTAGAACGAACAAAAGAATTGACGTGCGAATTTATGATGAGACGATTGAGTATGCAAGATTGACTAGGTATTTGGGAATCTGGATTGACAATCGATTGAGTTTTAAAGTGCACATGGAAAAATTAGCCGATAATTGTAAGAGCAGATTAAATGTGATCAAAAGGGTGAGTAAACCGAAATGGGGAGCTCACCCTAGTGTGACTGATATGCTGCGAAAGGCGCCAGTGTCTTCCAAAATTGCGTATGGGATGAGTGTGTATGGTGATGGATCTAAGGTCGGGTTTGAGAAGTTAATGAAAGTAGAGAATGCATGTGCTAGAGTGGTATTGGGGGCGATTAATTCTACCCCAATACATACTCTATGGTCTGAATTAGGTGATTCACCTCTCAATTATAAGAGGGAATGGATCACGGTGCGAGAGACTGTGCGAATGTTGACCAAAGATAATGTGTTAGTGAATGAGATAAAAGTAAGATTGGACGGAGGAACGGATTTTCAAAAAACGCAACGGTCAAAAATAATGGCGGAAAATATGAATATATTTTCCAAAATTAGACAAGTGGGTCCAAAAGTTCCTCCCGAAAATCTTGCGGTGTGCTTGAATTTTGGAGGCATAACAAAAGCAATGATGAATGAGTTATCGGTGAAGAGAGAATTTCGAAGAATGCAAATGAATTATTTTGCACATGTGGAAGTATATACAGATGCTAGTGTTAATGAGGATCGAGTGGGTGTGGGAATTTACATTCCAGCAATGAACAAAGAGAAAATGTTAAGATTAAATGGTAGCATCTGTATAATGAATGCAGAATTGATTGGAATTATGGAAGGAATCAAGTTGGCAATGAATGAAGGGAGGAGGAGAGTAGTTCTATTCTCCGATTCTCTAAGTGGATTAGAGTTAGTAAAATAGGGAAGGGGTACTCAGGGCAGTGTGTTTGTAGAAATGATATATGAATACCTCCAATCTTGTGGGAGTGAAGTGATCCTACAATGGATACCTTCACACCTACAGATTGAAGGTAATGAAAGAGCCGATATGCTTGCCAAAAGGGGTTGTATGCTTGAGGAGATAACAGAGTATGAATACATGGATGCAAGAGATGTACTTCGTATGTTTCAGAAGAATCTGTGGAGAAAATGGGAGAATGAATTTATGGAAAAGAGTAGGGTGAAAGGAAAGAAGTACTTTGAATGGTGTAGTGCTCCTTTGAGTAAACCTTTTTTTAAGGAAATCAAAGGAGACACTACAATGATACGAACGATGGAACGGGTGAGATTGAATCACGGTAATTGGAAAGAATGCTTAAAGAAACGTCATTTGAGTGAGGATGATTTATGTGAAAGCTGTTTGGTTGTGGAAGACATCGAACATCTAATTCTTAAATGTTCAAAATTTAGTCAAAATAGAGAAATGTTCGATGTCTTGATGAATGCAAGAAATTTGAATGAGTTATTACGAATGGGGAAAAATGAGTACAAGAGTATGTATGAATTTATCAAAATGAGTGGTATAACGGTATGAAAGTGGATCGCTGTATGAAAGATGAGTGGAAAAAGTTAAAAAAAAAAATTGTATTAAAATAAAATTGTAAATTTTTGAAATTGGGCCAGATGGCTCCTTTTTTGGAGCTAGTGCCATAATTAAATATAAAAAAAAAAAAATCATTATTATTATTATTATTAATAATAATTATTATTATTATTATTAATAATAATAATTATTCTTGGTATTATTATAAACATGTGCTATCATGACTGTGTATGACGTTACAGAAACAGAATGAAGATAAATGTTTCGTTGCTTATTTGTAACTACGTCGATTTTCGAAATATATTTTTATCTGAAATTGTACCTACCATATTCTTTTCGATGTAGCATTAAGTTCTCATCCTTTATGCATTAGAAATTTTCAAAATTAAAAAAAAAATCTTTCCAGCTTTTTGTAGAATCGAACTCGGATCCCACGGCGCTATAATCCATTACGCTATCACTCCAGCTCCAGCCACTACGTTACATGTTGAATGACATTAAAATTTTGTTTGTTTTCCGCTCAACAAATTGTTAAACAAAAATCTGTGTCAATGCATAAGGAAATAACTCATTTTGCTAACATTTCAAGAGGACTATCAGTATTCATTAGTCAATGTCTGTGTAAGGTTCGTATTTAAGAAGTTATCGTTGGTTAAACATCTTACATCGCTTTATCAAATTGGATTTTCGGTTGCATTAAATAATAACAGAATGTTTTATTAGCCACAGGAATAGGAGTATCAGGAGACTGCTGTGAACCATTGCGTGCGCATACAGTGTTTTTATGTGTTGTACTTTGCTTAGGGGCCGTTCACATATTACGTAAAGCTTCTTGGGGAAGGGGAAATTTCATGATTTGTTATGGATAGAGAGGGGTGCATTTACGTCGATTCTGTCGAAATTTAATATGAAAACCTAAACAAGTTCAAAATATCGTTTTTACTTCAAATTTAACCAATTTGAAGGAGAGTTCATCGTTATTTCGACATTTCTGAAGATTCACGCAATAACTGATTCAGAGAATAGATCCTGTCTTTGATAGCCCGTTTCGTTAATTAAAAAATTCACTTAGTTTTATGTAATTAAAAGAATTTAAGGAGGGGTTCTTGTTTGTTTCTTAGTTCTGCCATCAACTGGTTCGTGTTCTCCGTTGTTGTTTCATACAAAGTCCAACGTATGTTTGCCCATGATAGTTGGTTGATGTTGTCAGCTCTAATTTTTGCGTTGAAATCTCATTGTATTATCTTGATGTCGCTTCTGTCCGTTCTAGCTATTGTGGCTTGTAATTGCTCATAGAAATCGTGTTCCTTTATATCATTTGCGTTTTCTGACGGGGCATAGCACTGCGGATTATGGTGGTATTTCTTATTTTCGAACGGAATCTTACCATTATTATTCTGCTTTCTGCTATTAATTGGTTTCCCTTCCATTAGTGCTGTTTTTTGTTGTTAGTGAGCCCACGCTTTGTTCGTGTATGCCGTCTACCAGATAATGGGCTAAATATTCGATACTCTAGCAATTCGCAAATCTGCAAATATGGCGGATTTGCTAATCGAAAATTTGCTTGCGTAAACTACTCGATTATTTTAGAAAAGTAAAATATATTTTTGTATTCAGCACAAACATTGAAATGCGTTAAAGTATCCCATTTTCTGAAATTCAGAAACAAATTGACTTGCTAAATTATCGTGTATAACATTTCTAGCAAATTCGCAAAAAATAACTGCTCATCTGCTTATCTGAGTATCGAGTATCTAGCCCAATATCATTTAATTTCCTTCGGAAGTTATTAGTTCTCCGCTAGTCTTCCATTTTATTTTAATGTTGCCTAGTAACTGGTGGATGTTATGTCGCTTCATTTGTTGTTCAACTTGCGCTAGCCTTGATACTTCCGTTAGTGTTCTGATGTTGCAATTTTCAGTTCGTGTCCTCGTGTGATAGATAGGTCGATATTTGCTTAATTCTGTCGGTGTTGTTTTTTCTAGTGTTCGTATCTGTTATCATTTTAAATTCGGACTAATAATTGATCGGCCAATTGTGTCCTAGCTAGTTTCCAGGGCTGCTGGATAAGGTGTGCGTTGGAAAACTGATAGAGGAGTCGTGGTGCAAGACTTTTGAACGTATAATCATGCTATCGGTAATTGTGTGTTCCGCTAACTGTTATCAATGTGATATGTGTAAGTTAAATTGTTAATCTGTCTTGTTGATTTTTAATTGATACTTGGTTGATAAATTACTATTTGGAACACAGATATGTAGTACAAATAACCCTATGTAATAAAATAGATTGAAGCGTTTAAACAATACTTTATTTTATAGATGTGTTCGCATAAAAAAATGTGACTGACGTTATGCCATAAACTAACTTCAACTAAACAAAATAACTATTCAATTAAACACTCCACTTTTAGTTTTCAGTTACTTTGCCAAAAAAAATGTCATCTAATTACATAATTCTTTGGCACAATGCGCATCAATCAATATTAATGCTTGTCCTTTGGTAGCGGATTGTTAATAATAGCCGCATTTCTTGACGCATAGTGATCCGGATCAGATCAATGTAAACTTTGATCTGATTCGGATCTCTATGCGTCAAAAAATGCGGCTAATATCAGCAATCTGATCGTTGCTTGTCACGTTTTCAATTTAAACATACCATCTTCAAATTGTACACAAATGAAATGAACTCTGAATTCTTTACAAGCCGAATCGCGATTTGGTTGCCCAACCGATATAGGCACTCAGACGCAGTTGTTGATAACGCTACAGGAATGTGACATTTCGAACACCAACCTATTACTCCACTTCTGATAAAAACATAACCAAACCGTGATCGTCACCAAAAAGTCTGTACAATCTATCCTCAGAAAATCAAATCAGTTATCCCTTCAAAATGAATACACTTGTCAATCGTACCTTTTATGTACTTAAGAATACATTTGACACCATTCACAAGCGGTCAGTTGGGTTTTCCAAATAACTGCTGACGTTACGAACTCCGGTGGTGTTGCCACTGCCATATATATTAGAATTAGACTACCAACAGCTGCACGATTTGGAAAAGTCAATTTGATCGTTCATCTATTTCGAGTGACAAAAAACATTTTGCCTCAATAAATTTAACCTCGAACAATTTGCTTAAATGGTGAATCACCGGCTCAATGGCTTCTTCATTTTCTGATGCAATCAATCCATCGGAAACATAGATTATTAACACCATCATCCATTTTGACCAGAATACATGAATTCACTCTTGAATCCAGCGATTATCTACAACCTCCAATGTGCATTTGATCGCTTTCGGAACAGATTTTTGTCTTTTTTTTCCTTTGGGACACGCATGAATACATCGGAGCCAAAAATTTGTAAATGATCAATTTTCGCCTTCCTTCTGAACCACAACTCGTATGGTGATGTTTCTGATGACGTGCTCATCTCAGTTCGATTCAAAACATGAATTGCCGAATTTACTGCCTCCGCTCAAAATTTGAACTCTATTTCCAGTGTATATGCCACTGTACGCTGATGTTGAATTCCCATTTCTTCGAAAAATTTCTTTAATTTGACAAACTCCTTTCCATTATTCGACCTGAATATGCGAATGTATGTGTCGAAAATGTGAGTAGTCATCATTCAATATCAAAAAATACGAGTACATTGAACCATCAATTGAAGTTTCATGCATCGGTCCACACATTTGCGTGAATGATGGCGCCTCAAAATCGATGTTAAAACTTCTTCACTTGTACCACATTTTGATGTCCCGTTCGCTCATGCCATGATTCTAAGCGGCATTTTCTTTATTGCCACATCCGTATCAATGACCGATGTTGAACTAACACTGCAACGATGGCTCAAATCTTTATATTGTCACAGCGCTTATTGTCCGACCATAATTCAAAACCACGATCTATGAATTTTCCCGAATCTCCCTCTGAATCCACTCACAGCCATTGAGCACAGGAATGTTTCCATCGCCTTTTCGTTTCGATATTTGTACCAGTTCCAATGGTCACAGTCAATGATATGTCCTTAAAATCTTGAAACCAATCCCGCCGATAACTCTTGCGGTCACTTCCACTCAAGTCCAAAATCCAAGCGCATTTGTCGCTTGTCGGTATCGAAGCCACATAAAAAGCTCGATCGTTACTTGATGCACTCTCTTGGTTTCGCTCAAGTCAATTTTAATTTTCTTACAATCATGTCGGCTTCTACTCTTTGGGCTAGATACTTGATACTTTAGCAATTCGCAAATCGGTAAATATGGCGGATTTGCGAATCTTAAATTTATTTGCGTTACAAACATTTACATAGATACGCATACTTTTAAGGCGGGTTTTGAGTTGCATTCGTTCGTTCGTTCTGATTTTTTTTTTAATCAATCATATTTATTGAAAATGACGTTATTTTTCGTTTGTGTTTCAGAAAATTCAGAACGAAAGAACGAACGAACGACTGCAACTCAAAACCCGCTTTAAAACGCTCGCAAAATTTTGCTTGCTTGATAATAACCAAGAAAAAATATCGTGTATACCATTTTTTTGATACTCAGCAACAAATTGGGTTGCTAAATTATCGTGTATAACATTTCTAGCAAATTCGAAAAAAATAACTGCTGATCTGCATATCTGAGTATCGAGTATCTAGCCCTTTGTCGCTCTTATTTTGATACTTTGTTAATTTGCCACACTTTTATTGACATTCCTGTTAAAACTCCTTGTATGGCCACAAAATCTTTAACGCTTTCGATTTTCCTTCGTGACTGCATTCGCAAGTATTCTCCTTTTTTATTTGATAGTGTACCAGCTGAGATTCTGCAAGTTCCCGATCTAAATAGTCAAAGTTTAAGAAACACAGCACAGAAACCAAGGTAAAGGCAAGTGCATAAATCGATTACGGTCTGTACATAAAATATAATTACATTTTTTATTTTATTTTATTATATTGTGAGTGAAAGTGAAATTCTTATATATATATATATATATATATATATATATATATATATATATATATATATATATATATATATATATATATATATATACGAGTATGTACTACTATTTATCAATAATAATCATAAATAAATTGATGGTAAAACTTGTAATTGTTGTCTTTTATTTAATCGAGCCACTTATATAATTCGCGCGGTCGTGCGACATATTTGTAATTTTAATTTATAAAAAAAAAACAAAAAAAAATCGTAGAATGAAATTTTAGTTTGTCGAAACATTAAATGAATTTTAAAATTTAAATTGGTTTTAAAACTTCGCGCGTCTTATTCGGTCTGTTTAGTTTTTTTTTTTTTTTTTTTTTGGATGTAAAACCAAATGTGTGTAAATAATGTATACAACTGACCTGAATATTCGGAATGCACACCGCGATACAATACTACGGTGAGCGCCAAATCGGTATATCTCTCACGCCTAATGAGAGTAATTGAATATACAATTCGTATAACTGCATGTCGGAAATGATATTGATCTTGAGGTTGCATGCACACTAAATCACACTAACTTTAAATTCGTGTCACATTCCGGATATCTTCATAAAATAAAATAAAAAACTATAAAAAGTGGCTACACTAGAAGAGACACGAATAGCTAGTTTTGCAATAAAACATATTTATGTATATTAGATAAGCTATCATATTCAAAGGAAGGTAAGGCGAACAACTTAAAAGATCATTAGCATATTTTAAAGACAGCAATCGCGAAATTAACAAAACTTCGCAACATTTTATGTTTCTTTCTTTCGGCTATTTTATTTTTGTGTTCTTTGTAAATATACAAATGTGTTTCTTATTTACCAAACCTACCTCCGACAAAAAATCAAGATTGTCTAATAGTCATCTTCCAAAAAAAATAATTTAAAAATCAATTTTTCGTAAATTTCAAGGTGAAATATTTTAGTTGAGCAAAAAAATAAAATCACCATCTTATAGACATACATATTTCTATTGAACACAGTTTGGCAATTATTAATTATATATTAGATGTTATTTCCGGTTCTTAAACATCCCATGAAGATAAATTTACTTACCATTAATATTTTCTGGCATAACATCAGTTTGAGGTAATAATGGTGCCATATTTGTTTATATATGTTAGGATCTATCGTCGTGTTATTTAAAAAAAAAAATTCCAAAATATCTGTAAAATACAAGAAAAAACCAAATATTTTTATAAATTAGATGTAAGAAGAAAATTTATCTTGTACGTATAAGAAAAAGTGAAAGCAAATATTTAGCGAGCAGGTATAACGTGTTACTTATATGAAAATGTCATCGGGAGTTTATTTAAATTACGTAACGTATATTTTTATTAAATGAAATGCATTTTGCACGAAGTGCATACATAATACACGTATGTAACAAATTATTTTATTCAGAGGTGTGCCGTTTATTATGCACACATCTCGAAAAATTTTAAAATGTATTCGAATTTTCCTTACATTTTAAATATAGAGTCTACGGAAAATAGCCTGAATATCGAAATGTTTCTAAGGTTCCTGAATACCGAAACGGTTCAAAATGTGTCTGTGATGTGTATACAAAAATTATCACTTTTATTTGAAATAGCCGCAAATAGATTATGTGTCCAAGATGAATGAATGAATGGACCATTTTAAAATTTAGAAAATGACTAGCAAAATTAATGAATTTCATAAGCCTAACTAATGATGTCAAGAATTATAAATGTTGTTTTTGATGTATCATATTTTTTACGCATCTTTTATTCTAAACACTTTAAATAAATAGCCCGCAGCGTTATGACGCTAATTTTTGAATAGTCAGATTCGACACTGTACTAAAACTATTTTAAATCGTGGATATATGGGAAATGATTTTTTTTTGGGGTATTCATGGTCCGATCGGCAATATATTCAAGGGCAAATACTTATATGCGGTTGGTCATAAATAGCGTTTATTCTAAATAAGCTTTAATTACATTTTTATATTAATTATATTATTGTGTTTTTGTTGTGATGGTCTACGATTTACGATTTTATATTACAAAGGACATTAATCTCTGGCGTTTATGTTTATATAATTATTAAATTTACCTCCAGTTAGTTTCAAAGAAAAACTACTTTCGAATATTATTTCAACTTTTATTGTTGAAGTATACAAAATCTAAAGAATATCTCTTATTATTGGGAAAATATATATTTCCCATTTAAAAATGCTTAAAACATGTTTGAACTAATGGAATTTTTCATATATTTGCTTCCTATTCGTGATTTGCTCTAAAACCTGAATTTTTAGAACAAAAAAAATCACTGATTTGTGGTTTTAAATCCCTCATTTCAAAAATTTCAAGATCTTTTTATTTTTCAAATTTGTATAATGCACCTTTCTATTCGTGTCCGTCCTTCACAACCAATACGAGATTAAAACGTAGTTGGCACAGAAGTAAGGGATCAAGATTAAGATCATACAATTTTTCATGCAGTGCTGTATTTTCTGCTTAATCCATTTCTTGCGATTTGCCCTGTATATTAACTATATTCAAAGAAATATCCGGAAAGAATTATAAATTCTAAACCGATAAATTACATCTATAAATAATGAGTGTACGGAAATATGGCAAATCTTTTATAAGTTTGCCATCAAACAAGGCTAACAAGTAACTGCGTGGGTTATTATCGTTTCAAGTTTATAAAAAAAACAGATTGATTAAGCTTTGTCCATTTATAAATTAACCAAACCACTGTTTATTATTTAGCTTTGTCTAAAATTACATACCACCATAAAGCTATTTAGACTATGTTATATACATAATATGTTAATTGTATTATAAAACTCAAAAATATTTAAAATCACTAAGTTAGTCTTTTCCATTGAGTTGCAGAAAAACACAAAACCCGTTACAATTTACACATCACTTTTAAGAGCTTAAGTTTTTCTTAATTGACTCACCTTTAAACTATTAAACAATTTTTTTCTTTTTTCTAAATACACAATAAACCAACTTTCATATTAAATATAAAAACTATTTTTATTAATTTAATTAATAAAAAAAAAATCACTTTTTAGTCACAAATCACAATTATTTAAATATCCACAAAAAAAAAAAACGAACAAAAATATAAAAGTTTGATATTTTTTTATTCACCACTCTACGCTTTCGGATGTTAAACTCAGTATGTGCGCATTGAGTAACGATCTGAAATGAACTGAAGGTAAATTTTTGTTACACCTTCATTTTTAGTTATAAATAAGAAGTAAATAGTTTTTTTTAATTTTATTTTTGTTGTTTACTTATCGCGGCCGTTCGTCCATAAGCAAAACAAACCGTATGAGTGTAAAATTTAATGACGTAAACGTTGTCGAATTTCATGTGTATTGAGTGATTCTCTTTTTTATAATTAAATCGGGCGCATCGTCGTTACTAAAAGCATTTAGTAGACTAACACGTTGTATAGTCGGGCGTTTTATGCCGGTGCGTTATGGTTGGAGTGGGCGAGAAATTTATTTAATCGTGCATTTAGATTGCTTAATTATTTTCATATACATTTCATAGCAAATTCGATTTTTTTTTTAAAATTGCCTTACAAGCATCAAACTCGGAGCCCAAAAAACTGCAATTGTGTTCTGATTGTGGTTCTTGATCCCTCTAAAGATAGGTTTCGGGACCTGGAAACACGTATTTAGATTGCTTGCTTATTTCTATATAATATTTCATAAAAAATTCGATTTTCTTGAAAATTAATCAAATCATCAAATTCGGAGTGAATAAATACAAAATCTGCAAATGTGCTCCGATTGTGGTCCTTTCTATTGAATATTTCTATATAATTGAATTTCCTAGCAAATGTGTTGAACTAATCGAGAGCTGCAAGCTCCTGTTGGATCAACTACAGGTTGGTAAAACAACCGTAATCGGAGCACAAATTCAGATTTTAGTGGGCTATTTAAGGCCTTGCTGATTTTCAGAAAAATTAAATTTTCTATGAAATGTGTCGAATTAATCGATCCAACCTAGCGCCTGTTGGATCAACTATTACAGGTTCCAAAACATATCATTAGAGGTAAGAACCACCGTAATCAAATGCAGATTTTAGATTTTTAGCGTCCGGTTTGTGGGCTATAGTCTTGCTGATTTTTAGAAAAATTGAATTTGTAACTATTACAGGTTGCAAAATCTATCATTAAAGGTAAGAACCACCGTAATCGGAGCACAAATGCCGATTTTGAATTTTTAGCGTCCGGTTTTGTGGGCTAAAGCTTTGCTGATTTTCAGAAAAATTTAAATTTTTATAAAATGAGTCGAATTAATCGAGCGATCCTTGTGCCCAGATCAACTATTACAGGTACTAAAACCAGTTGTTTTAGGTGTGAGAACGACCGTATCGGAGCACAAATGCAGATTTTAGTTTTTTAGCGTCCGGTTTTGTAGAGCCCACAAAAGGAGTTCCCGTGCCAATGCGCATTTAGATTGCTTGATTATGTTTTCTCAAATACACCTTACTATAAATTAGAAAATTCTCAGCCAAAAAAATCCAAAATCTGCAATACACAAGTTTTATTTTCGACCCGAGTTCCAACTTAAGATTGCTATAAAAATCACAGGCACAAGCAACTCGGGTTTAAAGTACGAACGAAAAGCAAGTTCAAGTAAAAAACCAATTTAGCCGCGTCAATTATTTTTGTATTTTCTGAACAATTAATTTAATCCAGGTTTTTTCTTAAAAAAAACACGTGCAATGTATTAATAACCCCTAATTGAATGCATAGTGTTTGCTATAAAGCAATTTAAAAAATTTCCAAGTACAATATTTGAACCTGTTCAACAAATAGATAAATATTTAATTTGTTGTTTTAAAATTGAACTGAGAAATTTTGTCATTAAACTATCGAAATGTACAAATCTTCATGTACATAAGTAACAAATGATTGCTTGTTCCAATTAGTAGAGTATTTTCCTTAAGCTATTCATAGCAACTAATTATAGCACAGTGCACTCTCCTAACAATTAATTGATGATCGTCCATAAAATAAGGTTTGATACCATAAATTTTAAAATGGAAACTCGTATCACAATCATTGAACTTTTTTTCAATTAATAATTAAAAGACCAAATAGATAAGCGCGGTCTATTACAGTTAGTGGTAAAGGTCAACTTAAAACGGAAATATGTAGAAGTAATTGAACTTCTAAATGCTAGTTGGCAGAACAATTACGGGTTCTGAAACCTATCTTTAGAGGTATAAAGTACTGCTCCAGAGGTATCGGAGCACAATTTGTTGATTATTAAGAAATATCGCTATCCATATTGATTTTGCTGATTTAAAAAAATGTATAACAACAGTTGCATTGAATAAAGTAACCAAAATAAATTAGCTTTACGTAAATTGAATCCGATTTTTAGTTATAATACCGGGAAATAGAAATAATTTGATAAGAAATTGCTTGTTGTGACTAAATTCTAATCCTTTAATCTCTAACGAAAGCAATGCAGCTATTATTCATTGAATAATCAGTCATTACTCACTCATGCATAATTCATGATTATTCGCCCATTATTGGTTCAGATAATTCAATCATTATTCTTAAGTTACTCAATGTTTATTTATTCAGTATTCACTTATTAATCACTGAAGAATGATAATTTCATTTAATATTCACTTGGTATTCTCTATTGATTAATTTTCTATTTACTGATTATTCATTCAATTATTACTAACGATTCTATTCTTATTTACCAATTATATTCACTCAGTATCCACTGTTGAACGATAAATCCACTCATTAGTCTCAAACTATTCACAATTGATTATTCACTAATTATTTACTCTTTATTCACTGTTTGAGTAATAAGACTGACGACGATAACAATGAAGAGTATTGGTTTTAGATCTGAAGGGGAAAGTAACCTCAGTTTTCTGCTTCCGTTGCCTGTAACCTCTCTTACGTTCTGTAAGAGTGATTTGCTTGTCAATCGATTCTCAAAGACCTCTTCATCGTTCTATAAGCGTTTTCGGCAGGCTTATTGGATATTTTGCGCGATTGGATATTATGAAATTTTGTTAAAATTTTCATTTTGCATTATAAATACACAGTTCACATGATAATAGATGAAGATGGATAGATCTTAGCTAATAGAATTAAACAATACCTCAAAGTTTTGGCTATCACATCGTAATATCAACATACAACCGAAACAACTCAGAGCCGTTGCCTAAACCGCTTATTTTCTGAACGATTCATAAAATACCCTTCTATTTTACCAAGGCGGCAATTTTTTTTTGTAGCCTATGGCGCCCAAACTTATTTGTGTGTATATAATAATTAAGGACCAACAAAAATATTTATACAAGCCGTATTGTATCTACGACGCATGCACACTATTAAATCAAAAACCTGAGATTTATACTATTTTTGATACAACCTACAATTTAAAATCGAAGTATGTAAAGATTATACTGGATTACATCACTAATACTTACAGAAATAGTCGGTTGTGTTTGTATCGAGCAAGGTTTCACCAACTTTAATTTTTGGTGTTATTCCATCGAGAATGTTATCAATATCTGATATTTTACAATAATTGATCAGATATAGGTGCTGTCATATTCGTTCACGATGTTTTCAATTCTATATATTTAGGCTATAATCATGTTTCTTAATGATTCTATCGTCCTGCTCAAAAATTCATCGTTCGAAGTTAGTTTGACAGTGTCCAGTTTTATTTCGACGAGATTTTTTTAGGACCATCGCACGAATCAGCATATACCTATAAAAAACGAATTATTTTATTACTGTTCCTGAACCTGGCATACTACAATCGTTGATAATGATAACTAATTCAGCAGTTTAAATTATATCATATGGGTCAATTTGTTTTAATTCAAGGTAAGTATTCAAAGTTATAAAATCCTGTTTTTTTTGTTGGTGTATGACGTAAATTTGTCTTTTACAAATTTCTAATGAATTTTTAATTATTATTAAATAAATTTTGCAAATTTTACTACGCCTATCTTCGTTTATTATGTAACCTTTTAATTTATTGATGCGATGTATATTTTTGCATACATTATAAGTAGACGTTTAATTTGTAATTTGTTTAGTAAAAAAAGGGAAAATAGGTAAAAAAAAATAATTTGTAAATTTCAATTTGTAGTAAACATCAATCGATATTTAATTAATAATTACGATATATGCGTCAAATTTTTATAAGCCTAGCGGTCAAATTAGCAAACTAATTTAATTACTCTTTTTTTTAATTATTTACCATTATCGGAAATGACATTGATACTAATTATTATAATGTAGGGCGGGTAAGGAAAATTTGCGTTGGGAAAATTAATCGGTGCACTTTGTGTTTATAAAATAATATGTTTGGACTTCTACTTTATACTTACCTAAAGACTTACGTATAATTAATTTGATAATTAATTTGAATGTTTATTTATAGTTTTTACGTTGGGATAATATTTAAATGTAGCTTTTATACTTTTATCAAGATGGTGTTTTTGTTAAATATACTCTATGGAGTATGTCCATTATACAACAATGCGAAAATAAATCATAAAAATGTTAAGTAAATATGTACAATATACCTATGTAAAGAGTATACAAAAACTGCCTAACAAAACAAAAGTAATAAACAGAAAAACCCAAAACTAGAGAACGCAAAATTCCAATCGATCCATCACGCCTCACAGTAAAATGTATACGAGTAGAAATGCAGACGCAAATACAACATGCCGGTAATTTTGTTTATGTGTTATACATATTTAGCATATTTATAATAATTTAAATACAAATACTAGAACAATATGGTGGGGAAAATATTATGCTCCAGATTTAGTATAGTTGTCTACTTTTAATAATAATAGGTACCTATAATATAATAGTTTGGGTGCAAACTTCATGTAACAATTTACAGATTGGCATGAAGCTTCACTGAACAAGAACATTGTATCTGCAAATTTTCGCGCTGAATAAATTAATAATTATTTATGGTACTAGTGAGCAAAACGAGATATTATCTATGAGGGATAAGTTTGTCCCACGAGGCGATAGCCGGGTGGGACATTTTCCCGAGTGGCATACAACGTGTTATCTAATTTTGTTGAAATAAATGTAAATAATCGTAAATTAATAAGAAATAGTTCAATGTACTTTTCGATCCGCAATTGATTCGCTTCCACGGATTCTATATAATCGACGTGATTATATATGTGTCAAAATTTAAAAGATTAAAATAAAAGATAAAAGATTTTTGTTTTGTTTGATTTGATGAACTTGATGACTTCGGAATAAAAATAAATTTGATTTTTTTCCAAACTCTTTAATATCAAACATGATACATTGTTGTACTTAAAAATATTGGAAACGAACGTAACTGCGCACATTAATTTATGCGGAAGGTCAAAGTTTCATCCAAAATTTTTCTTTTAATTTATTTATATTTTTCAACAAAAATCAAAATAAGTATTCATTATTTGTAAACTAAAAATTAATGTAAACAAAAATTAATGACAAAACAAATCGCGTACTTACACCATTTATTAATTACTTACTAAGTATCATTCGATCACGTGTTTTTATTTAATTAAGTAAATCAATTTATTTATTTATTTTTTTAATGCTATGCAGGTGAGAAAGGCATAGAAATATCGGGAATTTCCGCTGACTTCAGTAAAATATGCTATCAATAAATTAGTTGACAGTATTAGCTATACATAGTAATTCTGAAGATAATGCCAGCTAATAAATTTCGATGGAACCTTAATCAAATAAAAGTTTTAATTCATGATTCCAGACATAATATCGAGATTAGAAGGGTATCAATACCGAGTTCACACCAATCAGACAAAATAAAGAGACAATTCAAAAACATATCTGAGTATTCTGATAACTGTCACGCAATAAGAAAAAAACAATATGTGTAGCCTCTACGTTTTTATATCATGTCAATGTACATCTCATTTTAAAAATTTTGGACTAATCAGATAAATGTCTCACTGGACGAGAATTATTTTCTTTTTGATAAATGTATATAACATACATACACATATAGATAGTCTAAGAACTAGTGAACGTTTTGTTAAATAAGCTTCATATCGGCTGAAAATTTAAGAAAAGTTAATTTT
Organism: Tipula helvola; assembly: GCA_963556165.1. Taxonomy (NCBI): domain Eukaryota; kingdom Metazoa; phylum Arthropoda; class Insecta; order Diptera; family Tipulidae; genus Tipula; species Tipula helvola. The sequence continues at coordinate 346,430,810 of OY744483.1, read as the reverse complement.
TTGACCCCAAGAATGGTAACAACCATATACCTTGGCAACTCCGGGTCAGCTCAAAATGAAGTACACATACCGCGTGATTTTTTTTAACATGTATTTTAGACCTATTTAAGCGATCATAATCGATCTATCGGGCCAGCTCGTTTAATTTTTTTATGTTTCAAGAGCATTGGAAATATACTGTAGAAATTACGGTATAAAATATTTTAATTATAACAGTCAATAGGTCAAGCCAAATTTCCTGAAAATATGGTGTATCGCTTAAATAGGTCTAAAATACATGTTATAAAAAATTTAAGCGATATACTTCCCCTTTGAACTGCGAATATTTTAATGGAACTTTGAACAATTCCTTGGGCGAGTTAAGCCAGTCTGAAGGACAAAAACAACATTTTCATAAATTTTCAGCCGTAATAAACTCTTTCAATAAAATGTTCACCAATTCTACCACTGCATAGTGTGCCCACGAATAAGGACATCAATCACAAAATTCATTTATTTCTAGAAGAACTCCGGATCGTCCAAGAATGTACAGCAAACTATTGAGCTATTTTAATTCTACGTTTAGTTTTTCTTAATTTATTGTTCCAACTTATGTACGTATAGTTTATGCAAAACTTTTTAGGTAAAACTTTTTGCTTCTAAAAAATGTTATTTGGCTGAAAAGTCTTTGCATTATCAAATTTCAAACTAATTAAATCGAACTACGGATTTCTTGAAGACAAATTAGAAATATTTGGAAAAGCTCATAAAATATGTGCTAAAACATAAAATAAATTGAAATATGTACAAAATATGTGATTATCCGAAAATATTTAAATGTATGTATGTGGTAGGGTACATTTGCCTTTATTTGTTCTAAAGGGCATCCAATTCCGGAATTCGAAATTCCGGAAATACCGGCCGAAATTTTGGTTTCGATTATACTGGAATTGAAAACACTAATTCTGGAATTAATGAATTTTTACTTTTCACACTAATTTAAGTAAATTCAACATAATTTTGTGTAATTATAGTCTGTCTTGTTTGTATAGATACTAAAAAAGTATATATAAAGAAGGAAACTTCTCTAAAGTCACTATTCAAGGGACCCAGAAATGTTGGTCAATCTATGGAGGTGGTTAGTTTAAGCAAGGAATAAAACAATCTAAAAATTTGAAAATCCAAAGTCAGGCTAAAAAGAAAAATTTCCTTCAATTGTATACCAAAAAATTATAGAAAAAGTGGTCAATTTAGGGAGCTGGTCAAAATATAGAGGGGCTACTTTTAGAAGTTTTAGAATATTTATATTTTTCGTTCACCATGATATGACACCTAATAAACGGATTAAGGAACAATAATTAATGCTCGTTCCTGAAAATTACCAGATGCATTTATTATTTAATTGAATTCGTCTCTAAAATACACCTGCCAAGTATGTGAAAAATATCAAAAACTGTGATATACGTTTTTGCGTTTCGAAAAGGACTTAGAGGATTAGAGGTTACCTTTATCAATAGGTGTTGAGAACTATAATTGTGATACCAACGGGTATTTAGATCGCTCAAATATGTCTACACATTTTGTGGAAAATTTAATTTTATTAAAAATCAACTGAACAATAGCCCACAAATTCAGAGTTTTAAAAATCGAAAATCTGCAATTATGCTCCGATTTCGATGATTAATACCTTTATCAATAGATGTTGAGACCTGTAATTGTGATGCCAACGGGTATTTAGATTGCTCGAATATTTCTACACATTTTGTGGAAAATTTAATTTTATTAAATCAACTGAACAATAGCCCACAAATTCAGAGCTTTAAAAATCCAAAATCTGCAATTATGCTCCGATTTCGATGATTGATATCATTATCAATAGGTGTTGAGACCTGTAATTGTGATGCCAATGGGTATTTAGATTGCTCGAATATTTCTACACATTTTGTGGAAAATTTAATTTTATTAAAAATCAACTGAACAATAGCCCACAAATTCAGAGCTTCAAAAATCGAAAATCTGCCATTATGCTCCGATTTCGATGGTTGATACCTTTATCAATAGGTGTTGAGACCTGTAATTGTGATGCCAACGGGTATTAAGATTGGTCGAATATTTCTACACATTCTGTGGAAAATTTAATTTTATTAAAAATCAACTGAACAATAGCCCACAAATTCAGAGCTTTAAAAATCGAAAATCTGCAATTATGCTCCGATTTCGATGATTGATACCTCAATCAATAGGTGTTGAGACCTGTAATTGTTGTGCCAACGGGTATTTAGAATGCTCGAATATTTCTACACATTTTGTGGAAAATTTAATTTTATTAAAAATCAACTGAACAATAGCCCACAAATTCAGAGCTTTAAAAATCGAAAATCTGCAATTATGCTCCGATTTCGATGATTGATACCTTTATCAATAGGTGTTGAGACCTGTAATTGTGATACCAACGGGTATTTAGATCGCTTAAATATGTCTACACAATTTGTGGAAAATTTAATTTTATTAAAAATCAACTGAACAATAGCCCACAAATTCAGAGCTTTATAAATCGAAAATCTGCAATTATGCTCCGATTTCGATGATTGATACCTCTATCAATAGGTGTTGAGACCTGTAATTGTGATGCCAACACGTTTAGATTGCTCGAATATTTCTACACATTTTGTGGAAAATTTAATTTTATTAAAAACCAACTGAACAATTCAGCCCACAAATTCAGAGCTTTAAAAATCGAAAATCTGCAATTATGCTCCGATTTCGATGATTAATACCTCTATCAATAGGTGTTGAGACCTATAATTGTGGTGCCAACGGGTATTTAGATTGTTCGAATATTTCTACACATTTTGTGGAAAATTTAATTTTATTAAAAATCAACTGAACAATAGCCCACAAATTCAGAGCTTTAAAAATCGAAAATCTGCAATTATGCTCCGATTTCGATGATTGATACCTCTATCAATAGGTGTTGAAACCTGTAATTGTGATGCCAACGGGTATTTAGATTGGTCGAATATTTCTACACATTTTGTGGAAAATTTAATTTTATTAAAAATCAACTGAACAATAGCCCAAAAATTCAGAGCTTTAAAAATCGAAAATCTGCAATTATGCTCCGATACTTTGGTACGTTGATAGTGCCCTTCAGAGCTAACAGAGCTAATTTAGCAGCAGGAAATATTGCCATCAAAATTCTAGCCTAAATGACAAAAGCCTCGATGGGTCAAGATTAATGAGAATAACCAGAAAAACTGGAAACATTTGATTTCAATCATTGTCAATTGAAAGAACGGTACTAACTCGCAGCAGCAATTAAATCTATGTTTAAAAATGTTTCCGAATTTGTTTTTCACATTCATTTTATAAGGAGTGATTAGGAAAATAAATGTTTAAACAAGCATTTAATTGTAACTGCGATTTAGTATCGTTAGTTAGTCTGGAGAGTCCTATCGCAGCGCATAAACTGCGAGATAAATTGTTCCAGTAAGAATGAAGGGAATAAATTCTGTGCCACTACAACTAACCTAACCTAACCCACTAAATTTTTAGGCTTTATAGAATTCATAGAATTTATAAGATTTACAGAATTTTTTGAATTTATAGAACTGACAGACCTGAATAATATATGGAACCCATAGAATCTATAATATTTGAAGAATTTATAGGTTTTTAAAACATATTAGAATTTATAATATTTACAGACTTAAAATTTATAGAGTTTATTGGACTTTTAAGATTTATAGAATTAATCGAATTTACAGAATTTATAAGAATCGAAAAATTTACGAGATTTGTAGAATTGTAGAATGTAAAGATCTTACTAAATTACTTTATGCATAGGATTTATATTATTCATAGAATTTATTAAATTTATAAAATTTATAGAATTTATAAAAATTATGGAATTTTTAGAATAAGTAAAATTTGTGTGTATAGAATTTTTAGAAATGACAAATTTAAAATTCCTAGAACCCATTGAATCTATAAAATTTAAAAAAATTATAATATTTGTGGAGTTTATGTAATTTATAGGATTCTTTGGATTTATTTATCAAATTCATAAAATTTATAGAGTTTATAAATATTTTAGAATTTATAACATTTATAGACTTTGCAGAATTTAGAGAATTTGTAAAATTTATATAATTTATCGAATTTACAAAATGTAGAAGAAAGAAAAAGATTTGTAGAATTTAAAGCACTTACTGAATTTTTAAACTTTATTCATAGAATTTATAAATTTTTAACGAAATTATTGAATTTACAGAATTTTTAGAGTTTATAGGATTTTTCAAAATTTTTGTATTTATAAAACAAATAAAATTCGAGTTTGTAGAATTTATGAAACAGACACACGTGGAACAATTAATAGAGCACAAAGAATCTACGAAATTTAAAGAATTTGTATTATTGATAAAATTTATAAACTACATAGAAATTGTAGATTTTATGGAATTTATAAAATTCATAAAATTTAAAAATTTAAAGAGTTTATAGACATGTTAAGACGATTAAAGAAAGAGAAGAATTTAGAGGATTTACAGAATTTAAGAAACTTGTTAGATTTTTAGAGTTTATAGAATTTACTGACATTGCGTTTAAAGAATTTAAAATTTTCAGAATTTATATACATAATTAATACACATTCTATAAACTATATAAGTTCTATAATTTAAAAGAAATAAAAGAAATTTGTTGTTTTAATTTTGATTTTTAATTTTTTTTTAAATATTTAAATAAAATAAATTCCGGAATCGAGAACATTTGAATTCGAAAATTCCGAAATTACTTTTTGACGAAAAATTGGATGCCCTAATAAATTGAATAAATTTCCAACAAATTTTTGGTTTGGATTTTCCAAAAAAAATATTATTTTACCTGAGAATCCTAAGCCTAATTATTAATTAATCGGAGAATTGCATTTTGCTACATTTTATTGTTTGCATCTACATTTTATTGTATATTTTGCAAAATAAAAAAAAATATTTTAATTTGATTTGAAAATTGTTGTTAAATTTATTTGAAAAAAGTTTAATTTGTTTTGAAAAATTGCTAATTTGATTTGAATATTTCTTAATTTGGCTTGAAAAATGCTTAACTTGACTTGAAAAAGGTATAAATGATCTTAGCAAAACAAGATTATCATAAGTCACTACTCGATACAAAATCGCGACCTTAGAATGAAAAGGTTCTATCTAACATTTTTACACTTTTTGAGGTTAATATCGATTTTACATTTTTCGAGGTCGCAGAATTCAAAAATGTCGTTTAAATTTGCTTTACTTTAATATGTTCGGAGATAATACAATAGAAAAGTTCTATTTCAATTCATTATGCACATCAATTAATTCAACAAGGTTCTAATTACACAGATAGAACCTTTTTCAAAGAAAAATCAAATAAGAATCTCAGTTTTACGTAAAACAATTTATATTATTGTTGCATATAGAACCTTTTTTCATGACAAAATTTGGTCAATAAGGTTTTTCCTCCAGTCATTAAAACAGTTGTGATGAACTACACTTCTTTGGTTGAATTAAAATTAATATTGAAGTATTATTATTTTATTTATTATTATTTTACTTAATTAAGCAAATTTAACGAACCAAATAAATTTATTTAAACAAATAGAACTGAATTGTTTTAATTTTTTTAAAAAGTTCTATCGTGCAGATAGAACCTTTATGCTTAATTAATGACCATAATAATTTTGAAAAAGGTTCTATCCAAATAATTAAAACCCAATTTACGGTAAATCAATTGACCAAAACTATATTAATTTGATATTCTATTAAATTGTCTTGACTATAAAATTTGACGTTTGAAATATTTTTGGTTTGACGTAAATAATTTAAAAGATATCACGATTCAAAAATTCGTTAGGGTTTTACTCAGTAGTGAACTTTGTACAAATAGAACCTTTTCATTCTTAGGTCTCGCTATAGCAAAACACGATAAACATGAAATTCAAAAAGAGTGGAAGTGTAAGTGGAATAGAAGTAGTGTAATTGCACGAAACCCAAAATGTGATTGTTAAGGTTTATATTTTAAAGTGAATTTTGGTTAGGACGAACATTTTCTTCAAGAGAAATTCACAGCACTAAATAATTTACCTAAAGTAATGCAAGCAGAGATTGATGCATAGGTGCAGTTTTTTACGTCATTTGGAAGTATAATTTCCGTGTCTCATTTTATAGCTACTATAAACAAATTGTTTCACATTTAAATTGCCAGAAAATAAGAAAGAAATTTTGTATTTATTATGTAGTTTAAAAGTATGTATTAAATGTAATCTTAATTTGCTAACTCTCTTTGCATGTTCCTTTAAAAACTATACAAATTTAAATGTTAAAAAGTTCATTTCTGTCGCACGAAGTGGCTGAACGCCTTTTGATTTTCATTTTGTAAGTTTTTTAACATAACCAACTATATCTAAATGGTGCAAAAACCTTAAATTTGTTTGAGATATTTTTTACATATCGTCGTTTGAGTTCCCTCTTATAGACAATTTTTTCAAAAATTAGTTAGCCATTGGTTCTGGTGTTTTTAACCATGCTCTCTCAGAATTCTTGATCAAAATTGGCGTATCTTTTACACAATTGGATTTTTGAATAACAGAGCAATGATTCGTTTCCTGGACTGAAATCAGTCACGTAAGCATTAAATGATCGTTACAGAACTCGTTAAAAATTCTGGAATTCGATAAACATCGAACTGGTACTGTAAACACTCATTTACCGCCCTTGTGACGTAAACAACTATACAAATATATTTTTTTGTATTTATGTATGTATGATACTCGTATATATCTCAATATAATATAAATCTAGGAGGCATTGATTCGACTGTTCGTCGAATATAATAAGCGTATTCGATTGGACTGAATTAACTGAAGTAGTAGCTGTATCTGAAGTAATTGAAGTGAAGAGACTGTTCGATTGACAACTCTTCACTTCAGTTAAAAATTGAGCAACTGAATTAACTGAAGAGATATTTTGCTTATGTAGTTACTTCAGATGAGTTATTTGTTTTTCTTTTTTTGAATTTCTTTATTTTCGTTTGTTTTTATTCTCGCGTGTATATTTAGGGGACTGTTTGGTTGGGAATTTGCGACCTAAAAAAAAATTTTTAATAATAAATTTCTAGAAATTAATAGAAAATTAAATTTTGAAACATTTTTTCTAACACAAGCCAAACTGAAATTAATTGTTTTATTTTTAATTTGACATTTAACTGAAGTGAAGAATACCAATCGAACAGTCTCTTCTCTTCAGTAACTCATTTAAGTGAAGAGTAACTCAATTAACTGAAGTGAAGAGTTGTACTCTTCAGTCCAATCGAATACGCTTTATAATAGAGCTACTAGGTAGTAAGTAATAGTAACCCAATTTAATAAAAATTAATCACAATAGTAATTATATTTATTAAACAAAATTCAAACCAAATTATTTTAATTACCATAATAAACGATGATTATACCCGATACTCAATGATTTGATGTTTCTTAATTAATGCACTTATTCTTATGAATTGACAGTATTAAAGCTAATCGAGTTCAATTTGGTCGTCGTAGCGATACACATGAAATTATGTTGAGTCATACAATAAAGTAATAATAAAATAATTTTCTTTGGTTTTTTAAGCTAAAAACCAAAGAAAATTATTTTATTATAACATAAAGCTTAAAAAAATGAATTAAATAAAGTAATAAACAAATAAAATAAAAGCGAAATAATATGTATGTTATAATTGATTAGTACGGTGTCGTGTGGTGTTATGGTGTGTTGTGATAATCTTGTGTGAACACTTTACTGGTTAAAAGATTATCCAATATGGCTAGAAAGCCGCGTGCCTACAATGGTGACGGTTATACCGCCGCCACACATTTGAATAAAATAAAACTGACTAAACAAGCAAAATGTAATAATCTTGAATTACTTAAGCAAAACAAGTTGCTAATTTCAACTGGGGTTAGCTTGTCTAATAACAATACCGCGTCTGCTCAGAACGCTGCCTCATCATCTAATACCGCTAATGAAATCGTTATGGAATCACTAAATTCGCTTTGTGAACAGTATATCACATACGGAATGTAATACATAACCGCAATTTGTTCCAATCTTACTGTATTTTCCCTTCTGTCATAAATCAAACAATTACAGTTTCGTTTCATTATTTAACTTAATCAATAACAAAAGTCTATAACTCCCATGCCATTCAAATTGAGTAATGCATTAAGCAAGAAATGCAATTTACCGTATTTTACACTCAGCTAAAAGACACATATCGGTTAGATAAACCTCGGGAATCTCAAACCATCTACCACATGATGTTAAATTTATCATTATCTCGTTTTACAAATATAAATAAATCGGGTCTGTCCGATTCCTCGGATGGCACATTCTCACAGAAGATCTTTAAATGTATGAATTTCTATACAAAAGTAGTACCACTTTTTTGCATTTTATAAACATGTTCGGTTATTTACGTTAATAAATTGCCATGTATGTACTATATATGCAGCTGTAGGCGATTAGTATTTAAACGGTATTGGTTTCTATACAGTCTATAAGGGCGATAAAAATTGCCAAATCAACTAGAAAAAATCAGTTTTTGACCCATGTTTAAATTGTGTTGCCCATGCAGGTGTAACGAGAAAACGGCTCATGTCAATTTTTGCATAGAGAAACAGTGGCAGTTAATTTATTTTAAATTACAATAATTACTGTCCACATAAATTTTAATTAAAATTAAAATTTACAAAATAGCGATTTACAAAGCTTGAGAGTACTGTAACGAGGAAGCGCATCATCTCATCGGAGCAATTCTGGTGTTAATTTGTACATAACTTCAACTTTGATTCGATTCCATTACTGCGTATGTGTTTAGCGGACTTTGTTTACCATTAATTTACGAAGTGATTACAAAATAGCGATTTACGTAATCAGTGTACGATCTTCCATAAGTATACGTTCTTCATTGATTGACAAATTGTTTTTAAATTTTTAACAGATTTTGATTTCATCTGGCACGTCTATAATGTAATTGGACCAACCATTAATGATGATTTTTTCAAGCTTTGCAACGAAGAATCTTATAATCTCGTTACGAATATTTTCTATTCTTTCATCAGTTATTTAGATGCTTAATATTTTGGACGTCTTCTTGCTTCGCTTTCTTTAACATTAATTTAGCAAGCGTCATACTTTAGAAATTCACTGTCGATATCACGGTTTATATTTAATTGACATTAAACAGAAGACGTTATGTTTTCCTTCGATGAAATGTAATCTCTTAGGAGCTTTCAAAAGAGGTTTCTTGAAGATATTAATCAAGGGCTTGTGATCTGTCTTTACAATAAATCAACGTTCCACGACCATTTGATCAAATCTAGTGCATCCAAATGCAATACCGAGCAGTTTTTTCACGATTTGTGCGTAATTGCACTCGGTGGCTGTTACTTCTGGATGCGTACGCAATAACATTACTTTCTTGTTAGAGCACTTCTCATAAGCCTGTACTGCTGGAATCATATTCTACATATTGTAACTGATATCGCATATTGTCAAAATATTTTAAACTACCAATGCCACAATAATCTTTTTTATTTTCACATATCCTCTTCTTCAGCTTTTGACCAATTCGATGGTGTACCCTCCAGTGCTAATGTGACTGGTTCTTCAGCTTAATTGATTTTGAAATCGTCAATTGAATCTATGGGATTTCCAATAAAATTGATAAGACCCCGTGTAGATTTATCGATTTTCAGTTGATCACCACTGAAACAATTTTTATACTGATTTTCATTATTGATGCACGTTTTAAATGAGTGAATTTTATTGACTCGGAACCTGTGTAAGGGTTGTGAAAGTATCCTCAAAAGTTTTCATCAATGAGATACAACATTGTGTCACTTCAGAAATCTTACAGCAGCCAATCAGTTTATCTAATGCGAGTTCGGGGATTTCCATTAATTTTTTCTTTAAAAGGTTATCTATAATTCCAACAACAATTCTGTCACTAAGAAGCTAATTTGACATTTCGTTATGCAATGTTTTTATGTGCAAGCAGTTATGTGCAATGTTTTAACAGCTTTTGTAATCTGATTAAATAATGACCGAAAGTTTCGTGTTGTATTGACTGCACGAATTAAACAGATAAAACAAAAGCCATAAGTTACATTGGATTTCGATAAACTGCTCTTCTTTATTTCCTTAAATGCACCTGTTTCAGAAATTTTATCTCGTTCTGTCAACCCACAATCCATAAAAGTTTGCATCGCTCCAGTTCCAATTGCTGACAACATAAGACTACTCCTGTGTGTTTACTTAACTTCTTCTCATTTATCCATATTGTCTGTGCTAAGGAATATTATGTGGATTGAATGTGGACATTGCAATCTGAATTTGGGTTATCCTATTTGTTTTCAGAGTTGTCAGTTCCTTCATAAGTTCTTGTATTGACTCTGATTGTGTTTTCAAAAATTCCATGAGAGCTTTCGGTTCGGTAATTTTTTATAGGCTGTTTCGAAGAAAATCACGTTTACGAAATCCTAACCTCAAAGTAAACGAAATTTCTTTGATGTGAAAACTATTATTTTGTTATTGAAAAATTATCAGAAATATTGATTTTCGGCTATGTACATATGGGCCTAGCATTTGTGATATTTCGGCTATGTACATATGAGCCTAGCATTTGTGTTTGAGATAAGCATTTGTTTAAATTAAATACACCACAATAAACATTAATATACGTAACCCTTTCCAAATGTCTCATTGAATCAAATGGTAGTACCTAATGTTATCACATCCAACTTAAAAATAAAATAAAAGGCTTCATTGAGAATATGGAATTTAAAGATAAATTTAGAATTTTCACTTTTGCTTAGGAGGGAAAAAATTATTTTTGACATCTTAAGTTTGGACGAAAAAATCTACTTTCATATACGTTTTCTTAAATGAAGAAAGTTAATGTGTCGAAAATGCCTAACCCTCTTTGTCTTAATATATAAAAAATTAGTAGCTTTACAATCGACCACCGCCGCAATTACTTATAAGCACGTATGATTCATGCCTTTGCTAGATTCACTATAGATAATCTAGAAAAGACATGAACCATAAGTGCATATAAGTACTTGCGGTAGTTTTCGAAAAGCTTGACCTGTCCACTTTATGGAAATATGTATAAGCCCACATCTGGTAACAAACCTAATATTTTAGAAAATGGCGATAGTGTGTAGTATAGCAATTTCATCATATTTAGCCTTTTCCACAATTTTGAAAAATTTGTCGAACATGCCCAAGTCTTTTTATTTAAATGACAAAATTTTTTCGGAAAGCTTGATATGTCCACTTTAAGAAAATATCGCCGCATACCTGGTTCTACTGGTTAATTACTTTTCGCCCTACACTTTTCGTTTATTTGTGTAACTAGACTTTGTGTGAAATACTTCACACCGATTAATGTTTTAGAGGCGGAAACAATAATAACAGTAGATTTGCCCGGCGTAGAAAGAGCCATTCTACCTCCAAGTAATGATTGCATCAATAAGATTATGTATAGTAATAAAAAAGCAGCACAGGTAGTTTTTTCTCCAACCGAGTTACTTAACTCCGTAGACCACACCACAATTTGCTTCTCAAAATGAAATACCATAAGTTTGCTAAGGAATTTATTGCAATACACAACTGGGCAAGGCTTTGTATAAAAATGTATCTTTTTGCTCCTAATAGAAAAAACAAAAATATTGTTTACAAAAAGGAAATAAATTTTATAAATGAGTATTTTTTGGGTCAACCGCAAATATTTTTTAACGGTTAAGTAAATTATTAAAAGATATGATTCGCGATTACAACACTTACCCATTATTACTTAGCTATAATTGGGAAACATAATCATAATGTGTATATGTTACGACAATTTCATATTAAACTAAATATTAATTTTTCCGCATTTTCTAATATTTTTTTCTCGTGCGCAGCTAAATCTCAACTTGTATAAGGTTGTATCAATCCACCGCACAAAATAAAAACTGGTTACAAAAATCTGTTTTTCATTACAATTTTACAATTGCTGTGTGTAAATATGCATGCGGTTTGTTTTTATCTTGAAAGTGAGATTTATATACGGAAATGGATTTGTTTTTAATGAAGAAAGGAAACAGATATACATACTCGTATAATTGTGCTATTAAATTGTGATTTATAAATTGCATGCTTGGAAAATTTAATTTACATTGTATAACGTTATAATGTTTACTACAAAACTTTGCAATGTTTATCATAAAAACCAGGCGGTCATTTCATTAGGTTAATCACTTCAAAAATTAGAACGTGATCAAAAATCAAAAAAAATCCATAATAAGAAAATGTTGATTAGACAAACCTGTATTTTACGAAAAATGGTAAATTTATCAATAAACATATATCTAAATTTAAAGGTTACGATGACTATTATTTAATATTTGTTGCATTTCTTGAATTCTGTTATAATCCGGAACAAATATTCAAATCACATGTTTTATGAAACGACAAAAACCCAAATTAGTTCAATTATATGTTTGCAGGTTTAAAGAATAAACATTTGTTCGATGAATGTTGGAAGTACACAAAATATGAGCTACAGCTTGAATCCAACTTGTGCATGAGTTTAATTTGGTTGTTCGTTGATCGAAGATAGTCAGGTTATTCGAAAAGATTGACCAAAACATTGTTTCGATATACTAAAACAATTCTTACATAGGTATATAAAATTATCCAAATAACAATTGAAAAATAAAAAAAAAGTTTACAGTGTACATTTGTTATTAAATTTTGGCGTTAATTGGCGTCAATGAACATTTTTATTAAATCAAAATAAATTAAAACTAACTCTAAAATAACGAATCTAACTAAACCAAAAATAGTGTTATGTAAGTAATATTTGGATAAATTTTGTTTGAGAGGCACGTGAACAACATGAAACAGGTGAATAAAGTAAAAAAACGAAATATTTGGCTTTTTAAATGTGGTTTTAACAGGAGTAAGGCCCGTTGTACATTTCAGCTAAGCTAAGCTAAACGATTTGAGCTATGTTCATAGCTCTGTTTGTAAATAAAGGGTTTTAATGAATCGTTGCACACATGAGCTAAGCTAAGCAAACTATGTTGTACTGTTTTCAGCTATGAAAATAAACATAGCTCGAGTTGTCTTCGCCTTACAATTTTCAGCTATGTTTCTCACATATACAATGACATTTTCCTATACTTTATTTTTGACGCACATACAATGTTATTTAAATTTCATTCTGTCAAAATATTCTATACGAAAGGAAGACATTTTAAATATATAATAATAAAGCAAAAATTTCTTAAACATATTTATCATATAGATAATAAAGTTTATTTTCTATAATTTTTTCTAATTCACCTGCAGACATTATTATGTCGTATTTTCGATGGACAGAATTAATTTGAAGTAACCTAATGGGTGCGTCACAAATAAAATATAGGAGTATAAGGATGTGTGAACCAATTTATTAGCTCAAATGTGCGGATGTCGAGCTAGCGAACTAAACTAAGCTAAACTAAGATATGTTTTATAGCTTAGCTTAGCTGAAATGTACAACGGGCCTAAATTCCCTGTTGCACGGCTGAACGCTCCAAGAGCGATAATATTAATGACAAATCACGGTGATGCTCTCAGAGGGTTGCCATATTATTTTTAACAGAAAACTACAGCTATCACCATGGTTCATCAATGACTGCCCGTGGAGCGCTCAGTTGTACAAACAGGATAGGAGTAACTTTCAATGTATTTTCGTTTTTTACGAAATAAGGTGTAAAACTGTAAAGTGATGATCACCGTGAGGTGCAAGAGCAATCACCGTAATTGATCAATTATCACTCAAGGAGCGATCGCCCCTAGAAAAGTGTAGGATAGTGAATACGAATGGTTGCATTATTTTCGTTCTTTCCTTACGAAATAAGGTATAAGGTGATGAGCACGATTAGGTTTAACGAGCACTGGATTAATCAATATTTTCGTTCTTTTGACGAAATATGGTACGTAAAGTGATCAGAGGGATGTATAAGGAAGCAATCACTCTGGGAACCAATTTCCTAAATAATCATGCCAACACAACCTAAAAAATAACGACTTCAGAATTTCCAATGACATAGAAAAATGTGGTGGCGAAACCAATTTCAGTTGTTGTTTTGTTCGTCTGATTAAATGTGCTGATATTTGCAAATAATCGTATACAAATAGGTTTATTTCGCCTCAGGAATAAAACAAACAAATAAAAATAAAACCATGTGATCGTTTCTTCCTATGTTGCGACACATAAAATAACATATTCATTAAAAAAAATGCATGTATAATCAAATTGCGCTCTTTATGTAGTAATAAAAGTAGATGTCATTTGTTGTATATATGTATCAGTAAAATATGAGAATTCTTCTTCTTCTTCCGCTGGCGCTACAACCCATGAAGGGATTTGGCCGCCTCAACGATGCCCTCCAAATAATCCGATTCGCCACAAGAGAACGCCAGACACGGTGACCGAGTGTGTATAGGTCCCTCTCAACGTCGTCCATCCATCGGGTAGGTGGTCTCCCACGAGACCCTACTTTCGCTGGTGCCGACTCCAAGGCCTGTTTAGTGGCCCGATTTTGTGAACGTAGTACGTGCCCAAGCCATCTCAGCCTTGACGATTTTATGAATCCTATGATGTCGACTTTATCGAGATCATTTCTGATCTCGTGATTAATTCGCATTCTGTACGTGACTCCCTCTTTAATCGGACCGAGAATTCTTCTTATCATCTTACGCTCAGTTACAGCGATTTTCTGGATGTTTTGCGCTGTTAGTGTCCAAGACTCGCAACCGAAGGTGACAACTGGTCTTATCAGCGCCTTGTAGATGTCCAATTTTATTTTGCGCGATATATGAAGAGACTTGAGAATTTTGATATTGGCGTAAAATGCTCGGTAGCCTGCTGCGATCCTCGATGAAATGTCTACAGAAACGGAGTTTTGCTCAGTGATCAGTGATCCTAGGTATTTAAACTCATTCACCTTTTCATATTGAGTATCTCCTGAAATGAAGTCAACACGGGTCTGCCTTCTCGCGGTCACCAAATATGAGAATTACAAATCGTAAAATTAGCAGAACGGAACAAAAATACTAATAATTAAGATTAAGCATGATTGTGGTGGGGGACTAAGTGATTTTTGTTTTACCAACTTATGGTATAAAAGGGACAGAAAAATCGCAAAATGGGATCAGTAGAGAGCAGAGAAGATCAGTCTTAGAAGATCAGTCTTTTGGGAAAAGTCAGTTTATAAATATTGAGTTGAAAATAAAAAACAACAGATTTTTTTTTTTCATGTTAAATAACAAAAGTGGTAAGTATGATAAACCAAAACTACAACTAACACAAAAGGGACAAATTAGTGACGTGTTTGCCAGCTGTCTCATTACAAGCAAGTGAGAGTATTACGTCAACACACTCTCGCCTCTTCTGCTGGCAACGTGTCACTAATTCAAATTCATGCTAACCCCCTCTTCAAGGGAATAATATTCTTTTGTCTTTAACTTTTGTGGTCCGAAAAATGGATGCCAAACCAACTGCAATCAATTCCATTGGACAAAAGTCCTACAATTTTGCCCCCCAATTTCTACAAGTGCGGTAAGATCTAGGATGATACACATGACCAACGTACCTCTCAACCGGCATATGAGGGGTATCGATTTGACGGATGGATTGTTAGGCCGCTATCATATACACATGAAACCCGTAAATGGTCGAAGCGTATTTTTTTCACCTCTCGACGTAGCTATTGTAAACGCCTACATTCTGTACCATAAACTAAGCCAACACCAAGAAAAACTTAAGCTTCCAACATTTCGTACTGAAGTGGCTGAAAATCACTCTGTTTGAAAGGTAATGATGGCAGAGAGGAAAAATGTTGGGCGACCATCTAATGCATCTCAAACAGCTTCTCCAAAACCAACAAATAGAGCATATCTTCCCAGTATAGATGTCCATTACGATCAAGAAGGTCATTGGTGCATTTTTCGTGACCGATCAGGTAGACGCCAATGTAAATTTCCAAAATGCACATCTGAAACACAAGCATTTTGTGTGAAATGCAATCTTAGTTTGTGTAACTTACCGAATAAAACATGTTTCTATGAATTCCATAAAAAACAAGTATGACAGATCCCAATTTAAATTGCTAAGTGTCCTCAATTTATTTTTTTAATGGGATCCCGGGATTGCACTTCCAAATCTCGTGAATAAATAACATTATATTTCAATAATTTGTTTTATTTTGTCGTACTGCATATAACGCCGCCTATAAAGGCGAACTTTAATTTTTGACATGTGGGTGGAGGGGTTGGCCTCAAAATTAATTTTTAACTTTAAATGCGCTCTTTTCAACAGAATTTCAACTTAGTCTGAATTTGTCAGCTCGAAAGAAAATTCATGCATCCCTCTAATGCAGGCTATTGTTGGCACATTCCTCCACAATGACCCGTTTTCACGGGTCTTTCACTCAAAATAATGCCATAAATTATCAATGGGGTTGAGATTTGGTGTCTGACCATTCCTTGATCAGCTTTGAGGAATGCTTCGGGTCATTTTCATGTACGGAGTGAAAATCTTGCCCATATCCCATTTTCTCAGCACCCACTGGTTAACAAATTATCCTTCAAAATATCCAAATAATCAAACCAGTTCATTATGGTTTCAATGAAGATCAAATATCTTACACCCTTTCAGCTAAAAGCTTTCCAAACCATTACTTCCGCCACCATGTTTTAATCAAGTTCAATGTTGGGTTTGCGCCACACCATAACTCGCCCATCTGAACCAAAAACGTTAAATTTACTTTCGTCCGAGCAAACAGCATTTTCCCAGAACTCTTCGGACTCACTCGGATATTCCAATACATATTCCAAGGGCTTTTTAATATTTTTTTCGACAAATACATTTCTTACGTTCCGCACATCCACGATACTTGTGTTTATGCAAAATATTGCGTATTGTCTGAAGTTTTATCGCCACTTTTTCGCGTTGATAAACTTTGGCAGCGATCGTTGGAGCACTAAGCTTTCGATTGCGTTTAGTTTTCTTCTCTATTAGAGACGTATTTGACGTTCGTTCAGCTTTCGGTTGCAACCAACCCCAGCAACCATCTCTAGGGATTTGGTTTTTTGGAAGTTCTGAATGACGTATTAAATCGAAGATCGCGGGCGACTAGTTATTTTGGAAATTTCTGATGAACTTTCCAGTTTAATGATGAATTTTTTTAATTTCTTAACTAATTTTGGTACGAGAATCACACATTTTTAATTAATTGGACAATATTTCATTTACCATGTAAAAAATACGCCTAATAAACTTTTACGCAAAAAACAATTTCGTAATTTACCGTTAGTTGAAAATAGGAGTACAACAAATAATAAATTGCTAACATGCTAATGTTAATTTTGACAAAAGTGCAAGTGTACGGACAATTATTTGACATAGTTTTAGGCTGTTTAAATAGTAAATCTCATAAAACGTAAAAGTTAATTAATTTATATCCTGATTATTATTTTCAGATTCTTAAATGTAATTTGAATTTTGAGTTACAGTGTACACTTTTAACCTAATTTTTAGGATTCAATGTACTAATAATGGAATTTTTTAAGTGTTATTATGTTGGCTTTTATGACAACTACCCCCAAAAAAGGAGATTTATCGCGAAAAATATTATAAAGTGTCAGAGTTTAAAGGGCGTTTTAAAATAAATGACGAGTCAAAGGGTTAAGAAAGCATCAGAAATTTGTCATTTATTTCTAACCAGTTTCAAAATTGTATTAAACGTTAAAAAGTAAAAATACATATCCAAACGAAACACAACCATACAAAAAAATATTTCCCTTTGTAAAAAAATTACAACGATATTTTTGGTTTAAACCAAGCCTAACGATTAACGATTGAAAAAATTCTCTTTTCATTAAGACGTACATTTCATAAGCAAACATATGAAATCTTATTCAAGTCGAATTTTTCATCGTTCATTTCATTTAAATAATCGAAACATATTCACAAATCGAACCCAGGTTTTGAAGTCTTTCACCGCATTAAGAATTCCGTGAAACGGAATTCTAAAATGATTTATAGATGAAGTTCTGAGATACGACCAGTTAAGATGGCACTTGGCTATTTGTTAAGCGATTATGATGAAATTCGACCAGTTCAGCACCCTACACCATTAGAAGCGTCACTTCTATTGCACGTGCTAGACACACACACTTGGTTTTTCTTATCATGACTTTGCAATAAAATGAAATAATCTTAGGTTATTTATTAAAACTGTCATAAATAATATTTTTGTGTTACTGGTTAAGAAATAACATAGCAAAAAAAACCCAAAGCGTGGTTAATTTATTTTGCCGGCTCGTAAAATACACATACATACATAGTTAGCTGAATATTGCAAACTGTTTCCAAGTTACAATTTTTGTTATTCTATTTTTAAATGCCTTAAAGAAATCCAGTCACATGATTCATCAGAATAAGATTTTTAGATTTATATTAGTTTAAATACCTACGCATAACAAAGGTATAAGTTAATGGTGATAAACGTAAACAATTACATAGTATATAATCACAACCTAACCTAATGTATGCTTAAATAAAAACAAGTTACTCAATTAATTATTTTCTAGAAAAATGCTAAATAAAATTTAATTGAATTATTGAAGTTGGTCAGTTACATCTTATAAGTGTGGTTCAGTGAACCATTACGAAGTCATCATATGCACCATAACCGTAAACCGCATTATTTATCTTTAGTTTAATTGTATTCCTACTCTTATACCAAAGTACAGCGGATTCTTCCTGTTAAAATAATGACATTTTTTTGAATAAAAACGAATTATGAATCATACTTCGTTATTATTTTACTTCCTATATACAAGTAAATACTAAAGTGAGCTCTTTGTAGAGAATCGCCAAAACAATAACAAACATGCCTGTGTATACACATTAATATCGCGCTGCCTTTAAAGATTTCTTGTCTCAAATCAAGGCTAACAATTAAAATTTATAATTTTTTATTAGAAACAAAATAATAAAAAAAACAAAGATTTTTTTGCTTAATGTTTCGATTTAATGATTTACACATAATACTTATTTAGCTTGTAAGGTGTATTGAGCTCTTTTCAAGATGATTCGCAATTCAGCCTTGCCGTTATTTTAAGCAAACGATTTCATAATTTAGCTAAATGCTATACCCGGCTGTTGTACATAATTAATTTGTATACCATGTTGTGCTGACCAACATGCGGGGTCTATGAACGATTATCGGGTTTTGAATTACAGGTTCATGTCATTTCAATAATGATCTCAATGGTGGTGATCTTGAGTTAGCTGAAGCATAGTCAATGGTCGAGCTTGATCTTCTGTGATTTGAAAATAGCGGAAATAACTGAAGCAGTATGTAGCTTTGTTTGATTTAACGGTCTTGACATTCAATACTTTGAATGATGGTGAAAAATTTCTGCATTTGAATGTGTGATGTCGTTTTTTCCTTCAAGTTTCTTGATGTTGAGCGATCACTTACTTGTTCCTAATATTTGTTTTTCCAGTACACTTTTAACGAAGATATGTTGAACAAACGCCTGATGATTATCTAAAGGCTTACAAAGAAAATTTTTTTTTAAAATTCCATTATCGGTTATGACATATGGTGCCCTGTTATTACGTATTACGTTTTCGTAAAGAATTTTAATCCCTTTCGTATTATTGCTTCGGTTTGTTATTGTGATAAAGCTTTCTGTCCCATTATTAATGGCGACTATGATTTTTAGAGACATCCCATAAACTCGAACGAATCATTTACATGTTTGTTAAAAGACAACATGCGACTAATATTTCCCAAAACTCTTGTTATTATGTTAGATGATTTCATCTTCGCTTTCATAATTGATTGTCGCAGTTTCAATTACAGAATAAATACTTATTTATGGATGTTTGAGCGCGCGCTCTTAAATAAATAGCGCACCTTTCTATATATTTACTTATATTCGACGTGTTCACGATCGAATAACGTTTAGAAAGCAAAGTACAAATCTTATAATAACTAAAATCAAAGTTAACATTTAATAATCGATAATAAAAATTTAATGATTATAGTTTAAACGATCAATGTATAATGAAACAAAGTCCACGTGATGAGGTTTATTGACTTTTTTCATCAAACGAGTGTTTGTAATGAGCAAGAAGATATAAATTTTAATAGTAATCGTGAGTTTCTATATAATTTCTTGTTAGACTTGAAAAGTAACATCAATAATGCGACATCCTCGACTTTGGTTGTGTTGGTTGTTTGGGAAATCTATGATATATCAAGTTGATAGTTTATAAACAAATCAACACTATACATATGTATGTATATACTAAAAGATTAAGCATTTTCAATTTGTTGTTTAAATAATTAAGTCGTGATTTTCTTTGTGGTGCTCGGTTCCTCTGCCACATTTTTCGCGTTTTCCATTTTTCTCTAACCAGATCTGTCATCTACTGGATACTTGATCTGCTTTTCCGTTTGGTTACGAGAAGGAGAAGTACTCTGCCACGCTGCTTGCAGAATACTGTTGTTCAGCAGCTTTAATTGAATATCAAGTTCTACCGGAGTTTTAATTGGTACTTGTAATTCAGTATTGTCTTCGACTAGGTTCCGGAAGAGATCCCAGTTTGTTTAATTATTTGTTAACCTAGGCAAATTTTCCTTTTTCATAATGGTATCACTGAGTATCATAATGACAGGCGTGTGGTCAGATGAAATTATTTCACTGTTTTCGAGTAATACGTAGTTTATAGATATTCCTTTTGTTACAAAGAAATCTATCAAATCTATGGTATCTTATTTGTATCCGCTGGCCAATATGTTGGTTTACCTCGTGACAGGAACTCGCATTTTAAAACCCAACCAGATGCAAATAGCTCCTTACTCTTATGGGTTATTAGCCTTGATCCTTAATATGTATTTTAAGTGTTAAAATCGCCTCCGATTGTGAAATTAAAACCGAGCGATTTAAGTAACGCAACATAGTTTTCTTTATTTAGATTATACCGCGGTGGGCAATATATTGCAGATATGTTGATTGCCTTTTGATTATTAATCGAACATTAATGGTGGCTACTTGCATAATTTCTTTTCCAATTTTTACTCCTTCGTAATGTTTTATGTTTTCCTTCACAAATATGGTTGAACCTGATGGGTGGATGACGTGATAGCACTGGTATCCTCGAATTCTAACGAATGAATCTTTTGTCAAATGAGATTCTGAAATTAGGCATATATCTTTCTTTTCTGTATTTAGGAAAATTTCTAACTCTGGAATTTGTTGCAACAGCCCATTTGCATTCCAATTGGCGATTCTGAATGTGTTATTCATCTTCATAGATTAGTTTATCATTCACTGTTTTTTGCTTATTTAACCGCTTATGAAAAGCGTCCAGGCTTCTTTCTTGTTGTAGCAGCCTTAAGTTTAAGGCTTCTATGTATATTCATTAGAATTTTTTCAAGAATTAGCCTTTGGCCGTCTTCCTTGCTGCTTACTATTTCCCGCTGCTGTTCAATATGGAAGTGTGTTTTCGGCATGCTATTGTATGTATTTGTGGTAGTTTTACTACTATTTTTTGGGTGTTGTCCTATTACTGGGCAACCCACGATTTAGCGGGCCCTGTCGTTTTATATTTACAGATTTTAAAGTTCCCTGGCTACTTCACATCCTTTATAATTAGCATCCTCTATTATTCGAGTGAAATTCATCATCCTACCGTATCCTCACGACACGAAGAAACTAATAATTTTCTGCCCGAACCCGAGCAAATAGATGATGATTTGTCCTTTAAACCTAATTAGTATGCATAACTGTGAGAAAGTTAAGAAAAAAAAATAAAAATTGAGCAAGCCCGAAAAAGGCATTAGAACATGATCTAGGTAACGAAAAAATGATAAGAGAATTACCAGACAAGTTCATAAAGCAATACCATTCATCTTCAATGCAACAAGAGTTTTTTCTGATAAATCTTCACTCAAGGCCTTTCAAAAACCCTTTACTGATTTTTGCGGTATGGATTGGGGCGTTATCTTGCTGTCTCATCCAATGAGTTTATTACCACAAACTGCTACATGTCATTTAGAATGGCAACGTGAACATTTTTCTGAACTTTTTGGGGCAACAGAACTAGATCTCTAATGTCATTATAGGAAATACACCCCAACAACATTTGGTTTAGGTTACCACTTGATCTCCGAGGATTGCAAACAACACGTGAATTTAGATGCACCATTGAGATCACGTTGACTACGAATAACTGAACTGTAATAACAATAGTTAGTAGTTGTCGTCGGAATTAAAAGTAAATCCCGTGAACGTAAATAGCGATTTGGAGCATAAATTTTAAAAAGTGAAAGCAAATCTGCACAATCGACTTTTCCACAAAGAATGTCGGGTGTCAAAAGTCAACAGCGGTCAATGTACGGCAACAATTTATAACCACTGGGTTTATTTAAAGGAAGTTTTGTATGGACACATAATAAAAAATGTTTTTGAATGCTTTCAATTCTAATTGATAGTAAGGAGACCTTATAACACTGACATACTCGATTTGTGGCCTCACAAATGAAGTATATAATGATTTTAAGGTCAGCGTATCGTGAAAGTCTTTCGAGTTACGTTTGATAAATCCCAGTCTAGTGTAAGTCTTGCAAATAACATCATCAATATAACAGTTTAACTTTAGATCTGAGCTGAAAATCACCCCCAAATCATTAAATAAGTGGACCCGTTCTATTATCTGATGATCAAGAAAATAACTAAAAATTAGCGGATGCTTAGATTTTGAGTATATCACCACTTGAAATTTCACCACATTAAGGCTCATGAGATTTAAAGTAGACCAGTCACAAAAGGCGCCCAAGTTTCTTTGGAATAGATCCCGATCCAATTCGCAAGATAAGTATATACTTTTTACACTTTCTGCCGTAGGCACTTGGCGAAACACACTTAATACACACATTTTTAAAATTTTTTTAAAAACACTTGTTAAATATTTCGCAAAATTTTATTATATTTATTTTTTTTTTATTTAATTTTGCGAAATATTTAACAAGTGTTTTTAAAAAAATTTTAAAAATGTGTGTATCAAGATAAGTATGTTACAAAATGTTTTCATATCATCAATATAGTTATTAAAAATAGCAAAGGCTCTAAATGACTGCCTTGAAGTACGCCTGAAAAGATCGAAAAGCATTCAGACGATGTATCATCAATTTTCACATACTTTCTGCAATTCCATAAGTAAGATCTTAGCCAATTTAACGGTAAAATGTTGCAGTTAAATTTACTAAGCTTATCCAATAAAAATCGGTGATTCAGTCGGTCGAAAGCTTTGGCTAAATCAGTATAAACCAGTGTTTCTCAACCGGTAGTACGCGGACCACTACTGGTTCGTGACATATTCCTAATATAGCCCCCAGGATTCCGCCGAAAAATACTCAATAAAGAGTGGAATTAAACACGTGAACAAATAAGTTTCTTTGTTTTTTCCATAACTTTTCCGAGCTTATTTCCACTTTTTGGGGTAATAAACTCGTCAATACATAACGAATACTGCGAATTAAACTCTTAGAAAAAATAGGATTAAACTCGCAAGTTCTTTTATGCAGTTTTCGATTTTTAACCACCGAGTAAGTGCAATTAAAATCGGAAAGTATTCTTAAAAAGTGGAATTAAACCCGGTAACAAATTATTTTCCGAGTTCAATTACAAAAACTTAAAATACTCTCGAAAAACACAGAAATCATGAACATATTATTTTGTTTAATGTTTTTCCGTAAAGTCAAGGAAAATTTTATTAAGTGAAAAAATTTCAGCTGTAGTGCGATAAGAGCCAACAGGTAAGAGTTTTACTTTTTTACGTAACCTCATCATATGAAAGCTCCTTTTTCTAACACCGTAAAGGCAAAAAAAATAAATAAATCGTAAATTCTGCAAAAGGGAGGTTTAATTTTAAAAATAAAATAGAAATTAAAAAATTTAAAAGAGAAATAGCAAAAAACTCTAAAAAATTGCAATCAAATAAGTAAAGGTTTAACCAAATCAAGGAAATAAAGCCTAGAAATAATGCCCGAACCTAAGAATCTGATCTTGATTCAAAATTAATTCTTTTCATTATTTGCCATTGTTTTTCGACTTTAATTTTTTACGATATTAATTCCTGTGGCATTATTTAGTTTTTCATTCGTGGAAAGCAAACACCAGTTTAAATTTTTTGAATTTTCTTTTCCAAAAATTTTTATTTTCGAAAACTGTAAGCGAGAATCTTAGGAAAATTCTGCTGTAGATAGGCAAAGATTTAAAAGAGTTGTATGAATTAAGGAAGAAATGAAAATAATCGGGTTTTAACAAAATATCTGGTCCGCGGAAAATAAATCAAATATAAGAATAGCCCCTGGTGTGATGTTGGTTGAGAATTACTGGTATAGACTATATCGACCTAAGTTTTATTGATTGCGTATTTCGTTAAATAACCTTGAAAAAGTGAAAAAAAAAAAGCGCAAAAATTCGTGTTGATGAGTACAGTAAGTCCTCGACTTACATGATTAATTCGTTCCGAAGGTTTTCGCGTAAGTCGAAAAATCGCGTAAGTCGAACAAACCTCAAAACTCATTTTTTTTTAAATCACGTAAGTAGGAATTAACGTAAGTCAAATTCGCGTAAGTCGAGGACTGTACGAATTCACGTAAGTCGAATTCGCGTAAGTCGAGGACTTACTGTAATTATCAATGGCTACAGTGGAAAAATACCACATGTTTAACCATTGATATAAATACAGGGGAATACAGGACATTATGGCAATTCCACGATAATTTTTTTAGATCATTGCGGGGTCCCTTTTTATAGACCGGTGCAAGCAATGTATGAAACTTTCCAAAGCTCTGGAAAGGTTTCCTGATTTTGACTCTGATTAAATAAATAACAAAATGGAGCCGATAGACCAGTTGCGCAAGCCTTAATCAATGATGCCGGCGGACCATCAGGTCCCGAACTTTTAGAGGCATCCATATTTTGAAGAGCATTCTCTATATCTAGTTGCGAAAACAAAAATTTAGAAAATTTAGTTCTTGGTTCACACGAACTATTTATGGTATCCTTAACAAATACACCGCTGAAATAGTTGGCAGAAAAATTACAAATTGTTTTTTATGTGTCTTAAGATCTCTGGTGTTAGTTTGGAAATTCTGAAAGCTGATTTTCGCGGGCTTCTTAGAATTAATTCATTATACTTTTTATATTATAATAAATAGCCCTAACTCGCCCTATTGTACATTCGAATTTTGAAACATTTTTCGCGTAAAATCTATATTTTAAATAAAATCAATCAAATCTATTTCATTGAAACAATAAAAAGCAAATTAAAAATCAAGTTTCGACATGTACCAATGAAATTTCAAATATTTGTGAACAGTTATGACAGTGCTGAAGAAAATAAAAAAATAAAAATTTACATTTGATTAGTTTTATAAAATTAATTAACATTTTCCATCAAAAATTCAAATTCCAAATACATTTGCTCATGATCATGACTGCATTTAAGATATGTATTGTATTATTATTTGTTCAATTTTAAAGTTAAGGAGGTTAGCGTTATTTTCATTGCATATTATCTAAAATATTAAATTTAGCAAACCGCGAGAAATTTATTTTCTAAATTTGATGAGCAACAATGATTATTCAAAATTATGCATGTTGTTCAAAATTTTAATATTCAATTAACACTTAGATATATAAAAGCTTAAAAGGATGAGTTCATGCGAAACATTCAACAAATCGGCTTGAAACATTCGAAAGTATGTATATGTAAGCACATTCGCGAAAATGTCTAAATCTTAAAAAAAAAAAATTAAAAATCATCAATCACTCACAGTTTCTTTTTCTTATTCTTGCATGGTTTTCAATTAGCATTCATAAAATTTTGACGGTCACCGTACAATATGCTTACGCGCAATATATTATTTAATATAAAATGAAAGAAAAAACGAATATCTTCTTACATACTTACATACATACATATTTATGTATCTATACATATTTACATACAAAAATCTCTCACGTAACATTAAAAATATCCAAGTTCATGACCAAGACAATAAAGCACGCATCATCTCACACAACACATAATAAACAATTCGAGCTTTGACAAAGCATCGTAATCGTATAAGATGAGTTTGCTTACGAATGGTTTATATTATATCAGACATTACAAATATTTGATTTTGGTTCATGGTTTATTATATAAAGTTTATTCATAGGCTTGGACAATTTCAAGGGTTGCAAGTTTATAACTAAAAATGAGATGTCGTAATTTTTTTCCGGTTTACAAATTGATTTAAATTAGTGTATTTGTTGTGAGTTAAGCGCTTCGAATAATAATTAGATGAACTTAGTATCAAACAGAAACAATGAAACATAATATAGCATGATCACCTTCAATCGTCGAGATGGTTAACGCTTTATGGTCAATTATGTTGTCATTGATCCGAATCGAAGCCCGATTACCAAATATGCAGTCGTACACAGTTGGAAAAATAACTTTAATTTTTATGTAAGCCTTGCATTATGACTCATGTTATGCAAGTTATTATTAAATAGTAAAGTAATGATTGTATTAAAATGAATTTTAATGCAAATATGAAGATTTCTAAAGCAACATTTACATTAAAGCTATTTTTAATAAAACTGAAACATTTTAAAGCAACTTGCTAAAACGATAAATTTATAAGAACATAAAAAATGCATGCACGTGTTTTTCGTTTTTGAAATAAAATTCACTAAATCAAACCGACTAAATGACATATGTATACACTGCTTAGTGTTAAATAATTTAGTTTTCCAAATTCGAAAATGTTTGTTATGTTAAAGGTAAGCTTTTCAGTTGTTAAATTATAATTTGTTACCTTGGGCGACCACGGAAAAATTAATTTTTAATTTTTTTAAGTAAACTGCAGAAAAGTTGGAGACTCTGGGAACTCGGGCCTCAAACAAAGAAGAACTCCAGAAAAAACATGCTAACAAGATTTTATTAACAGAAATAAAAAACAAAATCGTGGCTACAGTTATGGAACTTTTAATGGAACTTGCTTTAAAATTTAATATTTCTAAAATATTTTATTAATGCAGTCTTTGATAAATTTTGATGCAGTTAATTGACGGTTCTTTTACAATTTGCTTTAAATTCCAATGGAATATTGCACTAAAATTTACTGTAATTGCTGTTTTACAAATTAATGCAAATTGTATAAAAATAATTTTTAATGCAAGCTTTGTGTTATTTTGTAATACAACCTTCCGTAGGATCTATATGTAATGCAATTTGCATTACATAAGCAATATTTTTTCAACTGTGTATGTGTAAACTTAAAGTTGAAACCACTTACTTTAAGGGGACGTACCACCTTCAAAATTGAAAAACAAAAAGTTTTTCAAAGTTTTTTTTTAATGGAATAAAAAGAGATATCTTAATGAAACTTTCCATTGACATTTTATTTTATTTTTTGTATAAAAAAAAATTTTTTTTAGATTTTTTTTAGCCCACTGTCATCTGCTATAACGGTTTTCCAAAAACACTGAAAATTCGCGGCGTGCATCATAACTGCTCTCAGAAACGTCCAAAAAAAAAAAACGGGGTTTTATTCAGCATTAAATTGCCCTTGGAATGAACTAAAAAAAGAAAAATTGGTTGAAAAATAAAAAAATGGCGGCATTTTTTCGAAAATTCAGCTTTTTTGTCCCCCCCAATTAGTTGTAACTCAAAAAATTGAAAGCCGATTATTCCCTCCGTAGTTCATTCTGAGCAGAAATATATGTAGATCAACGTGTTTAAATTTTAGAACGATTGGATAAGTAGTTTTTTCTCAATCTTGCACGCCAACTTGAAAAACGTCATTTCGAGATAATCGCGTTAGTCAAAAATTTTTTTTTTTTGTAATAAACCTTACCAAAATTTAATCTGCGATGCCTGCACCGTACAATATACCTTCCTCTCAAAAATTTCTCCTCTACTTTTACAGCTGTTATGGGAGAGAATAACGTATTAAATTATATATGTATATGCATGTATATATAAGCAGGTATTACTAAGAGAAAGTCGGTGTAGCGATATACAGCGAACTTTGGCGCCCTTCGCAATAAATAAAAAAAAAAATATAAATAAATTTTTTTTTGAGATTTTCATGTTAAAATCATGTTCTTAAACGTTCATTCTAACATATTCTATCATAAAAAAAATTTCGATTTTTTGAAAATTTGAAGGTGGTACGTCCCCTTAAAGAATTGCGCAATACTAAAATATTAAGGGTGGAGCTTCAAATTGTTATATCCAGAAGCAACCCATTTTGGTTTTATACATACATATATGCGGTTACTAATTGTACGTCAAAGGTATAACACATTATGGATCCGGAAAGTACTTTATTTAATTTTTAATTTTTGTTTTTGGATTCTATTTTGAATTTGAGCAATGCATTGTAATTTCTTTTTCAATTTACCATAGCAATGAGGTTTTCGTTCGATTACAAAAAATTGTTCACTATATTGATGATCAATGATCGACACCTCGGGCATTCAGTAAACTAATTTAAAAAAAAAAAATCTGGTTTATAATAAACAAGAATCATAAAGTTTCTGGAAACATGATTGACCATTTCTTAGCTAGATATATTAATTAGTAGTTTCATATAAATACTTGTATAATTTATTATAAATTAGGTTCAACATACATATACATACGAGTATTTAATGATTTGTTATTTAAAACGTGCCGTATATTCTAATGAACTGATTAATCGATGTTTGTGTGAAGCTACCATAATAAATTGCTTTTAATTTCCTCCTCGCCACATTGTTTAATTTGTTTTGGAGATAATTTGCTTCAAGAATTATAAAATTCTTTTGTTTAGTAATGACTAAGTACCGTAAACAGATACAAAAGCTATCGCGATTTTCATTTATCCCAATTGCAATTATCGCATTTTGAAAACGAGCAGCTTAATAATCCCGAATATACGATTATCCATTTTGTCTCTCTACGGTATAAGGCTTCTATGGCACATACCATTTTTTCCAGTTAAATTTTGTGTAATTTGTACCTACTACATACATATAATTCTATAGTTTTCTAGAAAGAAGCTGAAAAATACTTTAATGAATACTCAGTTGGTTCAAAGAGCCAACAAGCAAAGAGTATGCTTAATGCATTATTCAGACCAGTGTTTATTGATTTGCCAATGAGTACTTTTTTAATCTAATCTAGATTAACTTATATCTTTAATCTATAATATAAATCACGGTTAAAAAGTGACGAAATTTCGACTAAGAAAAATCCGGGCCCTAAACAAGCTTTTGTTTACGGAAGCAAATATTTCGTTTTTATAAAAAGTATGTGAAAAGTAGGTTTTATTCTCTATGCCCATGCAAAACAGCTAGAAAACAGTTTTGTTTCACTCCTAGTGTTCAGTCGGACAAAAGTGATAAAAATTATCATGATATTTTTTATTACGTTTGCCATGAAACGCACTCATTTATCACGAAAAAAAACCAAGATTTTTTTTGGTTTTAGCTGTCATAATAAATACAAATTTCAAACCAAAACATTTCGGTTGTGATAAAATTCTGTATATCTGTGAAAAAGTATCTCAAATGTTTGATGGGGTTGGTGCAGCGATTAATAATGTTACAAATGCAATAACGGAGTTTGGTTCTAATTTAAATAAAAAAAAAACAATGTTCATAATTTATTTTTTTTTTAAAGTTTTATTGCGTAATACCTATTAAATTAAAATACAAATTTAGTTTTATTATTCCTCAAACACTTTGTTCGTGTCATTGCAATGTGTCTGTAATGAAAACCAATAACTATTTGAGGTGTTCTTCTTGAACATCCAAAATGTCGCCGAAATTGCTCATTAGTGTACTTTTCAAAGTGACAATCAAAATTAGAATTTTCTTGTAATTTTCGTTATACAGCTTTAAAATCACTTCGTCTTCCAATTCACTCTCACTCGAATCAAACAGGACTGCTTTGAAACTAACCCCCTTTATACCCAGAACTGTAATAAACTAAGCTAGAACCTAATTTCACTTCGTGAAAAATCGTGAAAAATTGTGTTTGACATTTAAAACCAATTTATCATTTTTTTATCATTTTGGTTGTTCAGTCGGGCATGACATAAAATACATCGGAGTGAAGTTAGGGTAATAAATAATATCATGATATTTTTTATCACTTTTACCCGACTGAACACGTCCACTATATTAAATTTTAAACGAGGCACAAATTTTGTTGTCATTAGGCGTATATTTGGAATTTTGTTCTGTAAAGAGGATAATAGCTCAAGGTTGTGTACTTTCAACACGACATTCGGGGGCTACAGATTTTTGAAACTTCCTTACGACACCTCGTCGGCACCTTTAATTTTCCATAGAATTATGTGCGAAATTTTCCAGAATTTACCAGGAGTTATAATTATTAATATTGATGACATTTTGGTTTATGAGAGAACGAACATTTAATTTAAAATTGATGTTTCAAAAAGATGCTACTAGATCTGATATTTAACACTAGATATACCACCAGTCAAAATGACTGGTTGTACATTCATTGAAATAATTTTCTTTATTATTTATATGTAAGTATTGTTTCGAAAATTTATGATGAGTTTTAATATAATTACTGTGTTTTCATATTAAAAGTCATCTTGAATTTCCAAAACAATACTTACATAATAATAAAAAATAATAAGTTCAATAAAAGTACAACCAGTCATTTTGACTGGTTGGTATATCTAGTGTTAATAAAGAAAAATTCAAATTTTCACAGCATGAAATTACATACATAAGTATGTAGGTCATACATTTAGTGCAAATGGAATGGTATAGCTGATCCTAAAAAGGTTGAAACAATTGTAGAAATGCCGAGACCGAATAACAAAAAAGAACTTCAAAGATTTTTAGGGTTGGTTAAACTACGTCAATTGTTAAAAAATGAAAATGATTTTATATGAAACGAAAATTTAGCACAAATAATAAAGGAACTTATGTAAATTCAATATAAGTGACATTGACGTCAACGAAAACATTATATTGTCAGTGGATGCGTCACAGTTTGCTCTGGGCGGAGTAATTTTACAAAAAACAAGCCAAGAGGGTTTACGTCAAAATGTTTGACGTAAACTCAACAAAGGTACGCACAAATTGGGAAGTAGTTATTGTCGATCGTTCAGGTTGAAACAGATCATCAACCTTGCCCACATTATTAAAAAATCGATATCCGGAATTCCAATACATCAGAATACAAAAAATATGATTTAAGGATTCAAAATAAGCCAGGTAAACTGGTGATAACAACAGATACATAATCACGTGCTGCGTAATCAAGATGAAATACGAATGAAGTGGCTTGATAATGACTTGAAATTATGTATTAATGTGGTCATACAAAAAAATTTGTCAGTCACAATTAGCACTTGAACAAATTAATAAAATTAAGTTATATACTGCACAGGATTTTGAGTGTCAATTTTTAACACAATATTACATGACTGACTGCCAAATTTAAAAAACAACATTCCAGAAAATGTCAAACACACTATATTAGAACGTTCGTGATAAAATTCATACTGTAACGGATGAGATTCCAGCGACAAGAACGAAGTCCCATAATCGGCCAACAGATCACGGGCCAGCGGTCTGACGCGGTCGTAGTAGCCGGATAGGCTTCAGTATGGATCGTGGGGAAGAATAGAGTCAGACTTGGCCAATGCTTAAATAGACCGCAAAAATTAGGATTTGGGGCCATACATATAACGAACAGGAGATTGGACCTTGACAGGCAATAGGAAAAAGATTGAATCACGAGAACGGATGTCAAATGGCAGGCCTACTGGCTCGTCTGCCTTCCCGAGGGTTGATTGGCACACAGCTCGAACCCGACCCAGTATCCTGGCCAAGCCTCAATTGATGTGCCATCCACACTATAGATCGCTAGCTTCCCGAGAGATAAGGATGTTATTCAGGAGAGTCCACGATAAATCACCAGGAGGAACCTGCAACCCTCCCCCTGGGAAATCGCTGATATAAAAAATAAACAGAAAAATTAGTCTAAATCGGAAAATAACACACACTCCGCTAAAATTAAAATTTATGTACCACGGACACACTAGCGCTGTTTATTATTCACTTGAAAGCGCGTCAGGATTAACGAAACTAAAACACTTAACCCAACTCACCGACCACCCATCTTTATAGGATCATGAATATACCGCTCAGAATAAATAATCCGTCAAAACTTAATTCATTTGAACAATAAAGTATGAAAAAATTTAAATTTAGCAAACAAACAAACAAATAAAAATATAATTTGTTACTTTTTTAAAAACTTACGTGCCGCCGTCGTCCACCCCAAAGCCCTTTGTGAGTGCCACGCTGACCAACGTATATCTAGAAGATGAATTATTTGTTATTTATGGATACAACTATTTTTATTATTTTGTTCGTTTATTAAGATAATTTATTTGGAAAATTAATTAAACAGGCAAAAAATATGGAAACAATAATCGACAAGCAATTGAAGTTCTCAATATCAACTATAACTACTACGGTCCTCTAATGTTAGGCTGCTCGACGGTAGTGTGCGATCTTCATATAGTCGCCTTCTTCATATACCGATAGGATGCCTTAACCAAGCAACTAATATTGGACTACCCCAATAAAAACTAACTACATTTATAGGCTATCTTAGGCTATAGAACTTTATAAAAAAACATGCCTATTATAAAAAAGAACATATAAGATTCGAAAAAAGTTGGTTTCACTCAATATGTGGCTAAGTTTCATTTATTTTTTCCTTTAACTCCTTTTAGAAGCATAAAGATTTACTAGGCTGAACCACCTCACTCTTTTGGGGAATATCGTCTTCAGCTCTCTGCATGTTTTACCAAATTCTTTCGCTTCAGCTAATACCGTTCTTTCCAGGTCATTCCAGGCTGGCCTTACCACTTTCCGCTTACCTTGCGGATTCCATTCTAATGACGTCCGAATTATGTTATTTAGTTATTTTAGTGCCTGACCAATCTTCACTTCCGTTTTCTAAATTCCGCCTCAATGCCTGAACTTGGTCCGGAGGGTCGATCCCTCGCATTCCAGTTCTCATAAAGCATATTGAATGTGTTTCTTACTTTGTAGATTCGCCGATTGATTTCATTTATACAAACTCTGAATTGTTACTGAAAGTTTAGGTCAGATCTCCAATGCTAAAATCGTTATCTTTTAATGTCGATAGCTTTTTTTCAAACGAGTGTAGCAAATATCGTCTAACGCTAAAAATCAAGCAAATCACAATTAATAACTCGGACATTCACTGTCTTCAAGCAAGAAAAAGTTGTTAGTCCTTTCTTCCTCTCAAGCTTCCTGATAATGATAAGGCCGCTGCAGACAGTTCTTCGCTGTGGTGGCTTCTGACCTAAATTGTCACTCATGGAATAAATCGATTGGGTTGTTTATCAATTTTAAGTGTACATATTTACGATTTGATTAGGAACGCTATAATTCAAAACTGTATGCAAACAAATTAAACCCCACAGCATTAGCTGTTGTAAATATTACTGGTAGAAAAATTATAACAGATTAAGGTTAATTGGTTTAATATAAAATTTTTAAACAATCCAATATTAATTATTTATTAAATATTGTGAAAAAATTGTCACAAAAATTAGGTTCTACATTTCTACAAGGGAATTCTCTGCCTATTAAGCTTCAATTCCACATCAAGTTGTAATTAATTATAATTCATCCAAATTTGAATTTGATCTGCTATAGGGTTACCTCTTCTGATATCCGAATTTGGGTGGTCTGCAGATTATTTTGTTTAAATAAAGTTTAAACAATAGAATTGTCTTTAAATAGGAATTATTCAACTCGAATTTTGACGTTATGTTGCGTTATATTACCTACTTATAGATACAGCGGGATTTTCAAGATTTTATGTAATTTTTTTCAGGCTTTCAAGCTTACTTGAAGTTTGTTTGGCCGTTAGATAGATTTCGATATTGTCCGAGTTAATTTGGGGTTAAAATATAAAAGATTTCCGAAATTCGAGGTTTAAGATGTTTGTTTTAATATTTTCAAGATTATTCTAAGAATCTAACTTTATTCGGGGTTTTCGTGAATATCCCATTTTTTTTTTTGAGTACATATAGGTATAGGTTTTGTACTCCAAATTCAACCTTTATCCAAAAAATAATCATCATTTTCCAAATCAAATTCGCCTTTACCAAAACATTATTCATCCTTTTCCAAATCAAATTCAACTGTAGACGATATAAAACCAACATAATTATTTAATTTAATAAATTTACTGTATTTAAATTCTAGATACAAAATAACAGGTTATATATAATAAAATAAATAAACCTTTACTATAATAAGAATTAAATTCACCTTAAAATTCGCACTATAATTTATTATAAACTTCACCCCTTAGATGCCATCGTAAAATTCACTGTAGAATTGATTCCAAATTGATCTAAATTCACCTTAAAATTCATTTCCAAATTTCACCCAGCCTTAAAGTTCAATCTTAAATTCACCCCAAAATCAATCCAAATTTTCTATCAAATTCATCATAAATTTACCCCAAACTTTAAAATGCTTCCTAAAATTACAACAAATTAATTCTAAAATTCACTATTAAATTCAACCTACAAGTCGCTCTAAAATTCACCCTAAAATATACCCTTTAATTCAACGTACCTTAGAAATCACCCTAAAATTCACTGGAAAACCCTCTCTAAAATGAACCCTGAACTTCACTCTAAAATTCACCATAAGTTTCAGGAAGTTAGAAAGCGAAAACCCTTAGAGCTTAAATAAGGATTTTATCAAATTTAAAAATTCTGAAGTTTGGAAATTTTAATAGTGGAAAAATTAATTTAGATTTTTACAAATTTTATAAAATCGTTAAATTCAAATTTATCATTTATTTGGAATTTGGATTTATTGATTTTGGAAATTAACGAATTTTGTAACGTAGTTTGGAAAGAAAAAAATTAAGAAATTTAGGAAAATTTAGAAAATTTATATTGTGGGGATATTAGAATTTAATAAAATTATTGCGAATTTGGGAAGGAAAAAATGGAAAATGGGAGTTTAAAGATCTAAATCTTTAAAGTTAGTATAAACTTAGAAATTTAGAGAATTCATACAACATTTTTGAAATTTAGAATTTGTATTAAGAATTAGTTAATTTAGACATTTAATACTACATACAATATATTAAATTTAAGATTTTGGAAATTTAGAAAATTAAGAAATATGGAAATTGTAAATTTTGGGACTATGGAAATTTAAATAATTTAAAAATACAAACTTTAGAGTATTATTTAGAAATTTTGATTTATGGTTCTTTGGTGTAAAAGGGAGAATTTGGAACTACTCATTTCACGAGAAACTGCGATGAACTCTCCCATTCAGTCGCGGGTTAAGGAAAGCGGGGGGAGAGGGGGGGGGGGGGGGGGGAGAGGGGGAGGGGGGGGGGAGAGGGGGGGGGAGAGGGGGGGGGAGAGGGGGAGAGGGGGAGAGGGGGGAGAGGGGGGGAGAGGGGGGGAGAGGGGGGGAGAGGGGGGAGAGGGGGGAGGAGAGGGGGGTGGTGCCAGGCAAGTTTCGTTTCTCTCCGCCGACCGATACAAAAATTAAGTTTTTACTGGTTTATCATTGAATCGAGAAAAAAAAATTTTTACGCGGCAGACCAATATAAGAAACTTCGAATAATTTTATTTTAAAATGTTCAATATTTCGAAATAATCTCAAAAATATTGGTCACAAAGAATCTCAACAATTTTAAATACGAATTATCAATCAGTCAAAGGAGTTCAATCCGAAGTTTTTAATTTTAATGAGATTTTCATAAATGATGAATTTTTTTTTTTTTTTTTTTCGCTGGCGCTACATCCCATAGAGGGATTTGGCCGCTTCATTTTTGAAGTTTCATAATCATTTTGTTAACGGATAATGAGTGATTAATTCATTGATCCTACATTAACCAGCCGTGATTTTTTCATCACCCGCCGGGGGATCGAACCCGGGACCTCCGGAGCGTAAAGCACGTATGCTAACCACTGTGCCACCGGGACGAATTATCAATCAGTCAAAGGAGTTCAATCTGAAGTTTTTAATTTTAATGTGATTTTCATAAATGATGAATTTGGTAGTTTGAATTTGATTGGAAAATAATGAATATGTTTTGGATAAAGGTGTTGATTTGTAAAAGGATAAATATGTTTTGAATAAAGATAAATTTGATTTGCAAATTGACGAACCTGATTTGTAAAAGTTTGAATTTGAAGGGCAAAACCTATATCTCGATTATTTTGAACTCTTCGAACTTTTCGAAATTACTCGAGTCTATTCTAGTTTCTCGCTTATAATCGAAATTTGCAAGGCTTCGCGTTACTGTGTTGCGTGATGTTCCAAAATTAGTGATATATCCAGATTTTCGATATTTTCTGGGTCTTTCCAAGGATTTTAAATTTATTATTCGAAATTGTATAGACTTCGTGGATCGAATAACCACATTTTCGATATTATTCGAATTTAGCTTTGAGTTGAATTACGAGTGAGGCCACTCAAATGAATTAATTTACAGAGAAAAATTCCCGAAATTCAAGTTTTTTAAAGTTATGTAAATTTCCAGATTTAAATAGCGTTTGATAGCTTAGCTTAACATCGAAATTATTCGAATTATTGTCACTGTCGAAATATCGAGATTATTTATGGTTTTGCGAATACTGTATGGTATTTTTCGGATTATTAATTTCTTAATTTTTCAAGATTATTCTTTGACTTTAAGTTTATCCAAGTTTTTCTGGAAAATTCGAAATTTTATGTAAATATCGCGGTTATTCTAGAACTCTCATTATATTCAGAAGGTCACACAAGCTTTTCGATATTACTCGTGTAACTCGATATTACTTAAAATTTACAATGGGTTAAATTATATGCACACAAATAGGTAACAGTCTCGCATTATTCCCTCTAACTACATAATCAATTGATGATCACGAGATAATAAGACTAACACGTTGCATCACTTTATCCTCAGCTTTCATTCGATTTTAGTGGGTGCGCTTTCTGAGGTTTTTCAAAACTTAAATTAGACTAAAGAAGAGCAAAAGGTATAAACTACGATTATATCCAACATTTAGAATATTTAGAAAAAAATGTTGAATACAAATTATGGTGTCCTGTTTCCCAGATTTCCAAAAGTGGAAAGTTTAATTGGAATGTAATTGCCGTACGCCTATATGTTTTGCAATTATATGGGGTACTTTCCTTTATTAACATCGGAAAATTCCAAGAACAAACATAAAGAATGTTAATCGAAAAATAAAGTTCTGATGTACACACTTTTAGCGATTGTGACTATTTCTAAAGATACTGCATAGCATAATTAATTAGTGAATTTAACCGGGGATTTACCGTACAAAAATTGTTTTAATCTATTTCACATAATCTTGATTCATATCTCCTTCTTTCAACTACTTGGTATGTAAACCTTGAAACAAAGTTCTGTATTTTATATCCGTTTGTTATATGCAATTATAAATAAATATATGTGTAACTGTGTTGCTGTAACTGCAATGAGATGAATAAACAAAGAAATAAGGGTTAACGACTGAAAATTACAATTATAGTTACCTTGATAATGGAATGGTTCACCAATTACATGTTTAAACGCATAAAAATGTAATCCTTTCGCTTCGATTAGAATGTCGAATGTTCAAGGTAAAATGTGACGTGTAAAAGTAGCGTCAATTATTACTGTTTAACAGAAGTGTTGTCAAAAGTATTAATATAACTGTTTACATTATTAATTGTGTAAATCGCCCAGTGACATCATCATATAAAGGAATATTGTTAGAATTTTTTTTTAATAAACAAGTAAAACTTGTACTTGTTGGACATTAAAAATTTACTTGTAATTCAACAATTTTCTGGTTTTACTTTTGGAAATTACCTCGCGTGATTATCTCATTTATCATCATGTAACTTAATTTATCAAAAACAGATTATGTTTCATAAGGCGCTTACAACCTTGTAAAAGATTGAGAAAAACAGGTAGGTAATTATTTCATGAAAACGTGGTGGCCAAAGGCACGATATTGATCATGAATCATGTATAATCTGACATAAGCAGTTCAAGGCAATTATTATGATACTATGTATGTAGGTATACAAGAATTCAAGTTTAAGAAAATTTTCTATAACTTTGTCGTTCCAAATGTTGAATTAGACCTCGATAAAGACATTTAATTTTAAGAAAATTTGATGAGTTTGTAAATAGATAGACTCACCAGTCACGATGTTTGGTATTTCCAAAATTATAAAAAAAAATCACATATCAGTAAACTTATACTCTTGTCTGGAAAACAGCTTATTGTTTCAAGGATTTTTCTATTAAAAAATATTTCGCGATTTTTCCGAAAAATTTTGTGGGAGTTTTTTTTTTCGATAACCTTGTACGTAAAATAATAAAATCGGTGAAATTTTAGTACGCTCGACGGAAATTTCATTCAACTGAGTCAATTGCAGATTGATTTATGCAGGCTAATTTAAAAAAAAATTATAATTCCGCATATCTCTAAAAGATCAATATTGTTATTAAGTTCGTTACATGTTTGAAAGAAGCAAGTATTACGTGTTTATAGTTACATACACCTATAAACTATTATCATTTGTGTCTATCTAATTTATTTCTAATTACCGTAAAGTTGTTATTTAGAAACTCGAGATTTATTCGTATAGAACATCGTTTGACCTTAAGGCTGTTAATATAAAAAATCAAAGACGTCTATACGACAAAAATTTGTAGGTGTTGCCAATTACAAAATGACACGCCACCACAATATTTTATTGTTTGTTGGTTCATCCGGTGTGTGTTCGTTGTATAAGTTCTTCGTATTTAATTATTACATGTATAATCAAAATGATCTGTTTGTAAATTCATTTAGCATGCCTTCTATGCCTATCTTATACAATATATAACTCACTTCATAAATCTCTTGAGGAAATTTTGATATATTTATGAGACGTAATACTATCAAGTGTTTCACGATTTGTGAACAATTTACAATTGGGAAGGTGTATTTCGCAATTATTATGTTTTATCCAATAATGAAACAAAACAAAAACGGTATCGACTCTTGTTGATTTTTTAATTAAATGTAATTTATTGAAAGGTAATCGACCATTCAATTTTTTTTTTTGTAATTTAACGACCTATCGCATCAACTTTTGAACTCGTACAAAATAAAAGTCACGAAATCTTCAAATCTAAAATGTGTTGAGTTGTAGCTTCAAAATATTTGGTCACGTTTTGAGATCATATTTTGTTTTATATTAAGCTAACTGCACTTCTACATCATTATTATTCATTGTTCGTCTGATATATCACTGATTCATTCGTTTAAGCCAGCCGATTAAAACGCACTTATCTTGCTTTCAGTGTCAATTTTATTGAGGTGAGTTGCAGAAGTGGGTAAACAATTTGAAATTTAGATAAATAACTGAACAATTTTCATCGCTAGTTTTTATCTTAAATACTTAACAGATTTAAATCTTTTTAACTAAAAGCATTTATCTTGTTAAAAGTTTCGCAGCACAATTTATGCTGCTCCTCAAAAAGTTTACTTAAGTTTTTTTAAATAATTGCGTGAGATATGTTCGTGACCTAAGAAAGTTTGTTCATATATCGGAATTTAAGGAATCAATCCTTGGATGCGACTTGTTTAAGTTGTACTGTTATAGAACCGCTGTTTTTATTTTCCGAATAAATAAATCGAGTATAATATTATACTTGCATGATCAATAAAAATTTTCTGTGTCATTGCGAACTAGAAACGTTAATTTACCTATTAATAGGCAAATGTCTACAATAATTTCGAATTAATAAATGCGACTATCACTTTTGGAAAAGTTTACCTACTGCATATTGTATTTAATTGTGAACATTGTTGCATATATGTTTATTATTGTTATATTAAAATGAAAATATTTCTTAAATGTTAAAGTTGTTCTATACTGTTGCAAATAAATATGAATAAAAACTTGAACTTGAACTTATCGTCATATTTACCATATTTTCGAGATTATTTAAGATTTTGCTAAGACTGCATGGTATTTTTCAGATTATTCGAGATTCTTAGTAATTTCTTGATTTTTCAAGATTATTCTATGATTTTATGTGTTTCGAGTTTTTCAGGAATATTCTGAATTTTGTGTGAATAATGAGTTTATACGAGCTTTTGAGATTACTCTTGTTTTTCGATATTTCTTCAAATTTGCCAGGGATTTAGTTGCAAAAAAACTAGATGACTTTTTTTAGAAATTTGAGATTTTTCGATGCCTGGAAATAATTTTAAATTAATCCATATTGCGAATTTAAACGACAGACTGCTTGGTTTCGTGATTATATGATACCTTTAAGATTATTGTTGAAGATGTTCTTCGAAATTATTTCAAATTTACGTTACTTGATAGTTTATTAGTGATGACTTGTTTGTATGATAATATGACAGGCTTGTGTATTCATCAAGTATCAAGTTGTTCAATTCTAGATTTAAAAAAAAAGAAGCAGTAAAATAAAATTGGGTAGCTACTAGCCACCTCTGGATGGGACTCTCTAGACATCTCTTCTAACTATATCATATAAAGTTTCTAAATGTATTAGTTAGAAGTCTCGTTAAAAATAATAAAAATCATGCTTAAGTTTATTTAATCTTACAGAACAAATTTAGAATTTTTCTGTAGCAGGATCTACATATTCTGATGATGAGCAAATTCTGAATATTTTATAAAAATTGGGGAACTTGGTATCTTATTTCATCTTCCGAATAAGATTATGTTAAACGTGGTTGTCCTAAACCCTAATTTTTCCAAAAGATAAATATTTCACACTGTTAAAATTAGCCGAAAGTTTCCAGTAAGTAAAAAATCGGTAATACAGGTTCCGAAAACAAAAATTATGTAGTAAAAAATTAATATGGATACATAAAAAGCATTAAAGACTTTTGTCAATAATTTCAAGTGGCAAAAACTCTGCCCCAGTTCCTCGTACAAAATTAGCGAAACCTAAAAACATATTTAAAATCAGCTTATAGAATATTATGGCAATAGATATGGCAAGAAAAAATTCAGTAATAATTTCCCGTAGGAAATTTGGAAAAATTCGATTTTCCAAAAATCATTAAAAAATTTGTATAAAATGAGCCTCTTCTAGATTATTATGTCTGGAGATGGATTGAATTGATGTGACTTATAAATAGGTAAGGCAGGAAAAAAATTCATTTCAAGTTTCATATGGGAAATCGGGGGAAAATTCGATTTTCCAAAAATCATTAGAAACTTGGTATAAAATCAGCATCTAGAGTGTTATGTCTGGAAATGGATTGCCTTGATGTGACTTGTCAATAGCTATCACATGAAAAAATTTCAGTTTAAGTTTCTCGTGGAAAATCTGGGAAAATTCAAAATTAGATTTTTCAAAAATCATTAGAAACTTTGGTCTCACGGGAACTTGAACTGAATAAATTATAATTTTTAACAAAATTAAAAACTATTTAAAAATATGTAAAATACACTCTCGAGCAACTGAATCGAC
Source organism: Tipula helvola (assembly GCA_963556165.1). Lineage (NCBI taxonomy): Eukaryota > Metazoa > Arthropoda > Insecta > Diptera > Tipulidae > Tipula > Tipula helvola. Next base: position 346,389,065 of record OY744483.1, on the reverse strand, counting down.
TAGACCATCAAAACGCATATTTTTTTAAAATGGCTTGATCGATTTTCGAAAAACAACCTTCTTTTGACAGCCTAGTATTTTATCTTTTCAAGGATACCTTTATCATTAAAATCCATACAGTACTTTTCAAATTAAAGCAGTCTTAGCAAAATGCGATGTTTCGGTGAAAACAATTGGCGTGATGCAATCTCCTGTATAATGTCACGTTGACCGATATTTGTCATCACTTATGAGTCAGACGTTAACCTGAACAAATCTCTACCAGTTTAATTCATTGTTTTCTTAAAATCATGGATACCACTTCAGAAAAATCCGCACAAGTTGTTGCTTTATTGCAAGAAGGACGCAATGAACAAGAAGTCGCTCGTCAGCTTAACATGAGCCAATCTGCTGTCTCAAGAGTATTCAGAAGGTTTCAGGAAACTGGTACCTTCAATCGAAGACCACAAACCAGCCGGTTTCGGTGTACATCAGAGAGGGACGATCGATTTATCGTCCTAACTTCACTGCAAAATCGCCGTCTCACGGGCGTCGATGTGCAGCAGGAGCTAAGACAAGTTCGAGATGTAGCTGTTAGTCAATGGACAGTAAGAAGACGCTTAAAGGAAGCCAACCTCACTCCAAGACGGCCCGCTAGAGGCCCAAAATTGACAACACGCCACCGCAAACAGCGACTCGAATTTGCTCGCGAACACATCAATTGGAACATCGAGTAATGGACGTCCGTTCTATTTACTGACGAGTGCAGAATATGTCTCCATGGTAGTGATATGAGAGACCGGGTCTACCGGCGTCCAGGAGAGCGATTTTCGCAGTGCTGTTTTGCTGAAACAGTCTCATACGGCGGCGGTTCGTGTATGGTGTGGGCTGGCATATCGTTTGAGGGAAAAACAGATCTTGTTTTCGTACCTGGTGGACACCGTGAAGGAGGTCTGACCGCTGAACGATATATCGAGGGCATTCTCTTGGATCATGTAGTGCCCTATGCAGGATATATAGGGGAAGATTTCATATTGATGCATGACAATGCCCGGTGTCACACAGCTCGAACCACTCAACAGTTCTTGGATGAGGTCGGACTCGAGATGATGAGGTGGCCAGCACTCAGTCCAGACATGAATCCAATTGAGCATTTATGAGACGAACTAAAACGGAGGGTCCGAGCTAGAAATCCGGTACCATCTAACATCAGTGACCTGAAGATTGCGTTAGAGGAGGAGTGGGGTGCGTTCCCCCAAGTATTTGTCAACACCTTAATAAGGTCAATGGGGAACCGCATGCGAACCGTTGTAGACGCAAGGGGGGACCATACTTATTATTAACCAATAAAATTATTTTTGTTTTGCTTGAGTTTTTTGTTGTAATTTAATTTTAAACACCCCCAATATTTTTTGCTTAATCATCAATTTTGGTTGCGTTTTCATTCAAAATTCATTATAAAAAAAAGTACTAAACCAATTTTCATAAAAATAGTGTCATTTTAAAGCAAAAATATCAGGCTTTCAAAAAATAATGTCTTATGAAAATCAGTTTGACCGTTCTAACAAAAATCGCCCTTATGTGAGCGCTTAAGGTTTTAGTCGATTCAGTTGCTCGGGAGTGTAGAATAGGCTTTCTTTAAGTGATATTTTATTTTACTTTAAATAAGTTCTACATAGTTTCGGGCGTTCAAGTGTCCCGTAAGAAATGCTGGGAAAATTCGATTTTCCAAAAATCATTAGAAACTTGGTATAAAATCAGCATCTTTGTTATATCTGAAAATAGATTGCATTGATGTGATTTCTCAATAGCTATTATTGCAGGAAAAAATTCAGTTCAAGCTTGCTGCATAAGAAGTGCATTAAGCCCCGTTTAGATCGCATAACACATCTTTGAATTTAGCAAAGATTTCTGATGTTAAAGAATCAATTTCCACCTGGTGAGCATCAATTTAACAGTGTACATGTCAAATGTGATGGTATTTTTCAGTATGATTACGTGATTTGACTAGTTGACCCTGTGATCCGAAAATAAGTTTTTTTCTGCGTAAATTCATTTCACTTCTAGAGCTGCTGCAAGAACTGAATGGCGTGCCACACGGCTTCAAAACAATCGCTTACGATATGTTCGATCAAGAGACAGATTCAGAGCCGATTTAAAGTATGGGCAGCATTCAATTTAGATGAAGACACCTTGATTGTAATATTTTAATTGGGCTAATGAATTGACATTGGATTGTTCAAGGCTTCCTCTACTTGTCTCGTTCGTAATGGCCGGTATTTTTCCAGTACAATCTTGGTATTGCGACATTCACATTTATTCCGAATGACTACGCATTTCACCCCTAACTCAGGCAAAATGCTTAGCACTAAATATACTATTATTGAAATTAAAATTTTTAGGGCGCTGGCTTTTATTTTCGGATTTCGGAGGGCCGCAGTATGAAAAAGTTTGAGAAGCACTGAATGAGACTGAAAATGATCATAAAATATCGAAAATTACCTAAGACCATCTAAAATTTAAGATGATCTTATCATTTCAAATATGTATATATGTACACATCGTTCTAAGAATAAGTTATTCAATTTCGGCGAGTTTTAAGCCAAACAACTAAATTGTTACAGATTCATGAATTTATGTATAGTAGTGTCCATGGCGACGAGTAATAGTTTTAAGGTGCTACAGATACTGAGTTGCAAAATAATAATTTCTTTATATGTAAATTCGTAATATTCGCTATTTTTAAACTTTATTTCCTTTAACAACCAAGGTGAAATGAAGTGTTCGATTCTTTTTGTTTTTATTAAATACAAAGTAATGTGAATTTGCTACATATTAAGTTTGATTTATTTAATAAAGTAATTCCATTAATTAATATTCCTGCTAAGTAATTAATGGATATTAAAATATGTACACATTTGAAATGCGTGCCTACGCCTAGTGCAAATATTAAGACATTTTAACCGAAACTTTCCGCCGGATTGGTAATTGTTCATTGTATGTAACAGACAGACCTCATTCGCTTTATATAAGGGCTGGTTCAAAAGTTCTGCATCTAGTTCTTCGGTAAGGCACACAGCTGGGCATCTTTATTTATTTATTTATTTACAAAATCTATTCTACAGTTAAAAAAACAACTTAATGAATAGTAACTACATAGTATAATATAATACATAATTAAAATTTGTACAACACGGAATATATGCCAAAAAATATTATAAAATCAAAAATTGCAACTACGGTTTTCGTACCGAAAGCAATTTCTCGATTTTTCAAAATGAAACAAATGATAATAATCATTGAAAATTCTGGCCATTGAAGCCGTCGGTTCGTTATAGCCATAATTAGTTTTATGAAATTCGATAAATAGAAATTCCCTTTGCCGTAAACTTCTACCCGGTACATAAATGTTCCAAGCAGAAATAAGATTAGGGCATCTTATACGACCGTTCAAAGAATCACCGACAAACATTGCTGACGCAATTTTTCGACGCTTCGCTAAAGTATCAATTCGAAGGCTTAGACACCGACTCATACCCTGGAAGGTTACGCACTTGCTGCCACATAGGCTGATTACGATCTGAAAGGTAACCAAGCTTTTTATAAATGTAAATGGCAAAACGTTTCTGAATTGATTCCAATCTTTTAATCTGTACCTCATGGTGATGATACCAAACCACCGCCGCATATTCCAGGTGAGATCTAACTAGAGAAGTATCTAAACTAACACATGAAAAAATATCAACAAACTCTTTTGTCATTCTAAAAATAAAACCCAACATAGAATTGGCTTTCAGTATTATTTTGTCTAGATGTAAAGCAAAAGTTAATTTCTGATCAAAGAATACACCTAAGTCAAGAATTTAAGTTACTCTGCACAGTTCCTTACCTTCCAACTGATAATTGAAAACAATCGGATTGGATGTTCTATAGAACGACATGATGTTGCATTTATTAATATTGATCAACAATTTATTTGTAGAGCACCAACGAGATAATGAATTAATTTCTGATTGAAATACTTCTGCGTCATTTAAAGATTGAATATGTTTGAAAATCTTCAAATCGTCGGCAAATAATAAGCAGTTACAAAATTTAAAAATATTCGGAATGTCATTCACAAATTAAAAAAAAATGATTGGGCCCAAATGTGATCCCTGCGGAACCCCAGAATGGCAATATATATAATCAGATTTAACTTGATTCAATAAAACATATTGTCTTCTTCCCACCAGATAAGAACCAATCCATTTTAAAAAATTAGGGGCGACACCAATTTCTGAGAGCTTTTTTATAATGATTCTATGGTCAATTGAATCAAAGGCTTTAGCAAAATCAAAGTAAATCGCATCAACCTGGGCGGCTTGTGACTCAAGTGATTCAATAGCGAATTTAGAAAATTGTAAGAGATTGGTAGTCGTAGATTTTCCACTGGTGAAACCGTGGTGAAAATCCGAGATAATTTCTTTTGTATGAAATGACAGATGTTTTGTCACAATTAGCTCGAAAAGTTTTGGGATCGATGACAGAATCGAAATTCCACGATAATTAGATACATCAGAGCGGTCCCCCTTTTTGTAAATTGGAACGATATGTGACACTTTCCAAGCGGTTGGAAAATAACCGTTAACTAACGATTGGTTAAAAATAAAACATAACGGAGTTGCAATATATGATGCAAAACATTTAAGTATTGACGAGGGAATACCATCAGGCCCACATCCGTCATTAAAATCCAAAAGGGAACTACATATATCATCTTCAGTTATAGATAAACAAGGAATATTAAATTGACAATTACTGACAATAGGGTCATCAACAACAAGACTATTATTATCTTTATCTTTGTCTTTATAAACCGATTGAAAGAGCTTGCAAAACCTGTATATATTTCAGATACAGTGCAGAGCTGAACTCCATCATAATTCATAATCGACGGAAAGCCCGTTGTTTTGCGCTTGTCATTAACAAACTTCCAAAATGATTTGGGGTTTAGTTTGATATTAGCTTCAATCATTTTTATGTATTGTAGATATTTGGTATGAAATTCGGATTTAAATTGATCCCGAAGATTGACAAAAATAGATCTGAGTCACAATCATTGGTTCGAAGTCTGTAAAAGGCTTTATTCTTACGGTTACGGAGATTAATCAAATCCGAATCAAACCATGGAGGGTAACTGTAGTTACGTTTCCTTTTCGAAGGTACGAAACGGTCAAACGCTAGAAACAGCAAATCATTAAAAGTTTTTACATTTACATCAATATCATTGTTAAGAAATAACTCATTCCAGCATATGCATCGGAGGAACTCAGACATACCGTGGGAATCACATGCTTTAAAATCATAAGACGAATCATCCACAGAAAATTCACGACATTTAGCATTAACGTTATTAACATGAAATTCAATTTCGAGAGAATTATGATATTTATCATTGTTCTTAAATGAAGTCAAAGATTCATAAACTGACAAATATTCCGTATTATTAACAAAAATTAAATCCAGAAACGAATTACTATCATTAGAATATAAATTAATTTGTTTAAGATTAAAACTAAATAATGCGTCTATTACCGCCGAGTCATTGATAGACAGAGCATTAGACGGTAATATATCTAATGATTCAGAATCAACCGACCAATTAATATTGGTTAAATTAAAATCGCCCAACACTACTATAGTATCATTACAATGAGACATATTGACTATTTCACTTATACAATCTATGTGATTTAAATAAATATCGATAGAGGATCTAGGCGGTATATATAGAACTATAAAATAAAATGAACTTTAACACATAAAAATTCAATTGTTACACAGCCCGGTACAATGATACGCTCACAATTAAGTGATGAATGAACAGCCAAGAGGACACCACCTTTCGTTTGCTTCGAGCTATTCATAGGTGATCTATCACATCTAAAAACAGCAAAATCATTTGGAAAGAATTCAGCGTTATGAACTCCACAATGAAATCCAGTTTCCACAATAGCATATAATTGGAAATGTGTCGAATAAAATAAATTACGAAATTCCATAGACTTCGATGACATTCCCCCAACATTGCGATAGAATAATTTATAGAGTATGCAATCCGATTTTTGGCTGGGATCCGTTATCGACCGGATGGAAGTCGTTGAAGTGAAGGAAAAAAATTATTATTCTTATTTTGCTTCCTCTTATAAATCACAAATTCCTTTATCAATGAGCCCGATGGCCATGAGCTAGGTTGAAGCAAGCTATCTACACTAGCTACCGGAACATTTATCCGGAACGATGAAAAATTACGGTCTTCTTCATTAATTCGACGTGATAATATGCGTTTGCAACTAACATCCACAACACCAAACTTGTCTTTTAGATATGATAAAACATCCAGTTCCGAAACGTCTTTATGGAGTCTGGATACAAAAATAGTTTTCCGAGGGGCAACCAGTTGGAGAGATGAAATCAAATCACCAGTGCCGATTATAATTTGCCTCTGATTCGAAATCGTCGAATTTAGTTTAGATGAAATTACCCGTTCTTGTTGAGAACTCATTGAGTTACTAGATAGAGTCAGACAACCATCATTAGTCATCATCGTCGATAATAAATTTGTATCCAGTTCAGTCTGAACCGGAGTTACGGTATCATCATTTTTATTATTAATGTTTTTATGATTCACATTCGTATTATCATTAATTTTAATATTTTTATTATTACACATTTTATTTACAGACTTTGAAGTAACAGCATTATGACAATTTTTGGTATTGTATAATTTCGAACTCATAGATATTAAATCACTCTGAAGGTTATGAAAGTTTGTATTAATAACATTAACAGATTCAGTTATTTTTGAAAATAACTTCATTTGGGATTTTAACAGGTCATCACAGTCGTCACAAATATATCGCAGATTTCTTAGCTGGCAAATCAAATCAAAAGTCGTTTTGCTTTTAATTCCAAAACACTTAAAGTCAATTATTTTATCACAAAGAACACAACAAAAATACTGTTCTTTTGAAATAAGACCACATGCAAAACACTTCTTTTCCATTGTCACTAGAGGAATTATTTCACTGAAGCTAATAGTACCTACGGCACAAATTAACAACCACAGTCAAGAAAAGTCACAGTCTTTAAATTATGTAGGTATTTTAGAAATATTTTAATTAAGGTGAAAGACTATGGAGAAAGATAGTTACAGAACTTTTTTTACTCTGTTTACACATTATAGCAAGTTTGCTAACTTAATGTAGGTAAATATTGTAATAATGTTTCATTAGTCAATATTGGCATTCAAACTAAAATATGTATGTACATATACCTATAGCTATGCAATATATCTACGGCTAATTAAACAACCAAAAATTAAAAAAAATACTAATTGATTTTCGAATATTTCTTCGGGCCTTTTGAGCGGGGTCACTCAAAAATAGAAAATAATTTTGTGACCAAATTTACGAGTTTAATGTTTTAGTTTTTATATTTGAGCTGAGAAATCCGGTATTTTCAATATATTTTATTGTTTTTAAAATATTTATATTTGTTTTCTTAATTTGTAGTTTATTTAGATACATATTATGGTTGGTTACATAATACACAAATTGAAACAAAATATTGGTTTCCATCCGGTAACCTTGTTCAATCCAGCGGAATGACACATTGATCTGACTTCAATATTGGCGAAAATAAATATTTCAAAAAACTATTTTGGTTGCTCAACATTACGTCTAATAAATTGCCTACGATCAGAATAAAATTGAAAATTTCTGCAACGTAATGTATGTAACTTAAGTGAAACGCAACAGAACATGTTAATAAAATAAAAGAAGCAAAGCGGAATTGAGGCTAAGCCTTTAAAAAGCCTAACAGGTGGATCTGTATGGGTTAACACTTTCACTGACATGGGCACATGAAGTATGTTTTCGTTATACCAATCCACAAGTGCACCAGTACCGCGTAAATTTTTTAATTGGTTACTAAGCCAAATGTAAAGCCGCGTATTTTTTTTGTCTCCCTAAACGTCATGATACATCGGACTGACCGGATCTTATGCTTTTCGAAACAAGTAAAAAATATACAGTTGAACATGTGGCTTGGTATAAATGTAAAAATGCATGATGTGTGATGTCTAACCCATTGGCTATCACCAAGTTGGTTATTTCATTAATTTAGTTGCCCTAGTTATAAGGGTTTCGTTCGTCGAAGCCGTCTTGCAGGGTTTATGTTGATCGACACAAATCAGCATTTTATTGTTGAATAACGCACCGTACGTATTTCTTCGTATGACTATTAATTTCATCATTGACGTACTCCATCTTTAGATCCTTATAAAGGTTATCTTTCCTTATGTACCATCATAAGTTCGCCAAGGTAAGCAAGATTATTTTGAAAAGTTTGAATTATTTTTACATTATTAGTTTTCCGAAAAAGATCACTCCCCGATTCCCAATACAGAAGATACCATTCAACGTCTGAGCGGGAAAAAATATTTTACGGTTCTCGACCTAGCCTCTGGCTATTATCAAATTCGTGTTTCTGAATCAGCGAAAAAATGTACGTTGCGTCGTTCGTTACGCCGGATGGTCAGTATGAGTTTAATCACATGCCGTTTGGTTTGAAAAATGCACCGGCTGTATTACATCGAATGATGAATTGCATATCCCCGAGAGATTGATAATGATATAATAGTCTATTTAGACGACATTACCATCCCCAGTTCGACAATTGAGCAAGGAATTTTTCTAATTGAGACATTTTTGTCGAAATTAAAAGAGTACGGTCTTTCTTTAAAGATAGATAAATGTAAATTTTTACAGGAAACTGTAATTTTTGGGTCATGAGATTTTGGAAAGGGATGTGAGGCCCGGGTTAGCCAAAATTGAGGCAGTTGGTAGATTTCCAATGCCGAGCAACATGCATAACATCAGACAGTTTATCGGACCGGCCAGTTATTTCACAACATTTGTGGCTGGTTTCTCACGAATTGCCGAACCGTTCACAAGACTTATGCGGAAGAAGGTATACCATTCGAAAGAACCGACGCAGCAGAGTGTTTTGCGATACTCTGAAAAAGAAGCTTTGTGAACGTGATGTTTTGGTTTTGTACGACAACAAGGTTGATCATGAAATACATACGGATGCGAGTGTGATAGGGTTGGGAGTAGACTCGTTACAGTTGGAGAAAGACGAGCAATGGTATGGTAACTTTGAGCCTGGAGAAAAAGTATCATAGTTTTGATTTGGAAGTTTTGGAGGTTGTGGAGTCAGTTGATAGATTCAGGCCTTTCGTATTGGGAAAGAAATTTGTGGTAGTTAAGGAATGTAACTCTCTCCGAACATCAACAACAAAGAAATATTTGATTCCTCGAATAGAGCGTTTTTGTAGATGCCATGGTGTCTTGTAGATGCTTTAAGTCGTACTCTATTTGAAGACCTGACCCCCATCAAACCTACCTCATTGGATATATTTAATGTGAATGTGATTGACAAAAACTGGGTAACATCACTTCAAATGGATTCAAAGGGATCCGTGGGAGATTTTTTTACTTTTGCTACAATCAGATTTGGCACTTTGGTATGAAGAAAAACATAGCCACTTTTAAGAAATATTATTGGTTCTATCGACCCCGTCAATTTACGAAAAAGTACATTGATAGTTGGGCCAGTTGCTTGTATGGTATCATCGAGAGGAAGGAGGTACCCGAGGCATCCAAATGCACTCCATCGAAAAGGTACCCCAACCATGTCACACAATGCATTTGGATCATCTGGGTCCATTTATTAGAAGTCATCGAGGAAACTAACTGGTAATAGTAGATGCTTTTACTAAATACCTCGTCATCGAGCCTGTAAAGAATACGTCATCACGATGTGTCATAAATACCCAAAAAGGCTCTCCACGAATTTTGGTATATACCTATGGCTAATGTGTCACCAACAGAGGCTCCGCATTTACATCAGCGGCGTTTAGAGACTTCTGCCTTCGCAACTCAGTACATCATGTATTTAATGCTACCGACATGTCGAGAGTAAATGGTCAGGTAGAGAGGTACAACCGGACTTTACTCTACGCTCCCCGAACAACCACCGTTGCAAATGGTGAAGATAGCTGGGAAAAGCATCTACCATCTAGACAATGGGCAATTAATAGCCTACCGAATGCAGCCACGAAGATGCCACCCCAACAATTGCTCTATATGGCCACGAACCACGAAAATTTAATAAAGATAAACTTACAGTGGCATTGGCCTTTGATGGTGTGATCCGCGAGCTTCTACTATGCTTGCCCGAATTACGCAAAGAAGATTCGGAAAGAATAAAAAAAACAAAGCCAAACAAAAAGTCAGATTTGACCAGCGCTATACGTCGCCCGAAGCTTATTTAGTTGGAGATCTTGACGTCGTTTATGGAGAACCAGTGTTAACAGGTCAGAGAAAAATGTTGCAGCGTAGATTTAGAGAACCTTATAAAGTAGTTGAGGTCTTACACGGAGATCGTTACCGAATAGAGAATAATTATGTTCCGGACGGAAGATGACAATTCAAACGAGTGTCCGCAACCGATAGGATGAAACGAGTCGAGCAACCCCTAAATTTTAGTATTGAGAGCGTAACCAGGTCCAGCGAGGATTGAGGACAACCCTCATCCCCCGCCCCCTTTCTTTGGAATAAACCTAAACGCAAGTTCGTTTTATTTTTCTATACAATAATAATAAAGGAATAGAAGTCACATTGATTAGTTACAAATCATGTGTAATTTGTCGTGCCCATCATCGAGAAAAGGTTTACAGCTGTTTAAAAATAACATAAACGCGTTTAATAATAAAATTATTACAAACATTTTATCAATTATTTGTAAACAACACACAAGTGAGCGATACCACTATTTGTTAACATACATGCGCATTAAAAAAACGCTTTCATAAATAATAATTGCATTTATAGGTACTTTTACGAGAAATATTTCTCTAAAACATCGCATGTTAATGAATGATAAACACTTTCACAGTTGAACAAAATCTATTTCGTGTACTTCGTTGTTTTCGTGTACTTCGTGGAATTGTTGATTTAAGTACATTACTGATCTTTTATGAGAGTACAGTGCGTCAAATTATACCGAAATTTAATTTGATTCATTTGTCGGCCAAAACAAGAAGTTTCCAATAAACAGATTAATAGGTAGGTACTCTCGACACACTGCGATTTAATAAAACCGAAATAGTGAATTTTTTGAGTTCAGTCATAGTAAATCAACCTCAGTTTTAGCTCATCACATTTTTTTGCATGGAGCACTTAAACAACTTTAATTAAACCGGACTTATTAAACCGCTGCCTGTCTATAGTATATTAGCATATAGTAGAATCAAATGTTGTTAATTGAAGATCAAGGGCAATTTAGAGAATGTCTATTTGAATGTGGTAAAACAATGAATTTAATATAAATTTCTAAACGTATATATTTCTTATAAAATTACTTTGCTCAAGGACCACATTTTATCATACATCACAAGTATACTTTGTGTATTGACTAGATGATATATATATAGCCGCATCTACAAAGTATGTCACCAATGAATTTTATTTTAGAATTTTATAAAACAAAAAAACAAATCAAACCACAACTAACTACAGCTGATACGCTTTATTCATGCGCAATTAATAAAGTTGAACATTCTGCAAGTATTTACACTAAAATATTTGCTAATTCGTCAACCATGATGATCGAATAAGCAAAATACTTTACGAACTACATAATAAACAGAATGATTGAAATACTCGCGTAAAAAATCGCGATCCTATCCGAATTAATAATAGAATACATGTACAAATAAAAATTTAATTGAAATCAGTTAGTTTTGGGATTTAAATTGTGTATACCTACTCGTTCAGATCAAAATGAATAATTTTTGTGTATTCTAAAAATTATAAACTCGTAAACTTAATAATTTATATAGTTTTGTTATACCTGTGTGTGATGTAGTTGATCGATTTAGTGAGGAACGTTAATCATAATGCACAAAAAATACAAAATGCAGGAACTTGATTTGGAACTTCAACAGATTCCAATGACTCCGGTGACGCCTATGGTCGGTAATTCGTGTATGCCATTTAGATTACCCAGTTCACCTTATCCAATCTCGATATTTTGGAATGTATTTCTGCCATTTGTATTTATGTGCACTCGAGTTTCTGGAATTGTTATGTTAATACTATTAATGCTGGATTATTTCAATAGTAAGGACTATCATTATTTCACTTTTACATTGGGATGTTTTGTCTTATCGACAGTCATTACGACATCGTTGTTGATATTTAAGTATGTACATAGTGCACGCACGCGTTGTTAAATTAATAAATAAAGATTTTTTATTTTAGCTATTTTCGTGGGTCGAATTATCATCAAAATGAAAATAAAAGTAACAAATGTTATATTTTTATACAAATATGCAGCAAAGTGTTGTTGTCATTTTTATTTAGGTACGTATTGACGCGAAATGGGATGTCCATAGACGCTGAGTCATATGCGATGAGAAAAAGCTATATACTATATATAAAATTCAATGTCATTAACCCATGATAAACAATTTTAGAAAATATTATGCAATTAAGTATGCGGTACTCAGTATATATTATGGCCGATCTCGTAAGAATCGCATCAAACAAAAGGATTACTATGATCGAATGATTACTGAAAATTCTGAGATTGGTTTCATACAACTTTTTGAGAGATACATCGAATCAGCGCCTGTAATAACAGTACAAATTACAATTATTTTAAATTCATCACGCGCAAGTTGTAAGTAATAGTAAGAGCGTGTAATTTCGAAACTGGAACTAAACTCGTATGTAACAATGGTTAAATTTGTTTTACATTTCCTAGCAATCTCGAAATTGCAGGCTCCTGCTAAATTTTTAAATATTTAAATTTCAACTATGCATTTACAAATAATTCACAGTACTTCAACTATTGAATCTGCCATTACCAGTGATAAGCTTGGCAATAGCGCTCGCAACATACAAAACTGAAATACGTAATGGTCGTCAAGATAAAAAACTAATCAGGTTCCCGAATAATATAGTTCTAATAATATGGCATGTATGTTTCACAGTATGCCGAATCGTAACGATAGCGCTTGTTGCAAGCGTATTTCCACTATGGACCTTTATCGCATGCTTAGTACACATTGTGATCGTTACCATGTGGATTTATTTTTTTGGTGCACCCAAATCATGCCAAAATAAATTTGGTTCATTAATATTCTCGTTTGTGATCGGATTTGTCTACGTTTATAATTTTATACCAACCGTCGAGGGACGAACCCGTTACAAATATGTTATATACTATTTATTGTGTGGTGCCGAAAGTGTAATTAGTGTAGTAATTTTTATATTGTATTTTCCTACCGAAATAACAAGTGATCATCAAATTGCTGTGAGTTCGCTAGTTATAAGCTATCTATCATCGATAATTTTTCAAAGTTTTTATTATTTATGCTGCCATCCATCCAAAAACATTTTAGCATAAATCTCACTCATTCATTTATAAGTTAAACAAAAATTCCTTTATAGGGAACACTATGTGTAAGTGCCAAAAAACTACTAGCTTTAATTTTGTATCGAAATACAGTTTAACATAATAATTTATTTATTATTATAATATAACAACTACCAAAAATTTTAATTATGAATAAGCTTTCTCGAGTTGTGATTTTTGAGGTTTTAGATTATCGCTTGACTTGATCGCTTGATTCAGCTAAATATGGATAAGGTCTCACCCAAGGTAACTAAGCTTATTTCGGCAACATCTGAATAAGATCAAAGCTGAAAAGCGGCAGATTTTAGATACAGCAAACTTCTTTGATAGCAGGAAATCTAGCATACCATCTTCAAATGATCGAATCAACATTTATATATCAGCCTAGGAAAAGACCGACTTCTGAATGACACCTCCGATTGCCTCGCGTACAAGCTGATCAATGCCTCGTGTAAAATCTCGAGATCTAGGTAATTGCAAAAATAATTGCAGACATTGGTGTCAACAAACCAAATGGTCCTGACTCTTAACATGAATACATCTAGTGCCCAAGAAGGCAAGGAGAGCAAATCTGATCCTTCACATAATCATCCAATATGCTGTCGTCTCAGATTCGAAAAACAATTGTCAATTCCCATCTAATGGGCTACCTGGAAACATACACACGCACCAACAGATTTTAGACCTCGTCCGACTCATTAGTTAATAAACCTCGTCAACAAGCAGAGCATTCACCAATCTGGTGAAACTCAAATCATTGCGCTTATCTCTAAGGCGTTCGGTTGTGGTGGCACAAGGGTTTACTGTGCCTATGTTGGGAGCAATTAGATTTCCCAGTTCGCCGGTTTGTTGAATTTAGAATTTTCTTTTCTCTAGCAGAATCCAAAGTGAATCCAAGTGGTGGTGAACTTTTTCTTATTTCCATCAATGTTCTCGCAGAGTATTCGCGATCTCAATCCAATTCACTCTTATGTTAATAATAGCTCACTTTCGTCCTCTTTTTCTTTCCCCTCTTTTTCTCTCAGGGACAACCTGAAGAGTCGAGCGATCCATCTGTGTCCACGCCGTCCATATCTATATCTGTAGATAACAAAGGATGGACCACCGCCAATAAAAGGTGTAGAGGCACGAGTCCACTAACACCTAACACCGAATGCAAACAAATGAAGATAAATGATTACTGAATAGCGCAATCTGCTACTGCAATGCCTTTATCTACAAGATTTCATAGTTTACCCGAAGAAGTCGAAGAACCACCCAACCCAAAAAAATAATGGCGCCACCAATATTTGTGAGAGGTGTAGAAACAATCAATCCTTTAACTGTCTTGTTAAAGGAACTGGCTGTAGACAACTTCAATTTAAAACTAAATGGGATGAACCAGGTTAAAATCCTGTTAAAAGATGCCGAGCTGTGATCAGAGCCCTAAAGGAGCGAAACACCGAATTCCATTCGTCCCAACTGAAAGTGGACAGAACCTACCAGGTGGCCACAAGAAACTTGCATCCATCAATTAACATCGAAGATTTGAAAAGTGAGTTAGTTAATCTGGACCACGATGTTGTTAATATCTGCAACATGAGGTAAAGTGGTACGAAAAAGTCATTCCCACTCTTTAAAGTTGAGCTTCGAATGAATGAATCAAATAAAGATATACATTCGATAAGTAGACTGATGCATTCAGTTGTTCAAGTTGAAAAGCCACATGTCAAGCGTGAAGTAGTGTTCAATCACAGATTTGAACATAGATTACGTTTATCATGCAACCCAAACACATTGCACTAATCATGGCACGTTACAAAGACAACAACTAGCGATGCAATAATTGTCAACTAAGTGACTTTAAGTAAAATTATTATTTACGGATATATAATCCAATTTCTGAATTATATAAATTATTTCACATACTTTTGCTATTGCAGCAAAGCATTCTATTATAATCTTTAAGTAAAATTGTTATGTACGGATATAGAATCCAATTTCTGAATTATACAAATTGTTTCACATAATTTGTGCTTTGTTTGCAAATTATTTTTGTATATAAACACTTACATTTTGAGTAATAAACACAGTTAAAATAAAGCATTAAAACATTTTGATTCATTCTCAGCTAAAGTTCCCCTACATTGGCAAGTTCTTTAGCTGCATAAATATTGTGATTTATCTCTTGTCCAAATTTACGACTTGGATAATAAAGTGAAAATTAACAGTAGTTCAATGCACTACTTGTCAAAGATACGGACATAACAAATCTTATTGCAATCACAGATGTGTGAAATGTACAGGTCAGGTAGAAACTCAAAGATTAAATTAAAGGTCAAACTTCGGAAGGAAGTCGTACCAAAGAAAACCAATCAACAGATAAGCAAAGCTTTCTTTGATTAGTTTGAAATTTTTCGATTTTATTTGAAGTAGTATCAAATCGAAAAATTGCGAATTCATTAAAGTATGCTTAGCTTTTTACACGTTTACACGTTTACCCATTATCTTAATTTTTAGAGAATCAGGGTACTGATTCTCTAAAAAATAAGCTAATGTGTAGACGTGTAAGCTCGTACAAAGCAAAGCTTACTTTTATGAATTTGCAATTTCTCGATTTGACTTACTATTACTACTAAAATAATATCGAAAAATTCCAAACTCATAAAAGTAAAGCTTTGCTTTTTACGAGTTTACCCGTTTACACATTATCTTATTTTTTAAACATTATCTTATTTTCCATCATCCTATCGGGATATACCTACATCATAAGGTACAAGAAAGGAAAGATCATACTGTACCAGACGCGTTATCGAGGCTTCCAGAGGAAGCAGAAGGCAGTGGAGATATATTAGTACATCTGATAAAAACCTTTTCAGAAGAAGAAATCGTTCCGATATTCTATAGAGATGTCGCGAAAGAAACACAATTGGACCGGAGCTTTGACAAAAGTTTATTCGAATGTGCAAAATGGTTGGCCAGATTCCACTCGTGATCCGCATTTACTCCCGTTTTTCGTCAGGCGGGCGGAACTTTCTACGGAAAGCGGATGTTTAGTTTGGGGGAGACGAATGGTTGATACCTACATCAATGCGTATTGTGGTTCTTAAATTGATACATCAAGAACATCCTGGCGTCGTTAGAATGAAACTGCTAGCACGATCATCATGTTGGTGGGCTAAAATCGATGACGAGATAGAGAGAACAGTGCAAAACTGCCAAGAGTGCCAACGGTTACATAATCGGAATAAAGCCGAATTTGATGGAAGTGATGCTGAACGGCCGAAATCGAATATTCCGTGGTATCGGTTGCATGCTGATTTCTTCCATTTTGCAGGGCGAATTTTCTTCATAATCATCGATTCTACTTCGAAATGGATCGACGTAGATCTCATGGATGGAACATTTGCTTCAGACGTAATCTGTCGGCTGAAGCAATCATTTTGTGTCTTTGGACTTCCTCATGAATTGGTTACTGATAACGGACCACCATTCAGTTCAAATGAATTTAAAAAATTGTGTCTTTCTAATGGGATCTCACCATTAAAAAGTGCGCTCTACATACCACAAGCTGGTGTTACTGAACGGGCAGTACAGATAGTTAAGAAGGGGTTAGCCAAACACATGAATGGAATGGAAGATATACAACTGAAGAAATCTACCAATTTCTATTTAATTTCTTGTTAAGTTACCGCACTACACTATCTTCGGTTACAACTCAATCTCCTTCTAGTTTCCTTCCCAACAGAGAACCTCGAACTAGACTATCGTTTTTGCGACCACCTTTTGGAAATTCGTCCCCTAAGAAAGGTAATAAAGATGAAAAGTTTTTCTAATTCCCGATTTTTTTTTAGAAAAGGGTAAGGTATACGTTCGACTAAATGAAAATACTGAGTGGGAGCCTGGTATTATTCTTAAGCCAATCGGGGTGAAACAATATTTTGTACAATTTGGCGATCAAACAAAGATTTTACACCAATATCCGATTCGGCCGGAACAATTCCATGACACAGCTCAGAGGTAGGAAAACTTTCCATCAGCGGATCCGCCTGTGAACCCGTGCGCGAAAGCAAAATTCAGAGGAAGAACGCGCATCAACTTCCACCGAAGGCAATCTGCGAAGATCAGCTCATACGACAAAAAGTCCAGATCGATTAATGGAGGAAATGTAAATTGTTTTTTGTTCTAATTGTAATTAAGAAGGGAGAAATTGTTATGTATCTCACTGTATCTTTCAACATACAATTATATTTCATGTATGTACGTGTTTAAATGTAATACTCAGAGTAACAAGTTTCCCGTTATTTAGCTTTAAATATTGTAACATTTTGATTATACGGGAGCTTGTGTTTTGGTATTCAAAGTGTACACATTTATGATCAATAAACATTTTGTAATCGAGACTTCAGTTTGTGTGATATATAATAATGATATTAGTAGCCAATCAACAAAAAAATCAAAAATGTTATTTACAGACTTACCGCTAGTTTCTTACCTGGACCAAAAAGATGCGGTTTGGTGGAAGATTTGTTTTTGTCCAGCGTGTTGGTTGATAAATACCATATTTTTACACTTAAATACTTAAAGTTATTAACACAAAAATAATTTTTCAATTAACAATACCGATTACGTCCGTTAACACTATATGAATAAATTCATGTTCTCCCCAAGCTAACAATTTTTTCAAATGTTTCAAATAAATCGAGATATTTCGAGAATTTATAATGACCAACCTACAATAAAATAATCCGTTTCTACTTTGCTTAACCGGTTCTTTTTACACACAACTGTCTTACGCTTTGTTTATGGTCGTCTAACAATTTTTTTTGACACATATTTCGGTTATCAGTACCTGATAAATGATCAAAATTATCAATTAAATTATTTAAAATATGATTAGATATTTAGCGAAATAGTGCTGAATATGGCTAGTGAAGTAGATTTTGGTGGTGCACTACGATTTGAAATCGGCAGGCAGCGTAATGATGACGAATCTCCAACACCTTATATGGTGGGTACGGATGATATTCTAGCGGCTGTATTCTCGATATTTGCTCGAGTTTTTAGCTTAATACTCAACATAATACTTATATTTGATTACTATAAACGCAGTGAGTATGATTATTTTTTATGGACTCTTGGATGTTTGGTGATCCCCAGTGTGATAACAACGATATTAATGGTTTATATGTAAGTCAGAAGGGGATCCTTTAAACGTACCTACTTACTTTTATTTTAATATATTTTATTTTTGTAGTAATTTTAAAATGTCGACTTGGAGCCTGACTAGTAACAGATTATCCGGATCTAAATGTAAGCAAGGACTCGAGATATTGGTCGACGTTATCCTAATTCCATTCTTCTTCCGATACTTCCATACGTTAAAGTATGCCATAGCCAATCGGAAGGCAAAAAATAAGGATGATCGTATGCTTGAGAAATAGTAAGACGAGCTTTTTAATTTTGTTTTCAAATTTTCATTTACATTTGTGTTTTGCAGTTATTACGATAAAATGGTGCAAGAAGAGAGTAACGTGACTTTTATTCGGATATTTGAAAGTTTCTTAGAGGCAGCTCCACAAAAAACTTTGCAGATTGCAATTATGTTACCGTTTAGTGATATTCGGTGTAAGTAAATCAGTAATATTTCAAAAAAAAAAAAAAATTGCTGACTGTAACGACATTTTTTTAGTGAACCAGATTCTATCGCTTTTTGGTTGCATGATCAGTTTAACTTGGTGCATGACTTCATACCAAAAACACATTCGAATTGCACAACATCAGAAAAAACTAATCACCACATTCGGAATCGTGCTGCATTTTATTTGGCAATTTTGTATCACTGTCTCACGGGTTCTCAGCATTGCAATCGTAGCTGAATTATTCCCAGCATGGACAATCTTAGGCTGTTTAATCCATGCCATCATTATGGGCCTTTGGATCTTCAACACTATGCGATCCGAATTTTGTAGCTATTCATTCTGGAGCTGGATATTCTCATTTCTCTTAGGACTTGTGTTCATTTATAATTTTGTAACGCCAAAAGAAGGAAGAACTCGTTATAAATACTTATTTTATAATACGATATTGGGACTGGAGAATTTGAGCTGCATACTCGTAAGTATATATTTTCAAAGTGATGTAATTTCTATTTATTATATCGTTATTTACGTATCTATTGTTGTAAGTTTTATTCTATCAATTTTGTCGCAAATTTTGTACTATATTTACTTTCACCCTAATGTGTAACCTCTATTTTAAATGAAATATATATTTTGAAATAATTTATTTTATTAAATGTTTGATTTAAATCTGCAACTGCAATTAACGTTTTGAAATTCACTTGTTGAATAGTTCAAGAAAGTAAAAAACTATTCCACTTTACCTCTTGGTTCCACTTGTCACAAGGCAATAAAATACTATTGTAGGCTCACTTCATTTTTTTCGATGTCGTTGTCGATACTCTCGAAATGGTGTACTGTCTACAGACATCATTTTTGACACTCAAATTTTGAGCTGTCGTAGTAAAAACATTAAATAATAATTTCTCAATTCCATCTAAAATTATTTAAATTTTTAACTAAAGAATGTTAATATGGGAAATGAAACATCACAACAACTAAAAGGTTTAGAGATTGATAAAAAGGCTATTGAGGTTAGTGACTACTGGACCCTATACTCAGCCGAAATCCCAAATGAGATCAACAACAAGAAACTATCGATATTCCAAGGCGAATTACAGCTGGAGAATAATTTATGGAGTCAAATAAATCCGCTGGAAAAAGCCAGTAAAGTAAGTAAACTGTTATAATTTTTTTTTAAGGTAATCTAGATTGTTTATCTCTAAAGAATTTGATGATATATCGTCACCCCAGTATTATCAAGTATATTGCATCTTGGAATCGTGGCAGCGTACGTAGCCTAGCAACTGAACGTTGTCGTCCACTGTCGCTTATGCTAAATCAACAGACGGATATCGAAATATGCTTAGGACTGAAAAATATACTAAATGCGTTAATATTTTTGGTGGAACAGGCCGGGATTCGTCATCTGAATGTATGCCGATCATCAATATATGTAACATGCGATGGTTCATGGAAATTGGGTGGATTCGAATTTCTTTGGAAAACGAACGAACTTACAGTCGATGTTCTGGAGAAATCAAAGTCTACACGTTATAATAAAGCAATGGATGTGAATGAAACAAAAACAAAAGGTTTGGGTTTGGAGCAATACGCGTTCGGGATTATGTGCGAAGAAATTCTGAATAAAACGAACGAGGACAGCATTCCATACTACATTGAATTCAAGAAATATTGTACTACACATTTGAAACATGCAACACCATCGATGCGCCCGAAATTATCAGCCATTCTGTTACATTCGTATTTTAATCACGAATTTATTGCCATACATTCATTCCTCACGGAACTTCCGCTAAAGAATCAACCGGAAAAACAAGTATTTTTTACCAGTCTGATCGATCGGCTGCGGAAATTCGATGAAACACTTATCGCCTCACAATTGGGCAAAATACTACTATCCAGAATAGTTTTACTCGATTCATGCGCCCAATTATGTGTTCTGCCATTTCTACTGAAACCGAAAATAGATGATCTATTCCCCAGCTTGTTTTCTGTCCCGGTATATTTTAAATATCTCGTCCCCAAAATAATGGAAGTGTTTTGTGTGCGGGACACGCAAATACGATTAATTCTGCTCGAATATTTTCCGAATTACGTGAGCTTAATAGCAAAAGAAGATTTAAAAGAAAAAGTTCTGCCTCAGGTAAGCCAGCTTTTTGAGTTACACAATTATTAATCTTACCTCTATATTATATTCAACTCCATTTTACAGCTTCTTCTCGGCATAAAAGACACGAATGATGTTTTGGTAGCAACAACATTGCGTTGTCTGGCCGATTTAGTTGGAATACTAGGTTCATCTGTAGTCATCGGAGGTAATCGAACTCGGTTATTTGCAGATGGACGACCACAAGGACCTCCTGAAATATCAAATCATTGGATTGAAGCACGCTCCATAACACCCGTATTAACCTCGGTCGAACTGCTGTCCGCTAACAGTCCAGCCCCCGATAACGTAGATATAAGTGAATCTTATGCGTCTGTAGATAATAATAGCCATGGAAATTTAATGCCCGAACGATTTTCGCCTGACGGCGGTGAAGATTTTAAAACGAGCGAGATTGATGATGAAACATGGACCGATTGGGAAGAGGAGCTTGTAGATGATCATTCAAAAATTAATCATAATACGAATGCACAGCCAAATACCGAAGATCATTTAGATACGACTAGTATGAGTAGTACCAGTAAATTAGTAAATGGGGTGTCTTTCATCCCGACCAACATTAAAAATCAAATTCCGGACATTGAAGAATTAGATATAAAAAATCAAAAAGTGACTTCGAAACAAAAAGAAGAGTTTGACTTCTTTAAGGATATGGAACCGGTTATTCATAAAACTAGTATTCTATCGTTAGAAATTGATGCCCAATCGTCTGTATCGAGTTCAGCACAAACACCAGTATCAGCAAAAATTCTAAAAAAAATCCCGACTGATGAAGAAATTACTACGATACACTTTGATAAAACTCGGTTTGAAATTAATACGATTGATAATGAAACGGAAGAAGGATGGGGTGATGATTCAGAAAATACTGAATGGGATGCAGCCTAATCCTGCATCCACTAATAGGGGACAATTTGGGGGTAACAAAATTATTTTATTTATTTAAATGGAACAAAAATATGGTTGTAATAAAGTTGATTTAATTTATTATAATTGAAACAAAAAAAAAATTTGTTGATCTCTTAATTCAGAAATCTTGAACGATAAGAACGTATAAAATATAACAATTTTTTCTAGAACTTATAGAAGCATAATTTATTTGGATTGCAAATAATAAAAATGTTTGTGCGAGAGTATATTATATCATGACTAAGTGCTACGTAACTGAGATTAAATGAGAGATTAATGGAATGCGATTAAAATATGAGTTTGGTCGGCTTAAGCTTCTCCAATTAAAGCGCACAGAACTTTGTGATAATCTCCGCTCGTCTCGTTCTGAAATATTTAAAAACAAAAGACATTAAAATTTGTTGCCAGGTTCATTTTTAACCCATTAGTTCCCCAATAACACCAATTAATGATTTTTCTAAAATTTTGAAAAATTCAAGGAACTACAGGCCGTAAAACTTATATTTACTAAAACAAAACGTACCTGCTGTGGAATAAAGGCAGGAGTTGATAAACCATAAAAAAAACCAAAGCCCAATTACCATAAATTCAAAAGTAACATAAAGCAATACTTACACGCAAAGCACTTAACAATGTGCGATTATAAATCCGTTCGTACTCTTGTTTAATCGTTTCCAAATCGATTTCTGATCGGGACACTATTACCCGAATTAAGGTGTGATCATCGGTCCCAACACCATCCATAGCTTTGTGCAAGCGATTCGCAAAAAATGCAGCCGGCGATTGAACACATTCCACAATAGCCATCATTGCCTCTAGTAAATCACCATCCATTTCGTGTTCCAATGCCTGCTCAATTGTTTCACCCGATAAATTTTTGTACTCTTCGAATACCAAACGAAGTTGTGCGAAACTGTCACGAGACAAAATTTTGTTAAACACTTCCTCATCGGTTCCAAGTTTACCTTCACCGGCGTCATATAATTTGGCTGCCTCTTCCTTAGCACGTTCAGCGTCGACTTTACCGGCTGGATCTCGAACACCACAAATAACTAGAGTTAAGAGACGTCGAAAGTGTCCTATTGTTTCACTGCACATGTGCTCAGCGAGTGGACGGGTGTACACTTTAAAATTGTATAAATTAGATTAAATGAATTAGGCTAGGTAAATAAAACACAAAACAAATTAGGTACTTACAATCTTCGTAAACTGCGGCCAAATGTTTAACCTCCTCATTACTTCGGGTACAAAGAATTTCGACTAAACCACTTTCATTTGTACCAATACCAGACATTGCTTTATTTAATTCTTTGCACAAGAATTCATCTGGCGTTGACATTAAACCAACAATTACATCTTCAAATTTTCCACCCAACTCACATTTTAGATCATCTATTAGATCTCGGCCGAATTCATTTTCAAACGCTTTTTTAATTTGCTGCCGTTGTGCATTTGTACGTTTTGCCAAGATATCAATTATCTGATCCTCGTCCGTTCCAAAGCCCTTCATCGCAGATCGAAGTGTGGCCGCATCTTCAGCTGGATTGAAACCAGCAAATGGTAGAACGGTTGGAATTGCCTTTAATGAAATTCAATCAAAATGTTCATGGTTAAGGTCAGAGGGATGGATTCTAATCCTTATTTGAATTGATTCAGATTCGTTCGTTTCTTTTTTAAATCAAATACGAATTGTAAACTTCGAAGAGTCGAAACAATGGTATCAAAATATGTGGGTAGTATTAAAAATCTTGCAAATCTTACATTAGTCTTATTAGAACACTTTCGTGGTTCTTTAAAAGAATCACCTACTTAGTTCCTAATCTAAAGAACTTTGGTATTTCTTAGTAGAGACGGTATTTTAAGTCAAATAGTTAAACAAGACGATTGATAAACCTAATAAGTGAGAGAAAGAGTCCGGAGTCGGTACAATATTACTCCTCCTTAATTGGATAATCCTAGACAAGGAAATAAATTCAGATACGTTGTAATTC
The DNA here is from genome assembly GCA_963556165.1 of Tipula helvola. Taxonomy (NCBI): domain Eukaryota; kingdom Metazoa; phylum Arthropoda; class Insecta; order Diptera; family Tipulidae; genus Tipula; species Tipula helvola. Next base: position 346,364,865 of record OY744483.1, on the reverse strand, counting down.
GAATTTTCGTATCTCAATAGTTCGTCATGATTCTATGTGTAAGGGTAATCAAGGTCTATTAGGTAGATTCAAAGGTTAGTAGTTTCAAAAGTAACAACTTTGAATTTTTTTAGTTTTTTCGACTTTCGATAATATCTAGAAGTTCGACAAATTGTACTTACTGGCTGTTTATTGCCAATTTTAGGAAAATTACAAGGTCACCTCGATGTTTATTAAAGACCTAATAAGACGCGTTTCGTTAAGGTGCGGTTTTATAACAAACAACGTATCATTTAAATTTTATACATGACGAAGACATGATATAATCACGTACATTCAACGGAAAACATTTTGTTTTTCACATAAGTACAGTGAAGTCGTGACGAAATTTTTAAAAGACCTTCACTTATGTTTATTTTATTGCATTAATTTAATTTAGTTGGTCTAACAATTTAATTAACATACAAGTAAATTTCCAATTACGGCCCATAAATAGATGTTAAGTGATATGTTTTTTAATTAGAATGAACAATTAAATATACTTTGCTTTCTTCATAGTAGCAAAAAAAAAAAAAAAATCAATAAAGAATATGAATCATCATTTTTCTTCTTGTTATTTATGCTGGTAACAAAAGGATGTTCCAATTTAATCCAACATAAAGGTCAATTAACGAGATCATAATACCAGAACATAAATCAAAACAACGTTGCATTGCTGGCAGATTGCCAAAGTTACGTTTTGTTTATAAACAAATGAGAATTGATTTTAATTTTTGTTTAAAGGTGTGTTCACGTGCTAAATTAATTACCTAATTATTTTTTACTTACAGTATAATCCATTGTTTTAAAAAAAAATTTAAATATGTATTATGTATTTATATTAAACTACTATAAATTATTTCGACTTATTTTGGAAAATCACAGTAATAAACTGGAATGAAAGAATATGTAATTAATACAAAATAAAATAAACAATAATTTTTTCTTTTTTATTAACGTTAGCGCCAAATTTTTGAAATACCAGTTTAGTTTGCTTATTTTCGGATTGATTTTGATTCGTTGGGGGAAGACATTTCATCGCAACACGAAAAAGTTATTTAAACTTAAATTTTGTTAGGAATATTTGTAATAAATAATTAACAGTAAAGTTTTGCAATATTCATTTAAATTTGATACCTATTCAAAAATTGTTTTCGATTAATTGGTTTTGCTCTACACTCTAAATTGGAATATTTTTATCAACACTAGCGCCAATTTGTAATAATTGAAACTACACTGTAATTTGTTTGATTTTTTTGTTATTAATTTATTATTAGCGAAATTTTTGAATAAAAATATTAATTTATTGAAACGTTATCTTTTCGTATGTTTTCTCTGTAATAGGTAGATGCTTTTCGATATCATTTGGCTCAATATAGTAAGGCGGGGGTACCTGTAAATTAGATTCGTATTACTATATGGTTAAGCAATCGCCTTATTGTACTCACATGCTTAAGTTCATCCATTTTTGCACCCCTTGATGTATATTCCTTTAGTATATAATCCAAACCGACTTCATAATAATATCGAGTATCTTTCATCTTAATTAGAACGTTATCGATACGCAAAAAAAATCTTAAAAGAATAAAGAAACCAGACGGCATTACGCGAATTTTAACCGATATCTTTGAAATTCCGTTATCATGCAGTTCATCTTCGAAAAGGCAGAGATCATGATAGAATATGATTCGTTCGCGTTTCATTAATTTTGATATATCGATTTTTAGGTCGGTTGGTTCAATTTTTAGCTTATCATTTAGTGTTCCTTGGTAGTCCGTGGTGAATGTCCAATCGAATGGTTTTATTTTTTCGCCCATATTCTCCTCAGGTCTTGATTCTCGCCACTCTTCGGCACAAGCTACTTTGATTTCAGATTTTCCGCTCGATACACACTTTAACGCATCCATGGGAGTAAACTCAAACTTTGCCCCATTTTTATGCAGCACCACTAGTGAATTTTTATGGAATACCATATCGGGCAGTGATGGCAACTCCAGAGAATATCGATACACGCACAAATCACAACAACCGGCATCATCTTTCATACACTTATCATTATTAGTACAAATACTTTTAAGTATATGAGATTTAACATAGCTTATTTTCCAATCATTAAATTCAACGCTTTCTGAATTTACGGGTAATCTTGGTGTTAAGTGGTCATCATTAATCATTTTTGGAGGGCTGCAAGAAGTAAAGACTAGAGGCGTAAAGAATTCCAATTTCGTAATCACACAATTTTATATAAAACTTAATTAATAATTACAAACCTCTACACTTATATTTTACAAGTTTTATAAATAATTATGCGTTTTATTAGCAAATTATAGTAAATTAAGTTTCAAAATTATTAATTTGTTTTTTGGCCAATGAGTGTCAAAATTCAATATTTGAGCTTTTTGACGGAACATTTAATTTGGAATGAAGTTAGCTGCAATAGAAAAAGGTTGACCAGATTTCGAGTTTTAAGCGTTTTATTGATACATAATTATGCAAATAAATAATTTTTTAAATTACGACGGTTTTTCAATTTTCTTTGGTAACAGGACTGCTTTTATATTGGGAAGCACACCGCTCTCTGCGAGTGTAACTTCGGACAACAATTCATTGAATTCTCTATCGTTTCGGATAGCCAATTGAAGATGTCGTGGTGCTATACGTGATCTTTTGTTTTCTCGAGCTGCATTTCCGGCCAATTCTAGAATTTCAACGGCAAGGTATTCTATCACGGCAGCTAAATATGCTGGAGCATCAGCACCTATCCGGTCGGAATAATTCCCTTTGCGTAATAGACGATGTATTCTACCAACTGGAAATTGTAGACCTAAACGATTTGAACGAGAATTTGATTTATCTGTGGTTTTACAAATTTTTCGGGAACCGGGCATTATCGAAGTATTTTTTGAGGTACATATGTATGTATAAAATTGCGCAGAGATTTTTAAATGACATATAAAAATAAAATTGTATTTGCTTTGCAGAGCGAGCGAGCTTTTATAATTTTTGTTAAATAACTATTGCGCATGTCATGAAATATTTTGTGTAGTATTATAAAAAATAGGCGTGGCTTAACATTACGAATAATTTGTGAATAAATAGCGATGCAATCAATTTTTTAATATTTTAAAATACGAAGTTGAGTTGTTTCTTGTGTACTGTTTTATAAACAGAGTTAAAAAAATTAACGATGCCACCACCGAAAAGCAGCGGGAAAGCAGTAAAAAAGGCCGGAAAAGCGCAAAAAAGCATTAAAAAGGGGGATAAAAAAGTTCGCCGCAAACGTAAAGAAAGTTACGCAATTTACATCTATAAAGTATTAAAACAAGTTCACCCGGACACTGGAATTTCAGCGAAAGCCATGAGTATTATGAATTCATTCGTAAACGATATATTTGAACGGATTGCTTCAGAATCTTCACGCTTGGCGCAATACAACAAACGTTCGACCATTACATCAAGGGAAATCCAAACTGCTGTACGATTATTACTTCCAGGAGAATTGGCCAAGCACGCTGTCAGTGAAGGCACAAAAGCAGTAACTAAGTACACCAGTTCAAAATAAGATTTTTGTGATCATAATTATGTAAATTAAATACTAATATAATATAAAACTGTGTTAATGAAACATGTTGTTTATTTTAATTATCCGTTGAGATCGGTTCTTTTTAGGGCCACCAAATTTTTCTAATTAAAAAAGTTAATTTATTGACAATTTGATATTCCCCCTTTGCATGTAAATTCCAAAGCTTTGCATGTAAATTCCAAAATTTCAATATTTTGTGCCATTTTAGTTTATTGCGTGACGAAACGAAATAAAAAAATTATTGATTGACGAAAAGATAAACGACATAGGAACTAGTGCCATCTAGCAAAAAATGGCAAAACCTAAACTAAATGGAAAAAAAATAAAATTAAAATCACAAAATTTTAATTATGTATTTTGATTAAATTAAATAATTTAAAATTATAAATAATAAACTATTTCGAAATATAAATAGAATCCCACCAAATAATAGTTTTTTCCACCAATACACAGTACACTCAACTTAATATCCAATACTTGAAATCTCATTGTTCCAATATGTCTTCGAAATTTGTTCGAAATATATTTTTGGTCCTTTAGAAAATTTAAAATTGCTTTATTTATTTTTATTAAATGATTATTTAGCAATAAAATCGAATTAATTATTTATCAACTTGCATATTGTGTATAGAACATAAAGCGAAATTATTTGTAATTATTATGTAAAATACGATTAAGTAAAAAAAAAATCAAAAATTGTAACTTTTTTTGATAAAAATATTCAAAATTGTGACTAAATGATTAATTAATTTAAAATACTTTTACATAGTAATATAGAATATAGTTTATGCTACAATCGAGCATTTACAGAAATTTGAAAATTTTAATTTTATTTAATAAATTTTTGATTATTATGTTGCAAAAAAATACAAATGCCAAAAAAATTATTCGACCAGTTAGTAGTATTTACTTCGTGCATGAAATAAGTTGATGTAAACGCAGTAGCCACAAGGTAAAAACAAGTTTAGTGCCAAAATAAGTGAAGTTTTTTATAACGAAATGGCTGAAACAGAAGCAGTAACCGTAAATGATCAGGCAGCTGGCGGAGACGCCCCAATTGTTGCTGCACCAGTAAAAGGCAAAAAAGTTAAAGCGGCTGATAAAGGAGCAGCTACTAAGAAACCAAAGACAAAACCGAATCATCCACCAACATCGGAAATGGTACAGAATGCCATAAAATCGCTCAAGGAACGTGGTGGATCATCTTTGCAGGCGATTAAAAAATATATTTCAGCTACTTACAAAATAGATGCAGATAAATTATCCCCATTTATCAAGAAGTATATTAAATCAGCGGTCATTGGTGGTCAACTAGTACAGACAAAAGGCAAAGGAGCATCCGGATCGTTTAGACTACCAACAGCCGCTAAACCTAAACAACCAAAGAAGTCAACTGGAGCGGCAACTAGTAAGCCTAAAGCTGTTAAAAAATCGACAGTTAAATCGGCAGCAGAAGATAAAAAACCAAAAGCTGTGGTTAAGAAGGAATCAACCATACGTAAACCCGTACCACCAAAAAAACCAGTCGAAGAAAAAAAGAAGGTAGCTGCACCTCCTAAAGTAGCTAACAAAGCTGATGTTAAAACAACAAAGCAAAAACCAACTAAACCTGTAAAATCAGATGCAGTGAAGAAACTAAAAACACCAAAACCAAAGAAAGCGAGTGGGGCAGCCGCCAAGAAGGCCAAGAAATAAATTATACATATTTCCTATTCCTTTACTTTTATTTTTATCTTATTATATAAACAGACATTGCCATTTATTATTTATTCCATTTTTAAGAAATAAATTTATGAAATCATTAATTTTTTATTTTAATCAAAATATTTTAAGGTTAGCATTTTTTCTCAAATGGCGGCGAATAGCAAAACTAATTCCAAAGACAAATTCCGGCAAACTTCATTCTTGTTATGGTGTTTGCGATTTATAGTTGTCAAAATTGTTACACCCAAACCCAATCCAATAATAGTAATTAAAAAGATAAAATGAATCCGGATAAAGATCTAGTGGCATCATCAAAAACAAAATTGATGAATTCTTTGGGCCCGGAAAGTACACAAAAATATATGTTCAACATGAAATTATGGTTTCGCCAAAAATTGTCGAAAGAAGATTTTGACATGGAATGTCGGAAGCTGCTGAATCACGAACAAATACATCTCCACAACAAATTTTTAATTGCTTTACTAAATAAACTCGATGCTATTGGGCCGCCGAGTATGATGCCCCATCAAAATGTGTACAGTGAAATTAACAATTGTAATTCGACGAATAGTTCCGGTGGTGGTGGTGGCGGTGGGCAAACTAATTCTCATATTAGTACCAATTCGAGTTCGAAGAAGCGGCGTAAATCATCCCGTTCCGATTGGCCAAAATACGAAAATGATGAGGATCGTGTGGAGAGAACATATAATCCTAATGTTAATCACACCACTTTACGATATGCTGCTCAGGAAATGTTTTTACCCGATGCTGGATTAATAATGGGCAGATTGCTAGTTGGAGCTTGGGAAAATGGTCTCAGCACGGTTGATGATACGGCAGTCGAAATTATAGTTCTAGCTGTACAAACATTACTAAAAAATATACTAACCGCTATTATAAATCGTAGAAAGGGCGCACGATCAACCGATAGTGGACAATTCATTTATGACTTTGGCTACGAAACAAAGAATCCGTATCTCCGAAATACAGTGAGCAAACAAAAGGTGGATGATGAACCAATCGATATAAGTAAAGTGATCACCTCGGCCAATACAACGCCCCGAGTATTCGATGAAAGTATATTTACTACAAATTGCGAAAAAACTACATCGCCCAGTAAACGTCATATAACCCTACTAGATTTGTACAAAACACTTCAGGACAAAAATGTGTTGGCATCGCATTCCGTGTACACGCTCAATATTGAGCGAATTTCAAATATGCTATAAATAATAATTAATAAAAAAATGTATTTAATGATACTTATCGTATAAAAATTTATTTATAATTTGGAGAATACTGGCACTTCTTTTCCTTTCGAAGTTGCTTGAGCCATGCAAGCGTTTATAAAGTCTTCGGACTGAAGATTGAGTAGGTTTAAGTTTTTCTGGAATATAGTATTTCAAAATTTGTATTGAAATGTTTATGTATAAATTTTATCAGCTACTTACAATATGATTCAATCCTTCTTGATTTGTGTGCTCCATTGAGTAAACGATATTTTCTTTAGTCGCCTGTACGGCTACCGGACTCTTTTGTGCTATTAGTTCGGCCAATTCAAATGCAGATTTCAGCATATTCTCTTTTGTATCAAACACCTTGCTAACAAGTCCGAAACGTAGAGCTTCATCTGCTTCAAATTTACGTCCAGTAAAACATAATTCACGAACCCAACTTTGATTGCCAACCGCTTTTGGGAATCTCTGTAACGAGCCTACATCAGCTGCCATACCAATATCAACTTCTTTCACTTGAAACCAAGCATCTTTCGAACAATAGCGAATATCAGCGGCCGTAATTAAATCAACTCCTGCTCCGATGCAGGCACTATGTACAGCAGCAATTACAGGTTTTCTACAAGTTTCTAGCGAGGAAATTGAATTTTGGAAGGTAACCATTTTTCGGGCAAGTACGCGACCTTTTCGTGCCACATCATCAATATCGGCCAACTCTTGTCCAAGCAACATCATATCATTTAAATCAATCCCAGCCGTAAATAATTTTCCGGCCGCAGATAACACTATAACCCGACAATCTGAATTCTCATTCAGCTCGTTAAAGCATTGACCTAATTCGATCCAAGTTTCACTACTCATCGCATTCAACTTGGGCCGATTCAATTCCACATGAACTACATACTCTTTAGGAACAGTTATATTAAAATTTTTCATTTTAATTGTTTCTACGGATGAATATCCTCGGGCTAAGTAGGTAGTTTATACAAGAGAATAGAGTTCAACAGTAAATTTACTAGCTATGTATGTACATGGTGCGACTTACCTAAATTAATTGCACAAGACATTAATTGACGATTTTGAACCAATTGCCGTAACATCTTTATGTTTTAATTCTAAATCACTTTTATTTAGAATAATCTCTACGATACCGATAACAAAGTACAAAGTGTAAACGAATAAACGATGGTAAATAGCAAACTGATCGGGTTTGATAACTGAGAAATTTTTTCGAAATTGAGTTTGACGTAAGGCAAGGTGACCACATTTCATTTTAAGTACCGTTACCAAATTTACCCGTAGTTCAAATTCAACCTGTAAAAGTAATCATTTAACGGCAATAACTTACCATACAGCAAACTAGTTTATACTTCTAACTTGTAATAATATTTTAGATACAGATAACGTTCAAGTTAAAATACGATCTTGTAGTTTGCTTGTTTAAGACCATTTTCAGAGCTTACAATGAATTTTCCTTTTTTTATAAATAAATAGTTGGTGGTCCTGATAAGGACCTTTTGTATTAAATCGTTAAGATGCTGTTTTGTAATAAAATTTTAAAATAATATAAAATAGAATTAAATGAATACATACATAAATAAAATAAAATATACTAAACACAATTTACTTTGTTGGTTTCTTTACTGCTTTAGCAGCGGTTTGCTTTATCGCTGGTTTAGGTGATTTAGCATTTTTTGCTTTTGATACTGCCGGCTTAAGGCTAGCAGCTGATATTGCGCCCATTTTGGATGTAGCTTTTTGAACGGAACCAGCCGTTACTTTTTTAGTTATTACTTTAATGGTAGTTGTTGTCACACTACTGCTTCCTTTTTTTGAAGTTGTGATATTGTTTTTGGGTACTCTTGTTGATTTAGTAGCGGACTTAGACATGGCAGCAACTTTAGACGTATTTATTGTATTAGCGTGTGGTTTAACTTTTCTTGGCGCTACAGGCAAAGCGTATGGGCAAGTATCACAGTTATCAGACATATTTCACTTTGTATAAAACTCACTTTAGTATTTTAAATAAAATTAGAACTTGGGAAAGTTTGATTTGTAATTCAATTTATTGTGAAGAAATCGACTTTAAAAGGAATTTATTTCATGCAGGAAGTAACATTTCATAAATTTTATTGTGTGCTAAACCCAATGGACAATACTGCTTACGTTTAGTACAAGTGCTCACCGCAAAGACAACTAAAAATTCTTAAAGCAAATGGGCATATCCAGCGCAGATAGATCTCACTAAAAAAAAATAGGCCTCATAGTGATGCATGCTCCTATCGTCAATTCGCCTTTTAACGCGGAGTGGCTGACATCTGGCAGATTATTCGAGAACTAGAGCCAAAGGCGGCTAAACGTCAAAAACAAAATCACATATAGCTCAGTGATTTTGTTTCTTTATTTGTGTTTTTAAAATAAGATTTTATTAGTAAAAATGAAATTTATCTAGTATAAGCAACCGCAAAAGTAAAAAAAAAATGTGTAGTGTAGCAAAGTTCAGTACTTATTGTGACAAACTACGCGCACATTATAAACGCACCTTTTCTTTTGAACAAATTTAATTCATTTGAAATAAACAAAATTATATTATTATAATATACATTTAAACGTAAATAAAATAGGTTTTACGTATTAAATTATTGTAAAATAAAAATAGTTTATCAATAATACTTACATTACACCATTTACCAAAGCATTTTGACATATGACCCCCTTTGGCTCAGACCTATTGTAACGCCTCTTGCGGCGCTTTAAAGGTGAATAGAAGGTAAGATTTTCGGTGTAAAATTATCGTTCAGTGGCTGAAAATTCAAAATTAACATGTAAAATATTGACGATTGTAAAAGTAAAGATAGCGTCTCTTGAGGACAATAGTTAAAATGATGCACCTGATAAATTGACATTTGTCACAAACGCGACGAAAGAAAATTTAGTAATGCAGTAATTAAAAATTGTTTTTACAGTCCAAAATTGGAATTATTTACAATTATTAGCAATCCGATAAGTAAAAATTGTGTTTACAGATCAAAATTGGAATTGTTTACAACAATTTCGAACGTCAAATTATCAGGTAGCTCAGTTTAAAAATGTTCCACTAGGTGGAATCCGTGATGCTCCAATCGTCAAAGGTAAGAGCAAAAATTTCTTGGTCCACGTAATGTCAGTTCTGGTTGTTTATTATTCTGTGGTTTCAGTGAGATTACAAATTCTTGTCTACATTTGAAAAACACATTTTATAGATCTAACTGCGCTGGATACGCCCAATGGGCGTAATCCAATTTGTGTCCCAATTTTTTCACCTGCAGTATCCAAATAATTTAACAAATAGTTCAAAAGTTTTCGGTGAAAATAAAATGAGATAAAAATACAAAATCGGTGGTTGTGTGAACGAGACACCCAATGAAGGCAGTCAAGACTTTACTTACAAAAAAAGTGTGTCTGTGTTAGATGACTGCCACAATTATTAACAAAAAGTATGAAATAGAGATCATTTTATACCAATTCAACTAACACATTACATAAATGTTAGGTATTTTCCTTCAGAAGGAATAGCATATTGGTTATGTGACCTCGGAATATTTAGCACGTAATGTAATAAAAGAACTGGGGTGCGATTATGTAAGCATTACGCACGAGTTTCGAGTTTTTCGAAATTGCGACAAAGCGCGATTATGTGTAAGACATTACGAGTTCTCGTAATTGCGACTTGTTTTTCTTGTTTCACTCGTAACACCTTTTAAGTACGACAGGCAAATCGTAATGATTAAAAAGATTCTTTTTAAAGAACTTTGTTAACATTTTCGAGTGACCGAAACTCGTAACTCGTAATACGATACATAGATACAAAATCGCACCCCAGATCAAAATAAACGGAATATAATTTGCATGCACAATTTAAACAAATAATTTAAATAAAATTAATTGAAGTTGTCCTTTGGCTATGCTATTGTAGCGTCTCTTGCGGCCCTTTAAAGGCGATTGCAATTTGTTTTATACTTTTTCTCTTTTGATCGCGTAAACTGCGCAGCCTAACTTTTGCTGCATTTTAATCCGACGGAACGCGCAGCTTTGGCTGCAAATCTTAATTTTTGACCGATTTGCTGCATAAACTGCGCAGCGGTTAAATTCTTAATCGCACGGACATTTTTAATTTCATGAGATCAAATAAATTATAATACCCTATAAAGGACATAATGACACTTTTCCATAGTAAACTTGCGGTCAATGATATTGGCAGATTTATCGATAATGCAGTATTATTTAATACGTGAAAACATAGCTCGGGATAACTTCTAAAGATGTCAGCTTTAACAATTTTTAATTTTTGGTAAATAAATCAAAAATAAAATTATATTTTTTTTTATAATTCATGTCTAGTTGTAAGTTTTATTCGTGTTTTTTGCTTTTGTTTATATTTTTGTTTCGATACAACAAAAAAAAATTAAAAAAAACTACTAGTGCCATCTTAAGATTTAATCTATCTATCGCCGTTTTTTGACAGCGGAGACCTTATAGGAGGAATTTTTATTTCGAGTGTCTGTTGTATGGTGCGTCGTTGTCCTGGGACAAAATCTCAAATGTCAAACATTTACATAGGAATTCCTATGTAACACAAGTGTAAATAAACTGTTATTTATGAATGATATTTCTTGATTTATTGGAATTTTATAAGAGGTTTTCATTTATAAAGTGTTAATGAATACATTTTAACTTTAATTCGAAGATATTTTTCTATTTTATTTAAAATAAATTTAGAGGTGTATATCTAAGTAAAACATTTCAAGATACGAATATTGTTGTTTTATAAAGATAATTTATTAGTTTTTGTGATGAAACGTTAGTATCTGCAATGTTACAAATTAGTCCTATTAATATTTATTTAATTTTTTTAATACTAAATCCCAGACACACCATCTATATGCAAACTCTCTTACTACTTGAAAAATCCTCCTATTGACGATTGGAGCATCACGGATTCCACCTAGTGGAAAATTTTTAAACTAAGGTACCTGATAATTTGACGTTCGAAATTATTGTAAACAATTCCAATTTTGAACTGTAAACACAATTTTTACTTACCGGATTGCTAATAATTGTAAATTATTCCGTCGCATTTGTAACAAATGTCATTTTATCAGGTTCGTCATTTTAACTATTGTCCTCGAGAGGCGCTTTCTCTACTTTTACAATCGCAATAGGTATTATAATTTATTTGCATGAGATAGACTTGAAGCGCTAAAGCGTGAAACACACGCAACAGTGGCAACGAGCACTAGAATTAAATAGATATCAATTTGCTTAAGCAAAGCGATGAAAAACCATTGAGCAAAACTAAAAAATAAGTAAAATTAGAATATTTTTGTACATTTTATACAAAATACTTATAGCTTTAAATCTGTTTTACCAGAAATTGAGCTCGATTCTGGCATATGGCACAACATAAAAATTTTAAACTCAGAATCGGGCCAATTACCTTAATATTGGGCCAATAAGTTCGAAATAAAAATAATCATTTAAAACATACGGGCTTTTGTAAAATGCACAATACTTACTAACTTTGAAACCTCGAACCTGTTCACTGAACAACGCATCATCAATTGATACAAAATGCTCTACGAATGCTACTAGGTCTAATTAAAATATAAATAAAATATCTTTATATTGATAAATCGTACAAAAATGTCTTAAATTTTCGTCTTTTCGTTTGGAGAACACTAAAGCCTGCAATTGCTTTCATTTTATGCATTGTCTTTGGAATACGTAGAGTTCGTTTCCGGTTGTTTAAAAAAAAAAAAAAAAAGTTTCGAATTCTTCATACAATGCTTGAAATAAATAATAATTTACAATATGACATTTAAATTGGGAGATATTTCAGATTTATGTTTGTAAATTCGTAACAGTGATCCATATTCAAAACGACCTTGTCATTTTTTTGTTTTGTAATTCGTCTTTAAAACAGTTTCAATTAAATCGAAAGTCGTATGTATGTACAACTAAACTTGTGTCCGATTACGTTCAAAAACAATTTTACCGTCTTCTTGAAATTATTCTTTTTTTATCGATAAATATTTGGTGGCCCTAAGAAGGACCGTTTTATATTAAAATTATAATATGCTTGTGCACTTTTTAATAAAATATTATACTAATCAAAAAACACATAAAATAAAAATTAAACAATATTTTACTTTGCGGGTACTATTTTTTTGGTTTGGCAAGACTTTTTGATGATGATGGTTTAGGTGATTTAAGATTTTTGGCCTTCGACTCTGCCAATTTTCCATTTGATGAGTTTGCAGCTTTTGCTTTCGTAACCTTAGGTTTTTTAACCAAACCGGCCGTTACTTTTGTTACTACTTTAGTTAAACTTTTTCTATGTGCCACTTTTTTAGCTGCGGCTTTTTTTTTTGGTGATTTTGGTGGTGCTTTAGCATTAATTTTAAAAGAACCTGCTGCACCTTTTCCTCTTGTTTGGATTAATTCACCATTTTCAACAGCTTGTTTTAAAAATGATTTAATATATATGCCACTTCTTCCAGTATCAACACTATATGTACCTGTTAAAAATTTTTTTATGGCATGTAATGATGAACCACCCTTCTCGTTTAATATTCTTATTGCTGATAATACCATCTCGGATGTTTTTGGTCGTTTACGAAGAGCAGATGGTTGTTGATTGTTTGGTTTAGGTTTTTTCGTAACTTTAACAGTATGGATTTCATTAATATTTGTATTAGACATTTCTCACTTGGTAAAAAGAATAAAAGACTACTACTGTGTTCTAATTCTAACAAAAGTATCTTGAACTCTGAGTTCACAAATTTCAGAACCCAATTTATTTCATGCACGAAGTAATGATCGTTTAATTTTTTTTAAAAGCCTATTAAACAAGAAGTGTACCATTTTTTAATTAATCGCTTTATTAATTTATGCTACTAAAGTGGTGGCGCTAGTAATGTGAATGTGGATCGTGGGAAACATTTTATATCCAATTTAAATTAATTTTGTGAACTTATGAAGTGAGTAATTCATCAGACAGTGAATGTTTTGCATAATATAACATTTATAGAACCCTAATAAATTAACATTTTATTTAATCATTAATATTTTTATTAGATTTATGTAAAAATAAGAACTGGACAATTCCCGCAATCAAAACGGAATTAAAATGTCTGGGAGCAAAAAAATCTGGTAGTAAAGCTTACTACATTAAACGGTAATTTAATCAAATAAGTGTTGCATATAAATAAAAATTGAATAAAATTATAACAAAAACTAATTCAGTAAGTTTTCTAACCAAATATAAAATCTACAATAAATGTGCGAATCGTACTCAATTTGATATGAATAATATACCTATTTCAGATTAAACACTTGGAAGGAGAAGCATTTGGTCCCGACTTTATATAACAACACCAGAATGCAGCATCCAACAACCTCCCAGTACCAATCAGGACACACACACACACACACACACAGGATTCAATAAATATATTAACATCAAATGAAATTGTATGTGCTGAGCACCAAATTGACCCGTTTGTTTGATTTTGAAAAATCGAATTTTAATTTTCTCTCATTGTCGTTAATTTCGGTTTGGTTTAAAAATAAAAATGCATTGGCTAGCTTAGACAGAGGACTTCGTTAATAAAATTTTAATTGCAGGTTCATATTTTACCGAGATCACGAAACACAAGGCATATACCATAAAATTGGTATTCCTCGAAGAAGAGATCAACAGTACCAATTGCGAATGTGTGACTGGTGCTAGAAATGCCGCAGCGTGCAAGCATATTGCAACCATTATATACTACTTACAGCACTATGAATGTACAGGTAAGACTTGAAATACATTTGGTGCCATTTGTGTTAGGTTACTTACAAAAATTTTAATTTAAACGCTAAATTCGTTTGAAAAGCACAGGTTATTAATTTGGCAGATTAATTGCTGAACCTAACAACAATTATCGCGACATGCCATTGAATGTAACCGTGGCCGAACCAATGAAATAATGAATAAAATCCTAAATAATGAAAAATCCTCTTATTGACGATTGGAGCATCACGGATTCCACCTAGTGGAACATTTTTAAACTGAGGTACCTGATAATTTGACGTTCGAAATTATTGTAAACAATTCCAATTTTGAACTGTAAACAAAATTTTTACTTATCGAATTGCTAATAATTGTAAATAATTTCAATTTTGGACTATAAAAACAATTTTTAATTACCGCATTGCTAAATTTTCTTTCGTCGCATTTGTGACAAATGTCATTTTATCAGGTGCGTCATTTTAACTATTGTCCTCGAGAGGCGCTTTCTCTACTTTTACAATTGTCAATTGACGATTGTAAAAGTAAAGAAAGCGCCTCTCGAGGACAATAGCTAAAATGATGCACCTGATAAAATGACATTTGTCATAAATGCGACGAAAGAAAATTTAGCAATGCGGTAATTAAAAATTGTTTTTATAGTCCAAAATTGGA
The DNA here is from genome assembly GCA_963556165.1 of Tipula helvola. Taxonomy (NCBI): domain Eukaryota; kingdom Metazoa; phylum Arthropoda; class Insecta; order Diptera; family Tipulidae; genus Tipula; species Tipula helvola. The sequence continues at coordinate 346,349,837 of OY744483.1, read as the reverse complement.
ATTATTTACAATTATTAGCAATCCGATAAGTAAAAATTGTGTTTACAGATCAAAATTGGAATTATTTACAACAATTTCGAACGTCAAATTATCAGGTAGCTCAGTTTAAAAATGTTCCACTAGGTGGAATCCGTGATGCTCCAATCGTCAATAAGCGAAGAGCGACGGCGAAAGTCGCTGTGCAGCGTCTATGTGCTTGGGGCATAGTCACGAATGATTTATCTACCCTATATACACACAATACAAATGAAGTACGTTATATTTTTTACTGACTACAACTATCTATCCGTCAATAGATGGCAGGCAGATAAATAATTTAAGGTTTTTGATTACCATCTATATTTTAATATCGCAACTAATATTTAATTGATATCAAATTTATAAAATCTTAGTAAAATTATAAATTTTTTTATTAAAACTAATTATAATCTAATTAATAAAATAGTTTGAATTCATTTAATATTAATAAAATTATATATTTACTAAATCAATTTTATTTTTGATCGAATTGGTTGTACAGTTTTGCATCAATGTGCATCTAAAATGCTGTCATGGCTACTCAAAATGGACCATTTTTAATTTCCGCATTATAATTGAAAAATGTGCATTTGAACTTTAATTAATCCGTAAATGAACTATATTAAATAATTGACCTAGTTATTTGTTATATAAATTGCATATTATTAATTATAAATACAATAGTTTTAATTGATAAATTTTCAATTTTCTGCGAAATTTTTACAAAAATTGATCTTAATTTTGTATTAAATTGGAATGTTATCTGTGAAAAAATCATGAATTTGGAATTATTTTGTTGGAAATACTTAAAATAGCTCCTCATTAATGTAAACGAATTACTAAATATTCCCAGTGTTTAAGTTTGCTTAATAAACTATCGTGTTTTATTAATGCGTGAAATACAAAACAGTATAGAATTGTTCATGTTGCGAGTGATGTTCTCTTCCTGCTTGCAAAAAGTTAAGCTAAACACATTGAGTTTATATATTTTTCTATTATTTATAAACCGTACGGTACGAGAAATTTTCATAAATTTTCTTTGTTTATTGTGTATTTCGTATTTTGTAAAGTGCATTTATCTAAAATGGCTGTTCAATCGAAATCTGCTGCTGTTGTTTTAAAAAAATCTGCGATGTTAAAAGAGAAAATAAGTAAAGTAGCGGCCGATGATGGTGTAAAGAAATCAAAGAGAGTAAAAGTTAGGTCATCTTATCCACCAATACCGATAATGGTTAATGCGGCAATTAAAGAATTAAAAGAGCATAATGGTTCAAGTGTTCACGCCATTCGTAAGTATCTCGCTGAAACTTATAAGGCCACTAGTGATATTGTATACGCTCACATGAAAAAATATTTAAGAAGTGGCGTTAAAGAGGGTAAATTAGTTCAAACCAGAGGTCATGGTGCTTACGGATCATTTAGATTACCGCCTGTAAAGAAATCTAAGACAGTGAAGAAACCGGCAGCCGTAAAGAAACCATCAATAAAACCACAAAATAAAGCAGTAGCTGTACCAAAAAAGAAAAATGACGCCAAGAAACCGAAAGCTGTAGAAGTTAAGAAAATCGTCTCTGGTATTAAAAAAGCAAAAACAAGCAAAAAACCAGCCTCACAGAAGAATCGGCCTGCATTTAAAATTGTGTTAAAGGTGAAGCCAACCAAAGCAAAAACGGGGACAGTGAAGAATATTAAAACACCTAAATCACGCAACGCATCGAAGAATTAAATTCATAGCTATTTTCCTTAATCAAAAACCAAAAGGTCCTTTTCAGGACCACTAATGTTTTAAAACGAAAAACGAACAAATTTATTAAATTAGAATAAAAAAGAGAAACTTTTTGCAAAAGTATGTTATTTCAACTTTCTTCTTTTATCGGAAAGGATTCCTTGCCGCCATGCACAGAAAATTAAAGCGTAGTACGCTACGCAGTTGATAAATAAAAACAAACACCTATTCGATTTTGCAATCTTGTCGATATAAACAAATCATTTAGTACAACATTTTGCAAGGCAAATAAATAAAATGAGATCAACCTATTCGATTTTATTGCCTTGTCGATATAAACAAAAAATCTAGTACTACAGTGTGTGGTGCTGAAAAACAATTGTGAGTGAGTGACATTTCTATTTAATTTGTTTACGCAATGTGATTTAATTAAAATTTATTATTTCATATCACAGAAATATGAATAAATCACCTTTACCGATAGCGGTACTCGAGGAAATAGCGCTTGAAGGCCTCGAAGGCATTACAATCGAAGGTAAGTTGAATTATTTAAAACTACACACTTGGTGCTGAACTACAAATAAAATAATTTTATTGCTACAGGATTATGGACTCGACTTTCGATACGCCTCAAATTAAAACTCCCACTGCACACACAATTCCGTGCACAAGTATGGAGTTTTATACTGGCTCATCGCTCGATCGAATATTACGAATTGCCAGAGGAGCGTGAAAAATTACGCACAATCGATAGATTTTCACCTGAAATGTATGATCAAGATTGTGGTGTTGCAATTGAACCGGAAATATGTCCATTCACGTTATATGATTTTGCTCCGGTTGAAACAAGCGATAATATTCGTGGTTCCTGTTGTACTTTCACTACAAGAGTTCGTATAAATATTGAAGATATACAAAATTTATCGAATGAGGAGGCTGATGAAAAATGGGGACGTAAATTTATCATGGTTGGCAATCAAAAGCTACGCGAAAGTATTCTATTTCCGGATAATATTGAGCGGGCCAATGAAGTGCATTCGATTCAGTATTGTATACTAGAACGAATTGGTCGGTCGCGGCAACAAGGCGAAATTACGCTGGGGAAATATTCGATTCACACCATGATCAAAGATGCTCGCACTTTCCACTATTATCGTAAGAAGCTCATTCAGAATAAGTTAATAGTTAAGCAGCCGTTTAATTTTAAGCTTAAAGATCATAACGGGAATGGATGCCTTCTACATTTACCACGATTTTACGTCGATAATCGACCGAAACAGATGGTATTGACCGAAAAGGTTGTCGAACTGCTTCATACGAAACCAAACTGTATGGCCGACTATGAGGAGATAAAACTCCAGATTGGATGTAAAATGCAAAATTTTATAAAAAAACTGATCAAATCTCCTGATTTCCAACGTTTCGTATCAACCGACTTGAAAGTTTCGTACCGGATGATATATCCGGACGCCAAAAAATCGGAGTGGAAGAAGAAAAACGGGGATGAAAAGACGATCCGTGTTATGCAATTGATCGATCCGAATATCGATGTTGCTGATATGTGGTACAAAGACGAGGAGGAGGAAGAAGAATCCGGATTTCTATATCGTGGCAACAACGATATTCACGAGAATTTAATGCGGATTTCGTACAAAGCGATTGAAGAGTCAGGGTGTGAAGGCCTATCCGTTATGGATTTGCAAAAGAAGTTGGGAATAAATCGACTAAGCGCTAGAGCTATTGTTAAAAATTTGACCAAATTGAATTTTATCCAATACTACCTTCAGGATCAAGGGCGGCAACGAACTTCTAAGTATGTGTGCTATCCCTCTTAAAATATTATTAGGTCATTTAATTTTTTTGAATTTTTATTACAGATACGTGCTCAAGAAGAATATGAACCAAATTAATTCACGTATGGAACAGGAAACTGGAGTCCTATTGGAAGCAGTCAAAAGTACCACAATAAAGGAAGAGTCAGAACCTAACCCCGCTTCTCAGCCATCTGATGATATTACGACAGAGGTTACTAGTGGTTTAAATGAAAAATTGGCTATCAGTGAATCTCCAGTTGAGGAACCCGATAAATCTGATGAAAAACCAGCTGAAGTAACAACTGTATTGACCAGTAGTGAACCGTCAACCTCAAAAATGAAACGTGGTGTTTCACTTCAAAATGTTGTTGTTGATATCCAAGAGGTGGACACCTTCCCCGGTGTGAAGAAAAAAATTGTTGGCTATTCGAAATTTATGAACACCACAAGCCTTGTCGAACAGCTTCCGCATCGAGCCATGAAACGTATCAATATGATTGTAAAATTTGTAAAAACGAATCTAGTGATCGATGAACTGGCCAAAATACTTAATCATATTATTGACGAGGAACAGAGGAGCGGCTATAAAGATAAAATTTGTAAAAAGTCTTTATTGCGGATACTAGCCCGAATGGCCGTTGATAAATACATAAAGCTCGTAAGTATTCGGCTTGCTTATGAGAAAAAAATTAAGTCGCTACTTTTTATATGCGACCCGAATATCGAAAATAATCATACGATAATAAAATCGTTTGTCGACCAGGCGAAATTAAAATTTATAATTTCGTTGCGGCCCTCCGTCGCTCATTCGAGTGTACAAAAATTACCGGCAAAAATTACAAAATCGCCGAATGCGCCGTCCGATGTTCAGTATGGATTTTGCCCGAAATTTTTACGAATGCGAATTTTTCACGAATTTATATTTTTCCTCGTGTATTTGTATCCAATTGATCGGCATACGATCGATACGATTGATAAAGAAGAAGCTATCAAACTATGGAAATCTGCCGATCCGAATATCGACGAGGAAGAACTTCTACACGAAATGTCTGATGTTTATTCGACGATAATCGACTGGAAAATGTTTATCCATCCGTTGATCAAACATCGAGAGTGGGATCGTGGTTGGGTTTTAATGAGTGATGTTATTTTGCGACTGCCAATCTCAATTTTTGTACGAATTTTTAATATAAATTTTGAGGTTCCGGAGCTGGACGAATTATTGTCACATCCAATCCGGAAGCACTATTTGATCAATAGCATGCCACAAAGTCTGCAAGAGAAGGTGTTAAAGTCTCGAAAATATATTTTCAGTATCGATGAGATTGCGCGAAATTTATGCTACATCGGACTGGTACAATACGGACCACAACGACTTAAGGATAAGGATCAAGTTTTTATATATGTGAATCGGAAGGCGATTTTACATAACACCGTTACTTCCAGTCCGGGCTGTTTTAAAATTACGCGGAAGGAATACGAGACATTCGAATACACATTCGAAACAATCGAGAATCTTCAAAAATATTGGACCGATATGTGGACGATTTGTATAAATACGCGACTCGGAAAACGGAGTACTCGACCCACTGAACTCTCTTACGAAAAGGTACATCTCAAACAGACTATGGTGAAGGCGCTTGAACCCAAGGTTAATCTTGAAGCGGTAGAAAAAGATGTGGGCTACATACCAGGTGATCATTTCGGAGCGGCTGGACTCGATTCATCCCTATTTTCGCATCTAAAACGTAACTGGAATTGGCAGGTGATTAATAAAAAGGCAAGTGTGGGCAAACCGACGGCGCGTACTAAAAAATTGGAACGAATTAAAGCGGTGCCCTTCTCATTCAAAAAGAATTTACGCGACCGAACATTACTTTCGTCGACCCAGACGAAAAAATTAGAAAAGCGATATGTGATTCCGATCCCAAAGAAAATTCATATATCCAAATCGAAATTAATTTTCCGTTCAAAAGAGCCGCCTAAAATGACAAAACGTATTCGTGTGCCGATATACGATGATGTTGATAGACAAGCGTTAAAACGGATGGATAAACTGCGGGTTGATTGGTCCTCATCCGAAGATAATGTACTATTGCTTTGTAAAGTTGGCCTATTGTATTTAACCACGACCAAACAGCGGACTGTTGGATTTTCGGTAATCCGCGATATTTTACACTGGAAGCTAAAATCGCTAAATAAGACATCAAGAGCCTGTCAACGCCGAATTGCGTACATGTCGAAAAATCGCGTGACTTTAAACAATGTGTATCTGTGTCTAAATGAAGTGCGCGAGAACAAAATAATCGTGAATCGTTTTGGCGACAATTTTTACGATGGACTAAAGAAGGTTTATAAAAATGAGAACGAATTTTATGCCGCCCTCAATATTCACTACATTGAGCTAATCATTTTGCTGATCAAATATTTTTCAAAACTTTCGCCGAAGGATGCTCGAATCGAGATTCCGGACACAATCGAAGAATTTTATCAGCAGCTCGTCGAGACCAAAATCGCATACAAGCCGGTTCAAATTTATTACGAGAATCCTAAAACTAAGCTGGATATCGATGTATCAACGATTTACCTGCTAATCCATTCCTCAATGTGCTGTATCCGGGACAAATCAAGCTGGAGCATTCAACTTTTCGAGATTTACAAAAACTACCCGGAAAAAGTGTTATCCGAGGCGATGAAAAAAATTCGTTCACATCAATTGATCTCGCTCAATAAATCGAAACGCCTGAATAAATTACTTCCGCTCGCTTCGCATCCCTACCACCTCTCGATCACGTATCAAAATCAAATTTTAACAAAAATCTCATACGCCCTATTCAATGATTACTACAAATTTTTCTTGGATTTGTTCGGTGAGGCCGATTTAAATTACATCGAGGTATTGAAGACGGATATCGGGACCGTATTCTTCCTAAGCGAGTTTCTATCACTCGAAAAAATCAAGCTTCATATCGAGATTCCGAAACAAATTTTGATACTTGATCCGATAGTCGAGAGCGAGGATCCGGTATATGAGCGTATCTGCCGCCGATTCCACGATACATTTAAACACTTCCCAACGAATTTGGAAAAATTTACCAAAAATATTAACGATATCGGTGCGAAAGACGACAGTAAATCGAAAAAGCGGGTTAAGTTCAATAATGAGATCGATGTGATCTATTTCGTTGAGACTCCGATCGAGAAGTTCATCAAGATTAATCTCGAATTTTATCATTTCTTTTGTCTATTGCTGAACGCCAGCCACGACTATGGCGAATATAATCTGGATGATGGAGTGTGCTCGACCAATTGCATTCTACTTAAGTCGAACTTAATCGAAATACTCATTAACTTGATTAAAACGAAATTCGAGTACATTAATTTAAATACGAGCATACTAAATGAGGCGTTTAACACGATGATGCACAGTTATTTGAGTGACCGGTCGAACATCGATATTAGAGATTTAGGAAAATTACGACGCGACATAACATGGAAAAAAACGTTGCTCGAGACGAATTTTTTCGAGCGGATAGCGATAGTGGAAAAATATGAACCGGATGATGATGAAAACTCGTCATGGTTGCAAAACTGTTGGCGTAATGATTTCGAAGAAGATGATACCTCGTGCATCCTCCCGTGCTGGAATGAAATTAACCGCGATCTCGATGCCAAGCTGGATGGTACAAAAGATGATCTAACGGAAAAAATGAAGCGACTACACGATCGATTTGTCATTAAATCATCAAAACTTTCGATCACCATACGGGTAAATGAGGATGAGACTAAAATTCCGGTCGAACAGGTTCAGGTCCCACAATCGATAATGCCCACATTTTATCCTGACGTAAATGAAATTTTGGAAAAATTTAAATGTCGGTACATCTGGCCCCCGGCTCACGGATCTAATTTGGATTTAAATAACAAGCTAATCGAAAAACAATGTACAGCATCGGAAATTACGCTCGCTGTTAGCGTAATTGCGTTTATTGAACAGCAGGGTGCTATTGGTGCTACAGCTGGAATGCTTAAAAAACAATTTTCGGAAAATTGTTGTTCGTCTTTACTAAAGATTCTGGATGCAATGAACGAGGTAAAAATTATCATGCGCACCGGCATCTATTCGGTGACCTATGTATATTGCCTGAATATTCAAAATTGGGTGGTCAACAGTTATCATGTAACACGGCTGGAACGTGAAGCTGTCGATTTAAAACAACCAGATGGTGATCGAAAACGACGTAAATCGAACGACGATTATGTGCCGAGTGGTAAACGCATTAAATTAAACGATTCAAGTGGTATCGACAATGCTCGTTTGGATGATAATCAACCGTGTTGCTCAAAAGATGTTGACTCAGAGACGGAACGTCCAACGAGTACTGTTGTAAAAAAAACGAAAGAAATTATACAGTTACGGCCAGCGCCTTGGATAAGGGTGAATGGTTCGGTAAATCGGCGTGTACTAGACCGATGGGTTGGCGCTATACTCTTGTACTGTGTATCCTATGCTGGGTGTACCATTCGTAATATAGCAGAAAAATATAAAATACTTCATCCCATGCAAATTAGAGATGTGTTGGAGTTATTGGGGCAGTTGGGATGTATACAATTGACGGCGATACAAAGTCCTACAATTAGTTTATTTTCTAAGTATCAGGGGCAAACTTTGGGACCGGCAACAGATTTTGATACACTGGAAAATACATTTGTGGAACCGACTAGAGATGCTGTGTTTCGATTATCTCTTTTTTATGGTGATAAAAAATATCAAACAGATTTTATTTAGATTCAGAACATTTTTAGTTTTGTAAAAAATCGTTATTTATTAATAAAACTTACTGCCAAAATGGCGGCCATTAAAGATTTTGTTGTTTCTTAACCATCTAATGCCACAATTCTTTTTCAAACCACGTGTGGTCGAATCTGGAATTGTCTGGATCTGGATGGCTGATAAGTTGATCAGTCCCAATTATGTGGAATTTGGATTCCAGGCGCTCTCCAGTTTTATTTACCCTTCCTGTGGTAGAGCTGGGTGTCCCATAGCTATAGGTGACTTTCATTTCCCAGCAACTCGTGGGAATAAAATGTCTTAACTCTAAAAATAAAAATAAGGATGGTGACGTTCCTCACCAGCGAAAGTTCTGTAGTGGTTTTCGAGGACCTCGACTCTCTTTTCGCTGTGGAACTTTCGATGGGTGGGCCATCGGATGGAGAGCTCCGTACGTTGCTTGAGAACCTAGTTCTCAACTCCTACATGAATGCCTCAGGAGATGAGGATTAGGCCCCCGTAAGTGGGGGCATCTCTTCGGTGAAAGTAGGGGAGTATGGCCGTCAGGGAGGACCGAAAGGGTGAGGTCAACACCATTGACAAACCTGTCGCGGCTCCTCGCGTGAAATTGTGTGGAGCCTCGAAAAAGCGGTATAAGAAGCTTCTTGCTGAGGGCAAATCGCCTGGTAGCGAGACAAAGCTTCTGGCGATGCTGCCACGGAAGGAGATTAGTGCTTCAACTGAGGCATCACTGTCGAAGAGAACTCGTTCGGATGAGGGTACTCCACCGGCACAATAAAAGGTCTGGGGGATGAATCTGTGCCGCTGGTCTTGGGTTCTGTGGTTCGGCCTGGAGTTAACTTCTGGCAGACCGCAGAGTTGGAGGTCATTAGGATATTGTCCTCTGGCTTTCCTGAGGTTGTCCTCAGGCAATCTTAGATAAGGTGCTGGAGCAGGAGGCCAAGGAGCTTAAACCTAAGTTCCTTGGCAGTCGGCTCCGGCTTGGTTGGCTGATAGTAACCTGCGCTGATCGGGCCACTTTACAGTGGCTTAGGGGGGCTATAGACACCATCAAGCTATGGAAGGGTCCACAATTGATCGTGGCTAAGGCGAGGAACCTGCCTCGAGCCAGGATTGTGTTTGGTATCTTCCCAAACAGTGCTGAACTGCCCACGGATAAGCTTCTGGGTTTTATCAGAAGCCAAAAAGAGAGCATGCAGGCGATCAACTGAAGAGTGGTCAGGAGAGAGACGAAAAGCCTGAAAAGGCCGAGACCATGAAGCGGCAGGAAATCAGAATTTCAAAACTGACCGACTGGGACTCTTGTAGAGTTTCACTCGAATCAAAAATGCCCTCGGTTGTTGGGAACATAGAGTTTCCACTCTCCAGAGGTTTGGTGTTCTGCTCAAACCAACTGCATAATTCTATACACATTGGCTTACGAGTACAGCTACCCGGTTAAGCGAAGAGAATCCACAAAGATGGTCCCTTGGTAGAACGGGATGCTGGGTAGGCTGAGGAAAAACTCGAAATGATTATTCAACAAGGCTAAACACACCGGCGAATGGGGCGAGAATAAGATGGTCTTGACGGAATATAATCCCGAATTAAGAAGATCCAAAAGGGCTACTTGGAGGAATTTCTGTGAGGGAATCAATGAATTGCCCTCAGCAGCTCGTCTCCAGAAAGTCCTTTCTAGGGATCATTCAAATGGTTTAGGACTTCTTCAGAAGCAAAATGGGAGGTTCACTGAAAACCGGAAGGAAATCTTAGAGGTATATTAGATACCCACTTTCCGGATTCAGTAGTGGTAGGAGCCCAAGAGAACCCGCATAGCCCTTCAAGTGAGGTGTCCTATACGCTTCACAGTAGGGAGTCTCTCTGGGAAAATGTTCACACCCAGCAGGTGAGATGGGCTAGCTTGATCCAGATGTTTTGGGCAAGTTTGTTTTTAACTATATTCTGAAACTATGGAGGAAAGTTAATGTTGTTTTTATACCTAACGGAGGGGATCGTCTGGACATCCAATCTGTCGTGTTTTGGCTTCTATTGAAGACGATGGAATAAATCCTGGTTTATCAAATAAGAAGTGAGATCGTTGAAAATAATCCGCTGCATCGGTACCAGTTTGCCTGTCAAACTGGTAAATCCACAGTGATGGCCCTTAACAGTCTAGTCACAAGGACTGAAAAAGCGGTGACATATAAAGAAATTGCCCTTTGTGGCTTTGTGGACATTGAAGGGGCGTTTGATAATACCTCCTATGGATCGATAGAGAGGGTAGCAATGGAAAAGGGGGTTTTGCTTTCTACTATTAGGTGGATCAGCCCCATGCTGGAACATCGTGAGATTACAGCCAGACTAGGTGGCGAGTTAGTAACCATCAGGGCCGTAAAAGGCTGTCTCCTCTTTTATGGTCATGTTATTGACAAACTACTGGTCCTTCTGAGTAGCCATGGGTTTGATGTCCAAGGCTATGCGGATGATGTGGCTATCATAATCAGAGGCAAGTTTGATGAAGTAATTTCTGATCGCATGCAAAATGCACTAATGGCAATTGTGTGATCAGGAAAGACTCAGTGTCAATCCAAATAAAACTGACATTGCTCCTGTAACGATCGCAAACATTTTTTTGGCCACCTGTACCAATAATTTGGTATCAACTCATCAATGTACCAATATAACTGTTCAATTATAAATCAAATAGAATAACTTGTTACATGAGAGCAAAATTATCCGGTTTTTTCGGTTAGTGTGTGGGTGAGCGAGAGATACATACTTTATCTAAAATAATTACTGTTAATTAGTTGCTTAGTACTCATTCGATCTATTTCAATTTTGAACTCGGCGGCCGAAAATTGGTGGCCATTGGCAAATAATTGTGTTTTGATATACATGTGGATATAGCTGTTATCTAGTAAGTTTTTTTGACTACCAAATTTAAATTATTTTGTTCTAACAGTGTGTTACGTATTTTGTTCCTTTCTTAGATTAGCAGATTAAAAATTAATTATTATAAGTGCTTGTGTTTAGACTTTATACGATCGAAATTAATATCGAACTGGATACTTACTAGCTTTTCGTTTAGTGTTTTTTTAGTGTTTATATTAAAACAAAAAATAGTTATCCGTGGAAAAAATAGTGTTAAAAGCTTTGTAGAGTCAGTGTTGTGTTATAAGCTAATTCAATTGTGTACATATATTTGGTTAAATTTTGGGCCGAATTTTTTGTTTAAAGTTTATTTAGGCACCACGACCACCAGAGCGTTCTAGCGGATTGTATCCTGAAGTGTAAGTCTTTATTTATAACTAAATAATTTATTTTTATTACTTCATTCGTGAGTTATTATGTGTATATATGTGTAATTATCATTCCATCCGTAATGGTCCAGGCTTTATGTATCGTTATGATTCCCGTTCCACTTACGATTGTGGTTACCACTTCCTTATTACATACGATATTTATTGTAAGATAAAAATCCATGCGCTTGGATCATGTGTTGACTTGGAATCCATAAGTTTCTTGGTTACATAAATGAATTTGGCCAGCATCTGAATGTGCTTCTTTATTCATGATTAAATTAACCTCACAAAATGTTGGATTATTTTGTATATTATGAATAACGTTGTGGATCATGCAGAAATATTCTGAAGCATGGATTTGCAAGTTATGAGCTCGTCTTCTCACATGGGATAATAAGATTCCCTATTCAAATTAAACACACCTGATGGTTCGATATAAGCATACATATAACTTTATGCTTGGTTGGGATAGCGATTGGCTTTAAGATCTGGGGTGAGATGTTGTAACCATCACGTTTTTCGCTTCGATGCATTTTCGATAGAATAACTGTACTCCTTTGTTAAAAATATAAAATGTTAAAACAATTTAGTTCTAAAGTGCCGTTATTCTATCGAAAATGCATCGAATCGAAAAACGTGATGGTTACAACATCTCACCATTATATTCTGTCGTTGAATAACGGCATCTTCATTTCAAAAATTTACGCGTTCTTTATTTGTCAAATTTTAGCCGTCATCATCTGATACAAGGTTATCATTAGGGCAACCAAAAAAATGCACTAAAAAATCGTTTTTAAGCTCTTAAAATATGCTTTAAAAATGTTGAAATATGCATTCAAAATATGCTTTAAAAAACTGAAAATATGTGTTCAAAATAATTGTCCCTTCAAATTTAATAAAAACGACTAAATAACACCTTACGACAGCAAAAAATATGAAAGCAAACTGCAGCCCAGAACTTTCCAATTACTTTTTTTACTTTTTCATGTCACATAACAGCTGTTTTGATATTTTGATTGAGACTGCCTCCTCATCGCCCAATGCATCAAATACACCAATAATCTCTTCAAAATTATTGGCGTACAACTTAACAGCATCTAGCCAAGTTCTCCATCTTGTGGTTGTTGGCTATGGTGGAAATGCGAGCCCGGGCTGTAGTTTTTAAGAATCTTGAATCTCGACGGAGCTTTTAAAAATATTTTTTTGATATTCGAGATAAGGCGGACCTTAGGATAAAACCCTCTTATAAATTCGTATACACGAATTTATGCTTTAAAAAACTCACATTCAAAATATGCTTTAAAAAACTGAAAATATGTGTTCAAAATAATTGTCCCTTCAAATTTGATAAAAACGACTAAATAACACCTTACGACAGCAAAAAATATGAAAGCAAACTGCAGCCCAGAACTTTCCAATTACTTTTTTTACTTTTTCATGTCACATAACAGCTGTTTTGATATTTTGATTGAGACTGCCTCCTCATCGCCCAATGCATCAAATACACCAATAATCTCTTCAAAATTATTGGCGTACAACTTAACAGCATCTAGCCAAGTTCTCCATCTTGTGGTTGTTGGATATGGTGGAAATGCGAGCCCGGGCTGTAGTTTTTAAGAATCTTGAATCTCGACGGAGCTTTTAAAAATATTTTTTTGATATTCGAGATAAGGCGGACCTTAGGATAAAACCCTCTTATAAATTCGTATACACGATGAAGACCGTGAGAAAGGCAAGAAATTTAGATGTGTAATTTTAGGGTAAAAAGTTTGTATTGCCCGCGGGCCGCTTTCATCATGTACGGTGCTGCATCTGATATAAACAGCTTTTATCTTTCTCAAAACTATCCCCTAAAATTATAATCGAATCTTCAAAAAGCAGACCAATGGTGGACTAACTATGGAACCACTATGAAAAAATTACTATTGGTATATAAACTAGCCACCATCGAGGAATACCTGAATCAGAAATTCGTATAACATGCACCCTAAAGACAAACTCATTTTGATATTTACTGCTAGTAACTGCGCTAGTTGCGGTAAAAAGGAAATTTAAAAAATTAAATAAATAAAAATTGTCTGCGAAAATTTTTTTTTATAAAATTTGAAAATTATGTAAATAATTTTGACAAAATATGCTTATATGACACAAAATATGTTCTTTTGGGTGAAATTTTGGGCAAACATGCAAAAATATGCCATTTTAGTAAAATATGCAAAAATATGCACTAACAAGTAGGGCTTAAAATGCTTGGTTTTTCATGAAACGGATTTAAATCTTGCTCTTTTCAAAATTCGTGCACTGGAAAAAAATATGTTATTGCATATTTTTGGTTGCCCTAGTTATCATGTTATTTTCTCCATATACATATAGTGGCAGCAGCTGGGATTATTTCATGTAATTTTTGTAACTCTGCCTTGAGTTGATTAGGCTTGAGAATAAACGTGTTTATCTTGCTATGGTGAATGTCTATGATGACGTCAACCTTTGTACGGCTATATGCTCGTTTTCGTTTGTTTGTATTAAGTTGTATAAAGCCACTGTTTGCTTATCTATTTCTTGTAGTTGATTGTTTACTGCTATCCAGTCCTTTTTGATGATATTCACTGTTGATTCCATTATTGAAATTTGTTCTTTTAGCAATTTATGAATGTGCTGTTGATAATTTTTTAAGGAAGTCTTGGTCGAGAATTCTAAATAGTTGATTTGTGAGAGCACCAACCACGTTCACTAGGCCGAACATGATTGTAAGTGGGTTGGAGTATTTCATTGTTGAGATTTATATTGGAAAGTTGTTGTTTCATTTGCAATATTGCGGGCGTGCAAAGCTGCCTTAGTTGCAACCATCCCTTATCATCGCTACAGATATGAGTCATCCTCTCAACAGCGGCTTTGTATACTTCATCAGCTTTTAAGAACATTGCCGATAAATTAAAGTAAGATATAATAGTCCATTATTGGTGGGATATTCTTCTCCAACTGCAGGAATCTGGCTAATGCTCTTGTTTTTGAAGCCCCATGTATTGGTGGATTGTTTTTAAATGGGATCCGAACTGTATATCTCCCACTAGCGTCTCGGCGATAATTTGCCTCATGTTCCTGGCAATTTTGTTCTTCTTCTGTTAATAGACTGTCTTGTACTTCTTCTATTTCCCAGAATGATTTTAATCTTTTGTCAAGTTCCGTTTTTGTTATCATGCACTGAACCCTTGACGGCTCATTATAGTTTATTGGTCCACATATTATCCATCCTAGTTCTGTTTTTTTGTGATACTGGTTCTCCTGCTGCACCTTTTACCACATCATTCATTACTATCGTATCGCTGGGTAGTAATCTGCACCCAATAATTTGTCGATCTTATTAGGCCTATTGTACTCTGGATTTGCCCCTCTGGATCTGCCATTTTAGCGGCTGGACCTCCTAAATGACTTTTTAAGTAGTTGATCCAGTGAGTATCGGTAAGCACTTGGTTTGTGTGTACGAGTTTCTCGAATCTATTCGCGAAACATTTTCATCTCAAGAAGTCTCCATAGAAATGTGGAATTTCTATATTTAGTAATCGGATGTCTATTGAGTTGAGTTTTGATTATTGATGATTCTCAATCTCCATTGTAATTTCAATCACAATATCATCATGCGCGCCTGCTTAATGTTGTCTTAGTAATTCTCCTCGAAATATTTTGAGTTGAGTTCATCTTCTTCTGAAACCTCTATGTATATTTTGTCGTCGAGGTCCATGATTTGCTTCATCATCCTCTCCATATATTTCAAAACAAGTTTTAATGCTTGTTTTGATTTTTTGTATTAATGCATCTTTATCTGTGTTTATTTCTCTGTATAGGGCTCTCATATTTATGTTTTGTAGCTTCATCATCTGGTCGAATTCTTTCCTGGTGGTTGCCATGGAAGTTGTACTGTTACTTATTAGATGAGCTTTGTCTCTTTTTCGGTGTTGGTTTACCGCTATCCTCTATCTGTACTTAACATTGTTAAGGACAAACTTTGCGAGTGTTCCGCTGATGTTGTTGGTGTCGGTGTAAGTGGTGGCCCATTGTTTAAGCGTTTTCGCATATCATCGATTAGGAGGTCGTAAGTCTCCTCTATCTTCTTTCATGATTCGAAGTAAGAATGATTATGCTCTAACGGTGGTTGCATTTATCGGATGATATCATCCGTTGTGACATATTTTGAGTATAATGCTTTTAAAGCGGTTATTTTGCAGTACGCTTGGATCGTTATCTTGTTGGAAGGTAAACATTCCATCAAGACTAAGATGTTGAAAAATTGTCTTCAAATTGTCTTGTAAAATATTTAAATACTCAAATCGTTTCATCGTTGAAACCACAAAGGCACAAACACCAGTTTTCCCACCCCTGCTGACGACATATACATTCCCACACCATAATAATAGCTCCGCCGTATGTTTAAGTGTGCCTACCGTATTTTGTATTTGCAGTTCAGTATTTGTTTTCCGCCGCACTCCGACCCTTCCGTCGTTCGTCGATGAAACGCTGGGAAGATGCTCAATGCTCAAAAGTGCTCTTACTGGCGCAGAATTCCAGGTTTGCGATAGGCGAAGAAATGTATATCACCTTCGTCAGTCAGGGTTAATGAGTCTCTTGAACTTAGGAAACCTTGTTGAGGCTGCTTACTGGCTTCCTCACAAGTCAAAGTCACGTCCCCGTAAGGTATCATCTTAAGAAGATAGGCCTAAGTATGGCAGACGGATACCGCTTCTGCGATCTGGAAGTGGAATCAGCGGAACAGCCTTGTTCCACCAAATATTGCAATATGTCGGAGGGAGAACATTGAGCCCAGATAGTATGTATGTTGTACCGGCTGGTAGTATTGTCAGGTTCATTAAGAGCCTGAATATTGGCTGGACGGCTATTTGAACAGAATCCAAGCACAAAAGATCTTTTAGGCCGTGGTGCGAGGTGGCTTAAACGCCCTTCAATTCATAATAATAATAAGAAAAAAGCGGCAACACCAGTACCAAGGCAGTAAGCTGTTTTTATTGTTTTCTAGAAGTCGGTGCTACTGCTACAAAACGTAGACATTGACTATCGCTCCCCGCCCATCCGCCTGACGTACTTTTTAATTTCTTTATTTATTCAAGCCTATCGTGTGGCTTTTTTCAGATATCGGAACAAAAATCGCTTGGTCCAACGAAAGTCAGGAGCCGAGCTTAATTCGGAATACTGTTTGATATTTGGCGCACCATTCTCTTGTAGTTACTAGTTCCCAAACTATGTATAGACGATTCATCTGATTCTGACATATACTAACAAATCAAACAAAGTAAGTTGTCAAAATGATGTGGATTACATTAGGTATTTGAAATGTGTTTTGTACCGAAATTCGACGAAGCTTCAAGATTCCTCAGGAATTAAATTTCAAATGAATAATTTGCTGTAGGTACTGAGCAAGGATTTGGTCGTAAAATGCGTTTTGAGAGTAATGATTTTCATCTAGGGACTGGATGTACAACAGTAATTGTATCCCTTGGTACCTACTTCTAATAATCTAATAAGAGCATGAAAATAGCTACTCTCGTTTTACGACCACAATCCTTGTGTGGTATGGTCTCACAATCAAACAGTTTGAGCGTCCGTTTTCGATAAAACAAAATTGTTACATGTGTTGATTAGGTTGGTTTGAGACGGACTAGGTAGGGCATTGGAGGTTTAAAAATAAATATTTGCCTTTTTTTTATTTTATAAAACAGTTAAGGTATGTATTCAGAAATATAACGAGATTAAAACATAATTTGGTCTTTTAAAATAGTGAACTTTTTGTTTTCTTGGTGGCTGAGTTGGATCCCATTGCAATATTGCTAGAAAGCCAGGCGGGCATATTTCGTTTCCCCTCTTTTTTGGGCGGCGGCGGCTTATCATCCTCATCATTATCATCGTCGCTATTAACGTATGTGACCTTCTTGTTCGGGACTGCTCTTCGTTTTGCTACGAATTTGGTTGATTTTCCGCTTGTTTGGGAAGATGTTTGTGATAATTTTAAAGGTGATGGTATTGTTTCAACATCTGCTGTAGGTACATGAGTTTCGATTACATTATTCGCCTTATCGATAGCTTTTAGATAATATTCGGGAAGTTCATCATCCGTTGTATCATCGTCGGATGGAGAATGATTATTCAATTTCTTAAGGGAATCGATCCGATTAGAGCGTTCAATCTCATCCAAAATTTCATTTTCCAAATCCTTGATATCTTCATCTGGCATACTATCTTCTGGATGGGTTACATCTCGTTTACTATTTGTTGCTGATAAGATGATTTTATCCAGCTCCTCAAAACTTATATCCTCATCGTCAGAAAATAGCTCATCGGTAATATGTTCAGATGTGACCAATGCTTTTTGGACAATTTGGACTGACGGTTGTTTTACAGCATCTGGATCATGAAACGGAATATTTAAATTTTTGATGTGTTGTCGAACCTGATGATAGGATGAAACTAAGCGTAGCATATCCCAGGAGTAATCAGGCAATCGGTCTTTGAGATCCTTTAGCTTAGAGTTTAATGAATTAGCTGGTAGCTGACGTGTGATGTTAGTAAAGATTTTGTCACTAATATCGCATCGTTTTAAATCGTTTCGAGTGAATCGCAAACCGCAACGTATACACTCAGCAATATAAGAAATTATGGTTGAAGTTTGAACATTTAGTGTGGAAGCTAATTCGCCTATTGATTGTCCGGCCATGAATTGTTTGTAAGCTAATTCACGTGATGCGGTTAATTTTGTACCCGGGATTGGATGCTCGGCTAAGATTGATTCGATCGAGTTTTCATTTTCGGCCGATTTTACCGCCTCCGCTATGCAGTTTATAAAGGCCATACCAAATTTAGTGATTTTTGTATCCGAGAATCCATCGAGTTTTGCGTCGCGCAGTTGTTCGACTGAGGTAGGCCTCAATTTGGACATTTGGGTTAGTGCCGTGTTCGAAGCGATCATATATGGCATCACATCGATTTCTGTAGCCAAGTCACTACGAGTTTGGAGTAATGCGAGACGAATTTTTTGAGAAAGTTCAAGTTCTGGATTCCGAACGGGTAATACATTTGTTGCGACTCCATTACTAGAACTTGGCCCATTATTAATTGAAATGGGAAACGCGGGCGTGATTCTCTTCCTCTTAAAAAATTGAAACATGTCCTTAGTCGGCTTTAACTTGAGTGGCTTTACATCGAAGTGTGTCATCCAGTCGTATCCTTCACGAGTGATCGATACTGTAGACATGTTGGTATATTGACCTTTGCCTGACTGCTTTCTAATAAATGATTGATGCTCGAGTAGCGAGGCTAGAATTTTCCACCATTCTTCGGGCTTTTCTTTTCCTTTACCGTGAAGCGGGTGATTATAGTAGCGTTCACTTAGTCGCTTAACTCTAGAACCACGTAATAACAGTATAGGAAATCCTAATCCCGTTTTACCGTTAAACACATCAAGCGATTCCAGTAATAATTTCGAATCAGCGGTAAAATCTACATTTCCATCCTTATCGATTTCCTCGTACATTTGGTCATCACTCACGACCCTCGATTTTTTGGCAGCGCAATTATCACAGCAAAATGTTTTGGTGGGGTGGCGCTTGAAATTATCCCCCTCAAAATACTTGAGTATAAAATTGCGGCGACATTCGGTCGTATTCAGATACTCGTACATTTTATTCGATAGCCGCGCTAAATTATTTTTGACGGTCTGCGAGGCGTACGAGTAGTTTTCTCGGAGTGTCTCGTGCAGCTTCAAATCCTGCCGATTATAGAAGGTTATACATTTAGCTATGCCACCATCACGTCCTGCGCGACCAACTTCTTGATAGTAACTCTCAATATCTTTGGAACAGCCGTAGTGGATTACCAGACGAACATCCGGTTTATCGATCCCCATCCCAAAAGCGATAGTTGCGACTATGATGCGGATCTTATCTTTGACGAAACTCTCGTGTACCTGGCGACGATGTTTGATACCGAGACCGGCATGATAGGCTTCACATTTTAATCCGTTGACGCGTAACAATTCGGCAATGTCATCGGTGATTTTTCGTGTGATGCAGTAGATAATGACGCTACCAGCATTGTGCGCAAGCAATAGGATCTTCAAGTCGTTCCACACTGATGAACCTTTAATACGAACGAAGAACTGTAGATTTGGACGATCGAATCCCGTGCAACGGATATTCGGATTCCGAAGGTTTAGAGATTTTTTGACGTCTTCCAATACTTGAAGTGTAGCCGTGGCGGTCACAGCTAAGAATGGCACATCTGGAACTATGGTCCGTATACGGGATAGATGTCGATAGGCACTTCGAAAATCATGTCCCCACTGACTTACGCAATGTGCCTCATCAATACCGACCAACACCAATTGATCTTCTATATTTTTCAACATTGTTTCTCCCAAAGATCCAGTTATATACTCTGGTGTCACATAAACCAAAGAGTAGCATCCGTGGTATATATCATCTAATATATTCTTGTTACTTTGTGCCGATCCCAAGAAGCACGCATTAATATTGGCCAAATTCAGCGACATCACCTGATCCTCCATTAACGAAATAAGCGGCGAAACAACTAAAGTGATTTTATTTAAAAATACAGCTGGATACTGGTAACACAACGATTTTCCGTATCCCGTTGCCATTACAACACAATTATCTTTTTTATCCGAGATAATTGATTTAATCACCTTCCACTGCATAGGTCGAAATTTTGAATGCCCAAACTTTGCGTTCAGCACAGCCAAATGATTTGGTCCGGGTTCATCTTCAGTGCTCTCCACATGAAAATATGTATCATCGATATCGTTAAATATATCATCATCGGCCTCATTTAAATCATAATCCATTACTATTTATTTTTACATAAAATATAGACTAATTACGAATAATTTTTTGATTATTCACGCGCGTTTGGTACTTTTATAATCTTACAAATGTCAAAAACATAAACAATTCCAATTATGTCAAGGTGAAAAAAAGAAATAGAAATAGGCGCGATTAGTAAAATTATTGCAGGTTTAACCATATTATTTAGTAAGCACATATGTAGTTGGAGCTCAATCAGAGGCCAACTCGACTCGGTTCTAAAACATTTTTGAGCTGAACTAATTATGTTTTAATCATAAATTATGTAATATGGCATCGGATAGTGAAACAAAAAAATCGACAGCAACCATTACCAAGTTTCCATGTAAGATTCAAATAGGATTGAGTTGAAGTTAGTGTTCATGGGAACTCCATGAATGAGATTGGGATTAGGTTAATTTGAAATAAGATTTTCTCTAATTTCAAAATGGCGACCATCGTGTACATGAAATTACCATGTTTCCATGAACGAGGTTGGATCGGTTTCCATTCCTACGTTTCCATGACAGCGTTAACCCGATTTATGAGTTTCGTTGAGTTAATAATATGGCGGCGCTAATCCATATCACAGAATACCCAGAAGCGACATAACACGGTTTTTATATGGAGAAAAGTGGACTCATTTTTTTGACCTTGGTTTATAGAAGGTAAGATTTTCGGTATTAAATTATCGTTCAGTGGCTGAAAATTCAAAATTAACATGTAAAATATAAGGTAAGAAAGAGCAAACATTTCTTGGTCCACGTAATGTCGGTTCTGGTTGTTTAGTATTCTGTGTCCATATTGTTTCCATGAAATTACAATTTCTAGTGTAATTTGGCATTTCACAACAATTAAAAGTCACTTCCGAAAATTTTATTGTGGAAATTTTTAAAATTAATATTTATTGTGATTTTTATGATTTATGAAGTATTACGGAGAAAATGAGTACTCGCGACACCATTTTGTATTGGTATACATTATTGTTTCTTCCGTTTTGACAGATAGAATCCCTTCTTACCCTACTACTTTCGTTGAGTTAAGTTGGATTAAGAAACTTAACGAAAATCCTAAACTCGACGTGTTTCCATGATGAGATATAATTCACGTTAATCCCGGTTAACTCCATCATGGAAACGTAGTACATGAAAGTGGAGTTAGGTTGAATTGAAAGAATTTGTTTCTGTTTAACAGCCCGTTATCAAATACACTGTTCTATTATATACATTTAGGACTTTTTATTGCATCCTTCATTTTTGTCAATATTTTTTTTGTTGTATTTAAGTATTGTAATATTTTTTTATGGTGTTAATAATAAAAATCCTGAATATTTATTCGCCGCGCCATTTCGAATTTCAACTCTAACTCAACTCAGGTATTTTCGTTTAGTTCAAATTAATTCAACGAAAATCCAACTCAACCCCGTTTCCATTAACGCTAACCTATGTAAGTTCAACCTAGGTTGAACTCTGCATGGAAACGTTGAAATTTTGATGCCGCTTAGTATAAAGAAGTTGTTCTTTGTTGAATTAAGGCAGTGATACATGCAAAAATTTGTCCTTTGAGGTAAAAAAGTACAGCGCGCTGATTGGTTAAAATAGCTGTCACTTTTTTTTAAGGTTATTTAAAATATTTGCCGTATACAAAATTGAACCATATTCAATTATCATTATTCATTCTCGTACCGTCCGTCCTATGCTTGCAAATCTTCTGGCGGAGGATTCCCCCAGACTGGGTCCTTAAGTGATTCACCCACTCCTAGATTCGAAAGTGCCCGAGTTATAGCCCCTGGAAGCACGTTATTAAAGGCTCCCTCAATGTCCAAAAAGGTTACCATTGCGTAGTCTCCATATTCGAAAGATTTTCAATAAAATATATAAGAGAATGAAGAGCGGTCTCTACAGATCTCCCCTTGCAATATGCATGTTGAGATTTAGACAGCTTTGCCGGCACAATCGTGCCTCTAATATGAGCTTTAATTTGTCTCTCCAGTATTTTGAAAAGGAAAGAAGACAACCTAATCGGTCTAATGTCTTTGGGACTGCAGTGTAAGCGTTTTCCCGCCTTAGGTATAAATACAACCTTCACTTCCGTCCATTTACTAGGAATGTGACATAGTTCTAGGTGCCTCTGAAAATTACTTCTAACCAGGAAATGGTTAGATCCGTGATTTATTGAATATCCGCAGGGATAATACCATCAGGTCCAGGTGACTTATATGGTTTAAATTTAAAGCTGTTTATCGCCCACAGAATATTTCTTCTGGTAATAATTGGACCTACGAGGCTACTTGCCCTATTACCTGCTGGCATAGTAGGTGCAGATTCGGAACAACCAGGAAAGTGATTCTCCAGTAGCAGTTCTAAAGATTCCAAGGATAGTATTTTGCACAGCCTGGACATCTCCGAAGATTCCTGAATTTTGTCACAATGTAGTCTCCAAGATCTGTTCTTGCCATTTCTTACTTGTTATTTGTAAATTTTGAGGACTTCCTTATAGGAATCACAGGCTACAGCGGCTCTTGTTTTCCTTGCAGTTTTGAAGAGTCTTTTGCATTTTTGACGTATCTATTGAATCTCCTAGAACCACCATGGTGGGCGAGATTTACCCCTAGGCCTGCTAAGAGGGCTAGAGCCTAGTATCGCTTCATTAAAAGCGCTAGACAGCTCATCCACTAAACCATCGAGTTCTTCCGTAGTTTTTGGAAGTTTTTTTCTACCGGCGCTGGTAGTGAATTACCCAGAATAGTTCTAAAGGTATTCCAGTCGGTTTTCCTCCTGTCCCTGTAGATTGGGATTTTTGGAGAAACCAAGTCCATTTCGAATTGAAGATAATAGTGATCAGAAAAGGAGTGGTCTTCCGACACTTTCCAGTTTAATAGACTAGTCGTCAAAAAGTTTGAGGCAAGTGTAATATCTAATACCTCCTGCGTCTATTTCTAGTTATAAAGGTCGGCTTATTGCCTATGTTACATATATGAAGGTTAATACTTAGCATGTAATCAAGGAGTAACTCACTTCGTTCATTTGGGTCCGTACTTCCCCAGATTGTGTGATGAGAATTTACATCACTCCCCAAAATTAGCTTACTAGAAGTTCCGTTAATCAACCTCAATGCTGGCCGCTGCTACATTTCCATTGCTGAAATTTGATTGCAGAAAACAACTTATAATATTTTAAACGAGAATGTACGACCGAACCCTACCTTCTTTTTTCGTGTGTATTAACCTATAACAGGGTGTCTTGAGTCAAAGTACCCGGTCTTCAGTGACTCAGGGTTCTTGGATCAAGACAATATCTGTACCTTCCCTTCCAATTTTTAAATGGAGGTGCATATGTACATAATATAGTCGAAAATGAGTATTTGTGAATTTGATATTTTAATTAATGGCACTTAGGAACTGTGTCTGCCAACTAAATGGGTTGAACTTGATATTTTGTGTTGTTTTTGTTTTACTTTGAGGAATCGCTGTAAACATACTCCGCCCCGTTAACGAACTGTCGTTAACCCACAGGCAATTTACATAATTTCACCACAGGACGTTGAAGTGTAGATGTTGCTGTTTTTAGTGTTACAGCCCTTACTAATCCATCTGGTCCAGGATGTATTTGAATAACACGACCGAATGGCCATTTGCATGCTGGAGTATTATCTTCCTTTATCAATACTATGTCACTCTCTTTGATATTCTCCTCAGTCTTCTGCCATTTGTGACGCTGCTGGATATTGTTCAGATATTCCAAATAATACCTTCTCCAAAATGACTGTACTCTATTTTGTATTATTTGCCATCTGGATAATCGATTTTCTGGCACATCAATACTTGGTTCTGGAATCGATGCTGTTGTTGTGCCGATTAAAAAATGCGCTGGTGTCAATACTTCATATTCGTCGTTGTTTGAAGAGGTGTAAAGCGGACGCGAATTTAATATATTTTCTATTTGGCAAAGAAAAGTTACCATCTCTTCGAATGTAAGGTTGATATTATGTGTGGCTTTGAGTAAATGACTTTTCACCGATTTCATCGCGGCTTCCCACAATCCACCAAAGTGGGGAGATGATGGTGGAATAAAATGCCACTTTATGCTATTTTGGCTCAGATATACTGAAATCATATAATCATTATTAATATTCCTTATCAACTTACATGCTTGCTCAAGAATGCGTCTTGCACCAATAAAGTTAGAACCATTATCAGTGTAGATATGCTTTGGGAGCCCTCTTCTGGCAGTAAAACGTTTTAAGGCTGCTAAGAAAGCTTCACTGGTTAAATCAGTCACACCCTCAATATGAATTGCTTTCACTGATAGGCAGACAAATATACATATGTAGCCCTTTGTTAAACTTGTACGCCCCCTCCCTTTTCTCGTTGTTAGGTATATTGGTCCTGCAAAGTCAATACCACAGTTCTCAAATGGCCTTGTTGGAATGACCCTTGCGGCTGGCAAATTTCCCATCATTTGCTTCGTAGTTCTCGCTGCATATCTCGTACAGATGACACATTCTTTTAGGACACTTCGAATTCTGCTTCGTCCATTGATCACCCAATATTTCTGCCTTATGTAACTTGATGTAAGCGTCGGACCAGCATGCAGTTTTGACAAATGAATATCCCAGATTACTCTGATTGTAAATATGTGCTTCGAGGGCAATATTATAGGATGCTTACTATCAAATTCACAATCTGAGTTTTGTAATCTGCCACCCACTCTCAGAATACCATCTTCGTCTAGAAAAGGAGTCAACGATAGGAGCCTCGAATTGTTATTGACCCTTTTGTATCGCCGTAGGCTTTGAATGTCTTTGTCAAACTCTATTCCCTGCACCCACATGATGCACTTAATTTTAGCTTTGGTGATTTCTGTAGCTGTCAGCTGAGTTGTTGTAAACACCTTATGTTTTTTAAGAGCGTTTATATATCTCAACATGTATGCAATCACCCGGAATATTTTTTGTAGCCGAAATTCACGTTCAAAAAGTGCTTCTATCCATGAATAGTCATACTGTTGACCATTTTCTTCCAGTAACACAACAGCTGGCAACGCTATCACTGCTTTACTATATTCCATATCTAGGTCCATATCACGAATCTCATCTGTCACATCATTTATTGGCCATGACGTTTGTGGTTGAACTAGCCATTCAGAACCGCTACACCATTGTGTAAGATTGATCATTTTCTCCGGTACAACACCTCTGGATCCATGGTCTGCAGGATTGTCCTTAGATTTCACGTGCGCCCAATGACTGCGGGGAAAGCTTTCCAAAATTTGCCTGGTTCGATTGGCAACGAATGTTTTCCAATGTATAGGATACTTAGAAAGCCAGGCCAGTACTATTGCTGAATCCGTCCATGCGAAATATTGAGCTTCAATCTTAAGTGTTTCTCTCACTGATGACATTAATTTGACCAATAGATGAGCTGCACACAACTCTAATCGTGGCAATGAAATTTTCTTGATGGGCGTAACCTTTGTTTTTGAAGTCAATAGCTGGGTGGTAATGCTTCCATCTTCACAAACCGTTCTACTGTATATGACCGCACAATAGGCTACCTCGCTTGCGTCTGAAAAACCATGTATTTGTACTTGGCCTTGATGATTAGTAAATCTCGGAATACTGATATTCTCAAAATATATAAACTGGTTTCGAATTCGCTGATACTCATCTTCAATTTCGCTCGGCAACTTTTCATCCCAGTCTAACTTTAAGAGCCATAATTTCTGAAACAAAATTTTTAAGAGTATAATGGATGGGGATAGGAAGCCAAGTGGATCAAATAAGCGTGAGGATTCGGATATGATTTTTCTTTTGGTGATCGCGCCATCTCGTTCTGCTTGTATTTTAAAGGTGAAAATGTCTCTCACTGGATGCCATTGTAAACCAAGGGTTTTGATAGTAGAGTTATTATCGCTGCATATGTCACTCACGGTTATCTCGTTGGATGTTTCAGACAAAGAAGTTGCATTTGACTTCCATTTTCTCAAACAAAACCCGCCTTCCGCTAACACCTTTGTTATTCTCTCCTTTAATTTCATGGCTTCTTCTACGTTATTGCTTCCTGTTAATAGATCATCTACATAAAAATCATCAAATATGCGTCTTTTGATCTCTTCATCCTTTGAGTCTATTGCAAGTTGCTGCATCGTTCTTATAGCGAGGAATGCTGAGCAGGCCAGGCCAAATGTGACCCGTGTGAGCTGATAACGTCTCAGCACCTCATCTGGTTTTTCTCTCCATAATATAGTTTGAAAAGGTTGATGCTCTTTCGCTACTATAACCTGGCGGTACATTTTCTCGATGTCCGCAATCAATGCGATTCTGTTAGTTCGTAGCCTCATTAGAATTTCCCATAGTGTTGGTTGTATGGTTGGACCTACCATTAGCTTATCATTTAATGAGATGCCTCTGCTAGTTTTGCTGGATCCATCGAAAACAACTCGAACTTTCGTCGTACTGCTATCTTCCTTTGTCACTGCATGATGAGGTAGATAGTAAATCCCGCCATCGTGGTAATTCATCGGTACTTCTATCATATGTCCCAAAGTGATATATTGTCTCATTTGCTCAATGTATTCATCTCGTAATTTAGGATTTGCTAACAATTTTCGTTCGAGCGAGCGAAATCGTATAGTTGCTGCGTGCAATGATTCTCCTAATTTGCCGGAATCCTTTTTGAACGGTAGTTTTACTATATATCGCCCATCTTCTCTTCTTTGATACGTATCCACATAAAATTTCTCGCATTCCCTTTCCTCGGGAGTAATCCTTTCAGTATCAGGGATGCCCTCGATTTCCCAAAATTTTTGCAACGAATGATCCAAATTCAAATTTTCTTGTGTAATTATGGTGAATACTTCAGTGTTCTCAGTCTCTGGTGTTCGCGGTTGTCCCGAAACTATCCATCCAAATACAGTTTTGTGCAAAATTAATGAATTGAAACGTCTTTGTTGATTTTCCAAAATCTCAAAAAATTTATCGGCTCCAATCAACAGATCAATCGAGGCTGGCGTATCAAAATGCGGATCGGCCAAATTGAAGTCTTTGATTAGATTTTTATTTTCGAGGCAAATACTCGCTTTTGGAGTTTGAGTGGGTAATTGCTTGATTATTAGAGCCTCTAAAACGGTTTTTATATTGGGTTGGTACATTGATCTCAATAGTGTGGATTTGCCTCTTGAAGTCGGATTCCCAGATGTCAAACCTGTGATGTTAAGATTCGCCTTCTCACGCCTTAATCGTAGCCTTTGAGCACAATTTTCAGAAACCAATGATGATTGGGAGCCAGAATCTAGTAATGCTCTACATTTGTGCGACTGACCAAGCTTATCCTCAACCAAAACTATCGCTGTTGGTAAAATTGCTTGAAATTAATTGGTTGAATTCTCTCCGTTTTTTACTGCAACATACACAGCAGAATCTGATGATTTATTGGAATCCGATTTTCCAGGTTCATTCTGTTTCTGAATATCACTGTTTGAGTCTGCCGTTGGATCAAGGTGCAAAGTGACATGATGTTTGCGTTTGCATATGCGGCATGAATATTTTGATCGACATACTATAGCTTGATGCGTGGAAGATAAACAATTAAAACATAATCCTTTGTTCGCGACCAGTTCTTTGCGCTCATTACTTGACAATTCCAGATATTTTTGACATTTACTTAAGTAGTAATCACTTGAACACAGTGGGCATGAACCGTTAACTGTTGCTTGCGTTACCATTGCACCTATTCTCTTAGGTACTGATGCTTTCGGTTTTGTGCAGATGTAATGCACTCCAATGCGTCACTTCTCTTATTTAAAAACTTAAAAAAAGTTTCTAGTGATGGAAAATCTTCATTAGTCGAATCGTGAGCCCATGCTTCTTTGGATTCTGCATCCAATTTATTCACTAACACATATATTAGCCACGGATCTCGTTTCTCCGCTTGTTCTCCTAGAACTTCTAGACCTCGAATAACTTTGTCAGACACGTCAGTGAGATGACGAATACCCTTTGCCGTGCTTTGCTGCAATGTTGGTTGATCCATAAATTGTTTCAACAAAGTAAAAATCACATGTTTTGGCTTATTGTATCTTGCTTTGATTTTGTCCCATGCTTGTGTATAATTGGCATCGGTTACCGTTAAATGCTTTATCAAGGCGAACGCTTCGCCTTTTAATAAACATTTCAAATATTGTAATTTATGTACATTGGACATACTCGCATTTTTGTCAATCGAGGCCTCGAAAAGATCCTTAAAAGAAGGAAACTCAGAATAGTTTCCCGAAAAGGATGGTATATTTACACGAGGTAATCTCACTTCACTATCCCGTTTGTTCATATTCGCTAATTCTTGAACAAATTGCGTTTGATTCACCATTAAATCTTCTATTGTTGTGTTTCCCCGTGCGTTTTCGCTTTCCCATCCTTTCTCGTAATTGTATAAAATTTGTCTTAATGCAAGGTGTACCGCTTCAATTTTATTCACTACCTCTAATTGAGCATCAGTTGCTTTCTCGCCAAGTAAGTTTTCAATGTTTTGAAAATCTTTCCACTCATCACTTAAAATAGCCAAGCATGCCTTTATCTCATTAACACTCGTTTTGGCAGTGAATTTATCAGCTTTATCATTGATATATTCTAGATTCTTTAAAACACGTTTTAGCCCTCTTAAATCCGCCATTTTTGTTCTCGAAGTTTATTAACACTTGTAACTAATATTCCAGAAATCACGATCACAATAACAGTTAAAGATATACAAATTCTCTATTCACCGGTATACACTTGATTAAGTAAATACTTTTAATTGGATATGATTTACTCACTCTTTAAATTGTTGTTTTGTGCCCATCCGGCTCGAAGGACCATGTGTCTGCCAACTAAATGGGTTGAACTTGATATTTTGTGTTGTTTTTGTTTTACTTTCAGGAATCGCTGTAAACAGGAACATTGAGTGCCTGTAAATGATTCTTATGATTTCGACTCAGGGCGCCCAGATGCTTTTTCAACAGTTTCCTTAGACTTCGGAGCCTCCGGTTTGTTCACGTCCTTCTTGTAAATTTTGAGTGTGACTGCACTGAAACCATAGTTTACGGTACATTGGTTTTTTCCAGTGCAGTCAGTGACTCTCTGTTTAAAATTAATACTATATTCAGCCTTTGGCTCCTCGAGCTTGGCAACGTTCCACTTGTCGTTTATACAAGCTATAATTAATACGCTGACACAAGGAGCTCACATGGTCGTTCCAAGTAAGATTTGAGTTCAGTATGAGCCCTAAATTGTTTATTGTTGGAACAAATGAGCTGATATCACTACCCAAATAAAGCGCAGGTCTAATATTTAGAGAAGTATTTTTAGAGAGAAACAATGCTCTACTTTTACCTGGATTAATTGAAAGTGAATTATTTTTGGCCCACAAAGAAATATTTCTAAGGTCAGAATTAAGCCGCATGATAATTTCATTCAATTCTGATAAGTTACCACCAATATACAGTTGCAAATCGTCAGCATAAAGATGAAACCGACAATTTAGTATTCGCTATGATAGATCATTTATATAAATAGAAAAGGATCCCTGAGACACTCCAGCAAGTATCCCACCAATACAAGAATGATCATCACCACACTGCATAGCATGTCTGTGGCATAGAATATTTTACATCATTTTAATCATTTTATCATATGCGCATTCCAGCGACCCTGGAATCGTTCCTCCATAGTCCGAATATCTTGGTGGAATCGTTCATCCTGTTTTTTACTCATGTCACCGAGATTTTCCAGAAAATGATCTAAACTAAATGGCTGTGAAGGAAGTGTACTTTGATGCTCATGTTACATCCAAATTGCTGGAAATGAGTGAACATAATCATCATCCTTTCTATTATTTAATGCTTTAACATATTGTTTCATCAGACCGAGTTTGATATGCAGAAGTGGCAATATGATACGATTTTATTCTACAAGAGGTACGTTTATAACATTATGGCTACCTGGCCATTCTTTTCTTGTCCAATATACAGATTTAGCTCTGCTATTCCATAAACATATAAAACAAGGATATTTGGTATAGCCTCCTTGTTGTCCCAAAGGAAAATTAACCTTCTAGTGAAATCTATTATGATTTTCTATGGATAAAGTAAACAAACTCAATATGAAGGTAAGAGCGAAGGAAGTAGCTGTATCCAAAAACTCGAGCTGATACAATAGAACTGAGTGTAGATTCGAAATCAGTGACCTCGAACTAGTAAACAACCATTAAAATATTTTATCCATCAAAAAAATAGTTTTATTTTGTTGTACTGTGTTATAATTCGTAATTTTCTAGTGTTTCTACTTTCGTAACCAATCCACCGTTCTCGAAACTTCTCAATTCGTTTTGTTGATTTCATTTGTATGTGTCTAATCAAAGATCATGGAATAATTATATTATTACATGGTCTGTTGTCTAATTTAACGCAATTATAGATTAATCATTCAATCCCTTTACTGCGTTAAATTTGACACAGTCGGTAAATACATTTACTTTTTTCAAAAGCAGTGCAAACGGATTAAACAACAGCCAAAACTGTTACTATAATAGTAGTTATAGTTGTAGCAACTGGAATGTCTATAAATTCGGGCCTAAATGTTTTATCTTTTATGTTTAGTTTTTCAATTTTTTATTGTTCTCCGAATTGAATAAGCGAAAAATTAAATAAATGTGTTTGTGCTTAAAGTCGACCTTTATTAATGTACTAAACGATTACCCGAGAATTGGTCCGCAGCCAAAAGTCGATTTTATCTATTTTTTTTTAAAATAATATTTTTTTATGTTTAAGAAATCTAAAATTACTTTTTATTACTCATTTTTTTACCTTCCTTTTGAGTGCCTTTGCCTTTGGTTAAAAAATTGATTTAGCTGGGTTTATACTACATAAAATCGATTTTATGAACGATTTTGGTGAATAAAATAATGTGTTTAGGATATTAAGGATATTTATCAATACAATCTATTGTTAGGTTTGCCTGATTGATTTAACTTAACCTTCAAACCACTTGGAAAGCCGTTATTTAGAACTTAAGTTATTGATTTTAAATACAATTTGTAAACTCGTCTGAATAATTATATTACAGATTTTAGGATATTTGGTATATGTAAGAGTATGTAATGTATACACAATGCACATAGTTGGAATAGAATAGACATTCAATCATTCTTATTTTTATATTTGTGAAATACAATTGTTTATTTATTGATATATAGAGTTATGTTGACTTCAAAAATATGGAAAAATTAATTTAACTGTGAACATCTTTGAAGTCATACTAAGAGCGATAGTAACACTTAAGGTGAATTCATGCAATTATAAAAATTAAAATAAATTATTATTGATTAATTTGTTAAGCCTAACTTTGATTTTGCGTTTGAATTAGTTTCGCGCACATTATTCAGCGGTGTGTTATCCTCGTAATTCTCGTTGAATATTGACAAATAAACCCCGTCACCTTGTAAAACAATTCCGAGTTCATCTTCACCAATGATGTTCTTCGAAACACATTTGTATTCACCAAAATCAGCGTTTTGCAGATTTACAATTTGCAGCACCATTTGAACTGAATATATTGATGTATCATACTTAGTCATATTGTAACGATCATCTGATATAATCATTTCACCATTTTCATGCTTCCAATAATTTATGGCTTTCGGGAATGCCTCAACATTGCAGACGAGTTTAACATCGGAACCGATAGGGGCACTAACCAATTGATTTGGAATCCGTATAAGTGGATGAAAATGCACCTGTAATTTAATTCGTTTACCAATCCCTGGCGGTATATCATTCGATGCGGCACAGAAATAGTCACCCATTTCAGATCGTAAAACTATGGGTAGCCACAGTATTTCACCCTTGTATGATTTTGCTGAATGCATATACATAGATAAATAAAAACAAACAGATGTTATAAAATCAGTTTAAAGATTAATACTCACATTTGATTATGCTCATCGAGCCATTTCGAACTATAATATCGTGTTCATCTACGCGACTCCATATTATATTGGAGTTTGAAAAACCTGGACACACGAGCGTGGCTGAACCTCCCTCACCAACTGTTATGGTACCAGATATTATTTCATTTATATTGTCGGGTGGTTTTACAACTTCTAAAAATACTTCCTAAATAATAAATTGTTGTGGCTGCTTTTTAAAACACATGCTTTTAAATATACTGATGTGAAGTTTATAATAAAAACAAATCCAGCTCACACAAACAGAACTAGCTTACATGCTGTTTTATTAAAAATGTAACTTTTAACGGATCTTACAAGATGACAAACTCAAACGTTAAATTAATTTGCCTTTAAAGTCAACATTGAAGTACCCAGCGTCTAAAATGTGAATTGTTTTATTTTGACATATCTGTTGCTCAAATAAAATACATCAGATTTTTGTATTCTGTATCATTTTGTGTTCATAGAACTAATGGACGCTTTCAGGTGTGCCGTGTGCCAACTGTTAGCAACTTGTCGGAGAGTGAAATGAACATGTTGTTGTTTTCTGAACGCAACCGTTATATCAAAAATTTAACCGTGGTTGTTATTGTATGTATTATATAGTTATTCGAACTGTTGTATGGTTTCTATTTAGCGTTACACTTTTGCTGGCACACACTTAATATGTATTTGGTAATTTGTCAATGTCATAAACTTTACGTTAATTTAAGTATCTACCTGCTTTATCAATGGGTATGTGTTCACCTGACACTCGTATTTTCCACGATGTTTCATTTTAACTCCTTGAATTGTCAGAGTAGATGTATTAAAATTGGTATGCTTTATCGATATTTCATGCCGGCGTGTTATCACATGTTTGTGTATGGCTAATATTGTTTGGGTATCGGATTCTATCCAACCCACCCCTTGTGAGAATATAATAGAGAATAATTTTTTTTATAATTATGTTTAAAATTTGTTTTTTTTAAAATGTTAATATTTATATGGTTATTTAATAATATGTATTTGTTATATCCGGTGCCGTTATTATATTGTTTTCCACTGTATGTTAATTTCATCACCTGAAGGCGGATTTATGGTTGCCTTCGTTCATTCGGTTTGATTTTTTTTTTAAACAATCGTTTTCCTTGAAAATGACGTTATTTTTCGTTCCTGTTCCTTTGATTGGATTAAAAAAAAATTCAGACCGAATGAACGAAGGAACGAAGACAACCATAAATCCGCCTACATCAACAACCTTTCCGGTTATAATCAGTACTGTAAAAGTTTATTTGTAATTAATAAAGTCATTATTATAATAGCGTGTTTTGTGTGACAACAATAATCATCTTCCATTCATTAAATATTTGGATATATGTACATGTGTTATGGATCAAGCAGCATTAAATAAAATATTAAATTATCAAAGGAAGTGGATGGAAATGGTGTTAAAAAAAATCAAACGTAAGCAAATTTAGCAAAATGGGGCAGGATGGGGATCGGAGTTGAATGAAATATTGATGAAGTTGTGCGTTTTTGTTAGTTGATGGTCTGAAATTTGCTTCTTAATGAATTGTGCACTCACCCTATAACCACCTAAATTATTTATAACACATGTAAATTCAACATTCTGTCCCTCTAATGCGGTTACATTTTGTAATGGAAATGCAAAATCTGGTTCTATTGTAACTGCCAAGTGTATTTAGAGGAATAATTTAGTATCAATATAGTTATTCAATGTAGTAAAGCACAACTCACCGGATTGATGAAATAATAACCCTACAATAAATGCGATTGTTTTAAATCGTAATAGTAGTGTGAATTTGTAGTTCACACTATTTATTGTAGTTGTCGCTGTTATCATTTTTGATAACACTGGTGTTATTAGGTAGGCTTTGTACGCAATTTACTATTTTATATAAATAAAAACAAAAATCAATTCACTTTAAATGTTACGAGACAACAATAATAAATGTTTAAACGTTTTGTAAAAACCAAATTCACAACTTTTCTTCTAAAATGCCATTTTTTTTGCCAGAGAGTTTGAATTAAGAAACAAAATGATTAATGGTTAATTTATGTTCAATCTTTTTGTTCTTTTTCAAAAGAATAGAAATGCAAGATTTATTTTATGCATGTATAAAATAAGACGTACATATTCACATTTTTATAAATCTGGGTGCAGCATGATGCAACTTTTACGAAAAAAATGGTTTACTATTGAGGCTGCGGACCAATTCCTCGATAAATCAATTATTCCGACTTTCCGACTATTGGTCCGCATCCTGAATGAAACTTATTTAGTTGTTCAATCTCAGAAAGAAGATTAAATGTAAATTAGATATTATTTTCGAAAATTGTAGAGACACATGTGAAATATGTAGATAGAATATGAAATTTTATTTAATTAAATCAATAAATTTCCCAAAGGAACATTTATGTTCTTTGTCCTTTAAACAAATGATAAATACTTTTCTTATTTATGTTGAAGCACTAGATAATATTCAAATATCACTATACTCGTAGTAAATATCAACAACGAAACTGAATAATTTATATACAAACTTTATGAGGAAGTTTTTAAGTAAAACCACTAAACAATAGAATTTTAATCTTAGTTAAAAATATTATATGCACACACATATTATAAGCACAATAAACTACGGTGACCTTCATTGCTAATCTCATTGAGAGACGACGAAAATATGTTGCTAAAGTTTATCAGTATTATCACTAAATGACTATCTGTCTTATAAAGTAGTGCCTATATTTGGGTACTATGATTTTTACAATGAGTACCAATGTATACAAGAAATAAACGGCAAATGTGAGACACGCCCTTTAAACGTAGAACTTCATTAGTATTTGCTTTAAAGTAAGAGGGATCTTGCTTAACCAGAGTAGAAGCGCTAGCTTCATTCAAATCAATCCGCTATACAGTTCATTCAAATCAAGTATGATTGTACGAAGTTACATTCAAATCATATCGGTGGCATAGTATGATCGTTCATGAATTATGATAATTTGATCGTTTCCTTAAAATCAAATCATGTTGTCGCACTAACAGCCGTTCAACCGTTATCGTGATACACAACAATACACGGTAACCCTATAATACCATTTTCTTTTAATTTTCCAATTTTTTTTTGCACTTTAACAGCAGTGATTTTCACAAACAAGAAAAATTCGGGGTATGCTGTGTTTTCTACACGGCCGTAGGTGTTTTCCGTGATAACGTTTATAAGCGGTGTGAGAAATGGCACAATGTATGGGTTTGTTAAAATAAATTTCTTTATTATTAGCATACAGTGGTTGTTTGCAAACGATTAAGTACTTGACGATGGTACGAGAAGTACGATATGAAGAGCAGGGTCTCAGCAGTGATGTGCCTGACGAATGTGAGATCCAGACAAGTGCCTCCCAAAGTTGTCGAGGCTAGTGTGTACGGGGGACGCAGTCTAGGTCCAAGGTGTCATTGATGAAGCGCATGAATACGGGTTTAGCGATGATATCGATGTTGAAATCGCCGCAGAGCACAAAAGGTATATCGGAGTCCACACTGACATATGGCGGTACGTACTGGCTCCGGAAGAATGTGTTCTCAAGCATTGTAAATCGCGACTTTGTAGATCTAAATTTTAATTAAAATTTATGTGAAAATTAATTATTTTAATTTACAATAAATTATCTGCCACAGTTTCTTTATGCACAAATTAACACTAGAATTGCTCCGATAAGATGAGGGGTTCTCTCGCTGCAGTGCTCTCAAGCATTGTAAATCGGGATTTTCTAGTTTGTAATTTTAATTAAAATTTATGTGGAAAATAATTATTTAAATTTAAAATAAATTATCTGCCACATTATTATTCAGCAAAAATTAATACTCGAATTGCTCCGATCTGATGAGGCGTTCTCTCGCTATAGTGCCCTCAATCTCTGTAAATCGCTATTTTGTAGTTTGAATTTTTAATTAAAATTTATGTGAAGATTAATTAATTTAATAACATAAATTAACCATTACTGGTTTTTTAAGGAAAAATTGACACCATCGGAACTCCGATCGGATGAGCCATTCTCTCGCTACACTGGCTCAAGCTTTTAAATCGGTCGAAATCAGAGGTTTGCGTCGCGGGTTCTTTTACCGCCTGATGACGTTATTGCGATAATATTATGCGTGGGGGTGAGGCATAAAGCCAAAGGACCAACCTAAGCAATCATATCTTTACCTTTAAAGGTAATGCTTATAGTTGATGGGTAATTGCTTACGATCAAGGGCTAAATTTCGGGTCAATTTTCTGAACATGCGGTGTAAAACGTTATCACGTCAAATCTTTTATAAAGAGCTGATCGAGTCCGCCTGTAAAGAATTTTTTAAAATGAGAAAACCTTTATATTTTCCCATTTCTATCCACTTTAATTTTTTATTTTTCTTATTTATTTATTACGACTGAGACTGCGCTCATCTAGCAATTTTTCTTTCAGATATACGAATTTTTATATTTCTAGTAAAATTCTCTTTTGTTGGGGTGAAACCCACTGGTTAGTCCCGTAAGTCCCATAATTAATTAAACCAATATACTAATTTTAATTTGGTAAGTTCACTAGGTCAAGTAGCATCGTTCTTTGGAGTCAACGACAGGGTTATTTATCAATTTATCATATGGCGAATATAGGGATTTCCATATTCCTGGAGCCTTATTTTGTGTTTTGCGGCATGCATTTTTATTTCATCTATTCCATCCGTAGGTCCCTGTGAAGTTCTTCATTTCTTGTGTACCACGGAGCATTTACGATGCTATCCTAAACAAATATTTTCATTCAATTCACTCATCACAATAAGTTAACAAAGAATAAAAGTGAGATATTAATCTAAAATCTCAGTTAAGACCCGTTCGAACAGTTCTGGATCGTCGTTAACTTCATTCAGCAATGTCCATTTAAGTAATACTGCTTTGATCGAAATTCAACAATATCGAAGCCAATTATGATACCACACGTTTCATGCCAAAAACATTCGATAAAAAATGTTTAGCACGACCCAAATGATATACCAACATCATCTGTAGATACTTTTATAATCTGATGATGGAAACACAGTGTTTCCGAAAATATATTAATTTTTAAAAATCTAAATTAAATGTTTTAATTTAATTAGTTTGTTTAACAAGTGTTTAAGGAGAACCGAAAGAAGTTTTATCACTCGTAAATGTTTGTTTTATTCATAGAAGCCAAAACATTCAACATTACCCTAAGTATATTTCATTTAGATTGTTTATTCCATTTTTTCTACAAGTAAAAATCGCCGAGCACACCAAGCCACATATGAGTGTTTTGATCAAACATTCAAACCTCTAGCAAGAACCTCTCACTAAACCATTGCAATAAGAAGCACGCATTAAGAGGCACATTGCGTTTGGATTAGTTATAAGGAACCGATAGATAGCAAATGAGAGTTGCCACTAGGGTAAACAGGTAGAGTTTGTTTATGAATTCGATTCGAACGTATTCGACTTTTCGAAATACAAAGAATCGTATTTGATTTAAATAAAAAACGAATGAATTTGATTCAATTCAAATAGGATTCTAATTTTTCGAGGACTCTAATGTGTTCGAATCGAATTCACACATAGCCCCTCAGGTCAAAAAACGCTTAAACTGAACGAAGTCTGAAAAATTTTGAAAAGGTAGAACATTTCGACTTAAAAACCCAAGATAGTTTTTAGTTTTTTGTTGTGTTTATGATAAAAAAAATGTCTTTAGAAAATTGGTTTGGTGTTGACGACCAAGTCGACCATCCACTGGCTAGAAAACAGATTTGTAGTGAAATTTGTTCTAGGAACGTTTCAAAACCCGCCACCTTAATTCATCATTTGAGTACGCCGCAACTAGTTAATTTATCAACAAATATATTAGTTAAGTCAGATATCAAATTTGAAGGGAATTGGTGCATAATCACAAAAGTTCCGTTTGGAGCAGGGATGGAGTTTCTTAAATAAAACATAGCCACAATTCAACAAATATTCCAGGACACTGCTAATTATATTTTGGCACATAAATTTAAACCTATTTGTTAAGCCCTATTTGTTAAGAAATTTGTTTTTTAAGTACATAACCAATCTAGGTCTTTTCTACAGTTCCAGGTTCCAGCACCAAATGGAACATACGCGTTTGTTAATAGAGTTTAGTGAAATTTCATATCTAGGTTATTAAGTCGATTCAGTAAGTAGTTCCTAATATAAAATTGAATTATTGACGATCTGAAGATATCAGATATCATATCATTTGGGTTCGGATTTTTAAAATAAAATAAGAGCCAAATTCAAGAAATATTGCGGAACACTTCCAATGATATCAACTGAAAAATTATATTCCCCAAATAATTTTTGATACTGAGTGAATTCAGACTTTCTTCTCAGTTTCCAGCATTAAATGGAACGAGCGTATTTGTTGACGGATTTTAGTGAAATTTTATATCTGAAATATGTTGTAGATATTATAAATAAGCGAAGAGATTTGGAACGTACGAAGTTCGTATGAAGGCCTAAAATTAAGAATCGTTATACTTCATCTACTGCAATCTACTTAACCATTTATTTTATAAAATAATTTAGCGCGCCAGCTGACAATAGCTGAATTAACAGATCTTCCTTCGACAAATCGTTGTGAGTTTCTACTTTTACAGGTGAATATTATAAAAATAATTAGGAACCGAACGGCCAAAGACAATTTTCTAAGGTTTAGATAACCTTATTCCTATAAAAATTTGCGTTGAAAAATAAAAATCTAGCTTATTATGGCCTGATTCTGACTGATCTTTAATGTTAGACATAAAAAAAAATATTTTTCGGAATTAGTTTGGTACGCAAAAAAATCAATTTTTTAAATAAATAATTTTATTGGCACGCCAATAATCATAATTTGCGAACACTATTATAGAGGCTCTACCTATGGGCCAATACATTTTTATGAACTTTATGTTAAGTTCTTGTTTTTGCTTTTTGACATGCTCTCTCCACTTGAGCTTGGCATCGAGGGTCCTGATTTAGCTGTATTTGCATATGGCACGTGTCGCGAGTTAATTACTATAGGTAGATGATAAGCCTTTTGATATGTAAAGTTAATATGCGTGGATTTTGTCTCATTAAGCCTGATTCGCCAACGCTTTGTCCAGTTACAAACCGCATTGGTCATCCTCTGGAGTTTGCTCGTTGCATCAGCGACATGATTTCCAATTGCCATAATTGCTGTGTCATCTGCAAAGGTGGCTATGGTTCCTTCATTTGAGGTTGGTTGTATGTCCCTTGTATATAGTAAATACAGGATTGGTCCTAAGACACTCCACTGCGGGACACCGGCAGAGATTTTCTTTAGCTCTGAGTATTCATCCTCATATTTCACCCCAAAATGTCTATTGGATAAATAAGATCTTAGAATGTTTGTTATTCTATGCACCTGTTCAATTGTAGAATGCTTTTCTCTGAATCCAAATTGATGTGCAGGAATTAGTTGTTGGTCCTCAATTATTGATTTAAGTATCTTTAGTAATAATTTTTCAAAGAGTTTTGACTCCCATATAGTTGGTTGAACCCGAGCCTTTCACTACCTGAGCAAATGTTCTTCTTTGCCGTGCGTTGCTTGGTTGTGGATTTTGATCCATCTGATTTAATGTTTGAATCCTTCGAATTTCATGATTTTGCGATTGATTTCCGGATGTTGACCCTTAAAATTTATACACTTAGCTGGCACAACTCTCCCTATTGTACATGCCTGGGTAATATGTTTACCTGAGCATTTTACACATCTCGGATTCTGGCTGCAATATCTTTGGGTGTGATTAAATCCCTGACATTTCTTGTATTGAGGTATGCGTGGGAAATCTCCACGCTGATCTGTAGGCTTTATTAAGCTTTGTACGACAGAAATATTGGATGATAGATGGTCGTAATATGTGTCGCAAAATATTTCACAAAAGTTTGCGATGTTTCAGAAAGAAACCTACCTCAGTCGAACAGCTGCCTGCTAATCGAATGAAAACAGGTAGAGGTTTAGAGAATGTCGATGTTGATTATTGCAGTCGATTTGCAATAGAAATAGTAGTACGTTCTAAAGTCACTCTTAAAGCTTATGACGCAATTTTTATATGTTTTGGTCAACCCGTTCATTTATGTCTGTATTCCACCGGTTTCTCGCGCGTAGAGGTCGTCGTATTAATATGTATAGCGATAATGCGACGAACTTTACAGGACACGGATTTATTAGTAATCATGGAATACTGCCCCACATGGAGTGGTATATTATCTCGGACCAAACTCCTATTGTAGATAATTTACGGTCACATCTAGAATTTGATCCTTACGTGATCAGGATTACTTAACTTTACGTTCGTAAAGGAGAAAATATGTATACTGATGTCAACTGATATGATGAAGGTTCAAACAAGGGTAATTGAATTTCACAAGCCGCAATGGGAAAGGGATTATCATGGGATGGACCTTAGACCATTATCACAATGATGAACGATTTGTCGCATTTGAAATTTTCCGGCAAAATGTACTGAAATTTGTAAATTCGAAGGGTAGGTAAATGGAATGATCAAAAGCGATTTTTCTATTTTAGGTTACTCTGTTTTCATTGTTATAGTGTAGAGGTTGTGTAAGCATAAAATAATAAAAATAAAAATCGTGTTAGGTATCGGCTTAGATGAGGGGTAATGTTATGGTAACACCTTCGACTTGTACTGAAAGTTTGGCATGTTAAATATTAGTTATAAATCAACATTCAGGCGATTTATTTTTGTACTCCAATATCAATATTACTTCGGTCTAAAAAGACCAAAGTATTGAAATCCTGTCAAAAATGACGAAAAATTTGGTTGGTCCAAAACCACTTTTCTCGACGTTTTGAAAGTCCCTGAGTCTGAAAATGCAAAAAAAAAAAAAATGTCCGTCCGTCTGTCTGTGTGTCTGTGTGTCTGTGTGTCTGTGTGTCTGTGTGTCTGGACCCATGGTATCTCGAGAACGGCTTGTCCGATTTGGATTTTTTTTACGCCAATCTGTTTCTATGGTCAAGGCGGAGATTTGAAAAGCTTTTGGAGACTGTACGTCAAAGGGGTGGGGTACCTGCCATACGAATTGACCCAAAATACCTGCTTTTATAAATATTTACGATTTTTTTATACATGCTTATTTGATTATTGAATTGGGCATTGAATTTGGAATTGATTTGAAGGTTAAATTAGGGGTCAATTTTCGCGTTGAGTTGAAGTTGAGTTGGAGTTGAGTTGGGGTTGGATTTGGATGTAGTGAATAGTTAACAAACTATTTATATGATGGAACTTGCCTATTTATCAACCGATTATTATGAAATTCAATGTGTTTGTTACAAATGCGATTCCAAAATGAGTTTTGGATGAAGTTCTGGAATATGGCCAAGTAGGATGGAACTTGCCCATTTCTCAACCGATTACGATGAAATTCGACATTTGTATTTGAAATGGGATTCTAAAATGTTTTTTGGATGAAGTTCTGGAATTTTAAAACGATTTCTGGATGAAGTTCTGGAATATGGCCAAGTATGATGGAACTTGTCTATTTCTCAACCGATTATTATGAAATTTAATTTGTATGTTAGAAATGGGATTCTAAAATGAGTTTTGGATGAAGTTCTGGAATATGGCCAAGTATGTTGGAACTTGGCTATTTCTCAACCGATTATGATGAAATTCGACATGTGTAATGGAAATGGGATTCTAAAATTAGTTTTGTATCAGGTTCTGGAATATGGCTAAATATGATGGAACTAGCCCATTTCTCAAC
Source organism: Tipula helvola (assembly GCA_963556165.1). Taxonomy (NCBI): domain Eukaryota; kingdom Metazoa; phylum Arthropoda; class Insecta; order Diptera; family Tipulidae; genus Tipula; species Tipula helvola. Next base: position 346,307,565 of record OY744483.1, on the reverse strand, counting down.
CGATTATGATAAAATTCGACATGTGTATTCAAATTGGGAATCTGAAATGAGTTTTGAACGAAGTTCAGGAATATGGCCAAGTATGATGGAACTTTGCTATTTCTTAACCGATTATGATGAAATTTGATATGTGTGTTGGAAATGGGATTATACATAAAATGATTTTTGGATAAAGCTTTGGAATATGGCTTTGTAGGATGGAACTTAGTTATTCCTTACCCGTTTGTTATGAAATTTGACATGCAATTTGTAAATGGGATTCTAAAATGAGTTTTTGGATAAGTTCCTGGAATATAGTCAGTTAAACGGTTAGAAGTATCAGTATAGTTTGTTATACTACTTTCAGTATAAAGTTCTAGAATACGATTTTTCGTTTTAAATTGGATGCCTGTACCCATGTTATTGAAGCTTTTGACCTTTTTGTCTGTTGTTGTATAAGTAAATATAATTTGGTTAAAATAGAAATCAATAATGTCAAAACTGTCACACCAACTTTATGACATTATTGAAGATACCAAAGACCGAAGTTCTGATCACCTCGTGAGGTTTCAGCCCTTTATATTTTATTGGAATAATCGCGATTATTCTCGAACAATATGTTTGCATATAAAACTAGATGATTAGTTAGATGAACTCGATTGTTTGAAGATTAAATCATGTGATTTATATTTGTAAACAGTGCGAAAGTAAATTAAATGAATTTGAGTCTCCATCTATTGTTAGGTTTATCCGATTCATTTAAGTTCAACTTCGAACCATTTGGCAAGGTTATTTAGAACATAATTATTTTAAAATTTTATTTGTAAACTGGTCTAAATAATTGTTATACATATGAGCTTTAAAGTTTTTTGGTAGGATGTCGCAGTTAATTTAATAAATTTATTTATTCTCGTTGGATGCTCCTTCCAAATTGATAAATTGAGTTTTGTAACAAAATTTGTATTTTCAGTTGTAGTGTGTGTTTATTCACGTTTTTTTTATATAGTAGATTTTACGAAATATATGACAAAATTATGTCGTTCGTTTTACGTACAACATTCAACATATAAAAAGAGAATAGTTTAATAACAACAGGTTAAAGATGAAAATTCATTTGGAAAATGGGAAAATACGTTCATTGTTAGACAACATTGGATGAGAGTTGAAAGGTTAAAAGTTTGAAAGTTTAGTTTTGTTATTTTTGAAAACTCTGTAGTCAGTTTATGATGTTTACAAATACAATCAAAAGGAATTTGCTTTAGAATTTGTTTGTGTTTCTCGTAAATAAGGTTTAAGCTTAAGTTCCACTAATAAGAGCTTTCGTTTAATTAATTAAACAAAATAATTTATAAACATAATATAGTTTTTATTTACAATAATATTACAATAATTTTTATTTTTACATATCTATGTGGTATATAAATTATAATTATATTTTAAATTGGCAAATTGCTACATTTATTAAATAATTTATTTATAAATCCAAATTTAAGTCATATTTTATAAAGATAAAAAATAACATGTTGCTATTCTTCCGCTGGACTGGACTAGCGTTCATCACCGTACGATTACGACAAGAAATTAAAATATTATGAGTAATTATATAGGGTGCAGTTTATATAGGGGAAAGCATTCAATTATATGTGCCTCTAAGTAAAGCCGAATTTGCAGCAAGAGAGGACGGCTTAAGTTATATAGATGTACTCTACATATAGTATTGTTTGGCACGTATCAAATCAGTTCAATCAAATTAAAATTATAATGTATTTATGAATATAGATATATGCAAGAAACTGATATACTTTTCTTATCGCGACCTAATCGTCCTTATTTATTTTATATATATGTATAAACTACAATTAATTATATATTATGAGTAATTAATGAAGATTAACGTATTGAACATAATATGACTTCAGAAGTATAGAAAAATTAATTTAACTGAGAAAATATTTGAAGTCATTCTATGTACAATTGGCATACGACCGAAAACAATAAATTACTCATTATACATCTTAAAGTTAATGTTTTTAAAACTAAATTACATTATTAATAATTTTAATTTTGTTTACTATAATTTATAAAAATATAAATTTATTATACAAATTATAAAATAAATTATTATTGATAAATTTGTTGAGCCTAACTTTGATTTTGCGTTTGAATCATTTTCACGCGATTGTAATCCCTTGTAGACGCGAACATTATTCAGCGACGTGTTATCCTCGTAATTTTCGTCGAATGTTGATAAATTGTCTTCGCCACTATTCCGATAGTCTTCATTAGATTTGAGCTTTTTTGAAGTTTCCATTTCATATAAACGGATTGTACCCTCCGCATCACCAATACTATTTTTCGAGACACATTTGTATCCACCAAAATCAGCTTTATGCAGCTTGACAATTTGTAGGACCATTTGGGCGGCATACATTGATGTGCCATTTTCATTCATATTGTAACGATGATTTGATATAATCATTTCTCCATTTTCACGTTGCCAATAATTTATGGCTTTTGGGGATGCCTCAACGTTGCAGACGAGTTTAACATCGGTACCGACGGGGGCACCAACCAATTGATTTGGTACCTGTATAAGTGGATGAAAATGTACCTGTAATTTAATTCGTTTACTAATCGCTGGCGGTACACCATTCGATGCGATACACAAATAGCCACCCATTTCAGATCGTGTAACTTTTGAGAGCCACAATATTTCACCCTCGTACGACATTGCTATAATGTATAAATATTTAGATTAATAAAAATATATTACAAAATCAATTTAAGGATAATACGCATACATTTGATTCTGCCCATTGAACCATTTCGTGCTATAATATCGTGGCCATCTTCGCGACGCCATACTATTTTCGGTTTTGGAAAACCGCGTGATTTACATACAAGCTTGGCTGAACCTCCTTCCGGCACCATCATATCACCAGATGTTTCTTCATTTATAATATCGGGTGGTATTACAACTTCTAAAAATGCTGTCTAAATAATAAATTGTGATGGCTGTCTTTCAAAAGATGTGTTTTTAAATTTTGCTTAGTATGAAGTTTATGACAAAAGAAGTGGAAATAAAAATATCCGTTAATATCAACGGTAGCTTGCTATACATATCAGTCGTTATCTAAAGGATACGAACAATTTAAAATTACGAATGGGAGACAATTATTGTCAGCTATTTTTCGTTTTTTATTAGTACTCTCATGTTAATTGGGCAAAATAAAATTAAATTATTATTGTACTAGTATGTATTACATAAATAATTAATGAAATTGTTGTATGGTTTTTCACTACACATATTTTGTCATTTGTCTTAAACTTCACATTAATTTATTTACTAGGTGATTTGAAAAGTTCGTGGAACTACATAGAACGGATTCGCTCTTCATATGAGCGCATGCGTAATTTCAAGTTTAAACATAGTTTTGTTCAGACAGCTGATTAAAGTAGACGTGTTTAGACGTGTTTTTGTACTTTTTTGAAATGGAAAAAATTGAACATCGTAGTCATTAAATTCTCTATTAAGAAATGGTTATGGCGTGGAAATGGTATGAAAATTTATAATTAAATGGTAAATGTGTTAGTTCAGATAGTTTATTCGGTGTGGTGATAATTTTTAATTTAATTAATTGTTTTGTTTATAAATTGAATTTAAAAGAAGTTTAGTAATTTAGTAGTGAATCTTTTTGTGATTTTATATTATTATTTGTCTGTGCTTGCGGTTGTATGTGCCTAGTGTGTCAGCTGATAACGGCTTGTTAGTGTTTCTTAAATGAATTTTACAGAATATGCTTGGATTTTGTTATTTTTCAATGAAATCCATACTGCTCTTACGGCTATACCAGTGGATGATTTTTGGAAGGCATCTACTAACAAGTGTGGCTCACAGTCTCATCTCATTCTAGATACTAGATAGATATCTATGAATTCGATGGGGTCAATCTCCGAGTCCGATGTCGAACTATGTGACCATGACAACGTCTTGGGTCACGTTTCCCGATACATTTTCGGATTCGAAGTGTGTTCTCAGCCTTAGACAAAGCGAAACGCCTTGGTAAGCGTAACCGCCAGCGTATGAAGAGGAAATTGTTTAACATAACGCTTGGCACTTTTGCTGAGGCTCCTAGCAGCTACCACTCTATCCTGGGACAACACCGGAGTTGGCCGCAAAAAGGTTTATCCTTATCAGCAGGCCGTCGCTGGATCCGAAATTTTTTTTTTGTATTTATGACGAAAATTGGGATATCATCCTGGATGAAGAAAAGCTGGGAGATTTCCGAATGGAGTTGAGCTAGCCAATTCTTAGTTCGGCCAATTCTTCTGGCTTTATACCGCTCGTGCTTGGGTGCTATTTATCAGATGGTGTATTTATCTGCAAAAGCAGTAATGAGGAAACCTATAAGTGGTTTTGCGATGAGGTTTCCATCATTAAGCATTACTGGAGTGGTTATCGAATTTCGACTGGCGATCCTCCGAATTTGATTTTATTACGCATCTGGGTCCTTGGTCTTTGGTGTTTACCAATATTGGCGTGATGAAACCAAATATATCGATCAAGGGTTGGAAAATCGTCCAATACACACGAGAAGATAATCGGTTGTTCTCAAGGTTGACTTTATGACCTATGCGTATATTGTTGGTTCCGGCGTTTGTTTACAATATGTTCATGAGATGATCTTATTTAAGGTTATCTCTGAACCATAAGCTCTGTTTTTCGATTCGCTTGCTGGTGTTATATGTTAATAGGACGTACGGCTACGGACCTTTTTGTGTCTATGCATGGTTCTAGTAGACCGCCACCCAAACCAAACCTAATATGACTTCCATGCTTGAAATTAAACAGATTAAGTTGGACCACAGCAAGTCTGCTTCATTTGAATTAAGGAAGTTGCTTGCTGGATCGTATACATATTTATGTTTCCCTTAGGAACCTTATCTTCTCGATGGTTCTGCTTGTGGACTAAATATTCCTATTGGTTGACTTTTTTCTAAGAATTCTGTTATTCACGAATGCATTTCGACTGGTCTCTCAGCGATATCAAGGAATCATGGTATGGCGCTTCAATTATTATTAAACTCAATGGTCACAGCATGTTCTGCTGCGTTTCGGCTAAGGTCTTGGATCAGTCGTGGCTCCGAAAATTCCAGTCAAAAACATTTAAGTCAAAAATTAAGAGACGACTCAGTCAAAATAGTTTTAGAGTGAAATGCCTTTTAAGAAGCTCAATCAAAAAACTAAATAGGCATTCAAGTCAAAACTTTTTTGACTGGAATTCTTTTTGTATTTGTGACAAAGGTGATTCAGTCAAAATTGTTCGTCAAGAATACAGTCAATAAACCAAAGGAGTTTCAGTTATAAAATTTCTCATACAAATATCGTAACTAAAACACATTTGAAAAAGAAACTTCAGTCCAAAAAAAAGGTATTTCGATCAGAAAATACATTGACTGAAATGCCCTTTGTGTATTTTAGTCACACATGTTTGGACTGGAATACCTTTTGGTTGGTTGGTTTTTTTTTGACTGAAATACCTTCTTAGACCTATATGTCGACTCCAGGATCCCAGTCAAAAAAGAAAAGGGTTTCGGCCAAAAATTAGAAGGTAACTCAGTCAAAATATTTTTCTAAAGGTATTTAAATCAAAAAAACTAAAAAGGCATTCAAGTCAAAACTTTTTTGAATGGGGTTCCCTTTGGATTTGTGACTCAAATTCTTTTTAATAAGGAGATTCAGTCAAACAATTAAAAAGGGATCCCAGTTAAAGTTGTTGCAAAAAGTCGGATTAATGTTATGGTTCATACATACTATGGGTATGTCCGAAACGGTTTTAAAATATTCTGGAAAATACGGATTTCCAGTATAATATTAAAAATAAATCTCCATTTTCCGCCGAATATTTAAAAATTAAATCTTCCTTTTTCAGAATTTCTGGAAATGGAAGCAAACCTACCGAAAGGTATTCCAGCCCAAAAATACGTGACTGAAGTACCTTTTAATAAGGTTGCTCAGTCCAAATAAACAAAAGGCATTTCAGTTAAACTGTTTTCTGATCGAAACACGTTTTTTCAAAAACAAATTTATGATTGAAACTCCTTTCGTTTTTTGACTGAATTGTTTTTGACTATATTCCCGGAGAACAATTTTGACTTGAATGCCTTTTTAGTTTTTGATTAAACTTTCTTCTTCGCAGTCTAAAAGTATTTTGACTGGGTTCCCTTTTAATGTTTAACTCCTTAACGGAGCTCCCTACATCCAAACATCTAAAGAGTATTTCAGTCAAACTGTTTTCTGACCGAAACACCTTTTTTTGTTTTTGACTGAAGTTCTTTTTTAAACGGAGTTTTAGTCTAATATTTGTATGAGAAATTTTATGACTGAAACGTCTATCGTTTTTTGGCTGAATTGTTTTTCATTGGAGTTCCTGGAGCCAGCGTGAAGTTACATCTTCGACAATCAGAATCCATTTATAACCATTATCAGTTTCCGGCAATGGACCAGAAAGATCAACAGCTATTACATTAAAACTTTGTTGTAAAATGGGAATATTTAGTAAACATCCTAGTTTAAGGTCTAATGACTTATATTATTGGCATTGCTCGCATTATTTGGCGTACTTGGTTATATGTTTTCTAATGCCACGGCAAAATAATATTTTGATACAATTCGACTAATGGCTCGGTCGATGCCTTAATGTACAGCAGTGTGATCATATGATAACGTTGTGGTAGGGGCGAATCTGTATGGTGTACTTGTTCTATTATATATCCCCGGGCTGCATAATTCGATACATCGGGATGATCAATAGTCTCGAAACTAGTTATAATTTTTAATATCTCTTCCTCTTTAACCTTAATAATGTATTAGCCACGATATAAGGTTTACCTGGGGTATAGAAAAAAGCAATATAAAAATTTTGAATCAACAGTATCCATCGTGCTAATCGGCCTGATAGATATTTAGGTGACATCGGCCACTAGAAAAGACGGTGGTCAGCTGGTAGATGCAAACGACTAGCAAACTCGATTGGGTATTCATTTAAACCATGCTCCTGGAGTAAGACCACTCCTAGAGCATACCCACTAGAATCCGTTCTTATTATAAACGGCTTCTCAACGTCAGCTTGTTGCAAAATTGGTGCATTTGTTAATAATATTTTCAATTTATTGAATGCTACTTTTTGAATTTATTTCCATTCCCACCCAACATTTAATTTTGTTAAGTCGATTTTGGTCGAGCGACCTCAGAAAATTTTTCGACGAATTGTCGGTACCATGATGCAGTTTGCAGAAATGTTTTCGGTTGTTTAACATTGTTAGGTTCATTCTTTTCCGAAATGGCAGAAGTTTTTTCTGGATTTGGATGTATACCAAGAATAGAAAACAAGATAGTTCGTATTTCACCTGTTTCTCAGGATTGAATAATTCTGGTCTGACTTTTACATTATTTTTGGAAGATCTCCTGGAGCAAACTGAGCCGTCGCGTCGTGACCATTTTACATACAATATTTGCAAAATGTTTTTTTTTTTATTTTGCGTATTTTCTGATTAGTTCGATTCAGTATTATCAGTCGCATAATCTTCGAAAAAATCCTCTTCATTTCGGGCAGACGTTAATAACTCGTTGAATGTTTTAAATGACCCACGTTTTTTTCTACGAATGCGATTAGACAATAATCCATAAATCATATCTAGTTGCACATGATCAGGTACCACATCTGGGAACTGTGCAAACAGTGCACAAATATTACAAGCGAATAGGTACATCTTGACGTTTTCTGTTTGCGATCAGCCACCATGTGGCCGCGGTATCTAACTCCGCTATAAAATGTTTAAAGGCTATGGAAATTTATAATGAAATGGTAAATGCATTAGCTGATGCTGCTGCTACAAAATCAATGGGCTTCCGAATTTCAACGAGGTCGTACAAGCCTTGAAGATGATGCTCGTTCTGGACGTCTTAAAACTGCTACTATCGATGAAATGATTGATTCTTTACATGATGTGATTATGGAAGACAGACGACCGACATATTCTGAAATTGGTGAGGCTATGCATCTTAACTGAACGAGTGTTTAATATTTTCACAAATGAATTAGGTATGAGAAAGGGTTGACAAGATGTTTGTTAGATTCGGTTCAAAAACGACTTCGAGTCCGATTTTCTCAACAACATTTGGATTGTTTTCGAAAAGATAAAAGTGATTTCAAGCGACGATTTGTAACTATGGAGACTTGAATTCATATCTTTTGATTAAGCCTTTTACCAGAAAATCCAGTTTAAAGAAACGGCAATGCAGTTTCGCTACCTCGAACCGATTAAAATTTGACGACTTGCAGCTGTATACAAAGCCACAATATCACCAAAGCAATCAATATCACCAAAACAGTCATTATCAGCCTGCGGACTCACCTACAAACACTTTTACTTATCTGTTGTCATTATATTATCACAACGCAAGCGGTATTCGTTCTAAATTGAGAGACATATTCCTCAATACTTCTGATGAGGAATATGACATTATCATCATAACTGAGACTTGGCTGAACCAGTCTTTTAGATCGGAGGAGTATTTTCCAAATTCGTATGAAATTTTTCGTCGCGACGGATACGCAGATGCTAACATTAATCGTTTGGATGGTGGAATATTAATTGGAGTCTCAAGTCAATTAAGATGTGAATCTGTGTTTTATACGAATGAACCTGAATTATTAGTTTTGAGAATCCAATTCTTCTCTCAACAAATATTATTTATGCGTACTATATATTTCATCATCGGCTGCATCCGAGTTATATGATCGTCTTGCCAATGTAATTGTAAACGAGTTAGTACCTTTAATTAAACCTAATGACCAGATAATCTTCGCCGGTGACTTTAATTTACCTAAGATTAATTGGATATTTTTGGACACGGATATTATTCCAGTTTCAACTAACGTAACCGCAACTCTCATTTTGGACACTATGTTTAGTTTGGGCACTAAGCAATGCAATAATATACTAAATGTAAATGGCAGACTGCTAGATTTGGTGTTCTGCTCAATGGATATGGACATAAAAGTTTCAGCATGCAAATCGGCAACTCTGGGAGTATATCACACACCTCAAGATATAACTTTTTGTGATTGTTTTAGCGATTCTTTAACCTCTAATAGTTTTAATAGTTTAATGTCTTCTTATTTAGATTTTATAAATGGAAATTATGTTAATCTGAGGAACTTTCTCGATGGGGTGGACTGGGGCAATTTGCTGTTACCAAACAACGTCGATTGTTGTGCGGATAATTTTTATCGTATCTTAAATGTCGCATTTGATCAATTCATTCCACGTAAATCGACCGGGAAAATTAAATGTGAACCGTGGTATAATAGATCACTCACAAATTTAAAAAATCGAAAGAATAAATTGCATAAAATATTTAAATCGAATCCATCTGATTTAAACTACCGGTTATATAGCAATCTACGAACGGAATTTAATATATTGAACAAGTTTTATACAATTGCTATGTCATGCAGATCGAAAATGACATAACAAACGACCCTAGGCGGTTCTGGTCTTATATGGAGCACAAAAAGGAATCTAGTGGATATCCTGTTCAAATGCATCTAAATGGTATAGTTTCAAATGATAACCAAGCGACATGCAATCTATTTGCCAACTTTTTTGAAGGAGTATATACTAGGAACTACACAAGTTGCTCCTCGGTTAGTTGTGATAAGACAAGCATTAGCTTGAACTTAACTTTAACATATCAGGAAGTTTTAATAGCTTTAAATCAGTAGATTGTAAAAAGGGGGCCGGGCCTGACGGTATTCTTCCTTGTTTCATGATGAGTTGCGCTGATGTCCTTGCGGCTCCATTGGCAAAGATTTTTAATCTTAGTCTTCGGTCTGGAGTTTTCCCCAAAGTATGGAAAATATCATCGATTATTCCAATTTTTAAGTCTGGTACGTAGTGATGTTCGAAATTAACGTGAAATTTCTTTACTTTCAAGCATCCCGAAACTCTTTGAAAGTCTAGTTAATGCCCGATTATTTTTTATAATTAAAAATGTTATAACGACAAAAGAACATGGCTCTAAAGGTCGATCTACGGTTACAAATCTCGCAATCTTTAATAATTATGTTTCAGGAGCGCTTGAGTTAGGTTTCCAAACGGATGTATTGTATACAGATTTCAGTAAGGCCTTTGATAAGGTAGATCACGATTTGTTAATTAATAAACTCTATCAATTAGATTCAAATCAAATACCAGTGCAATGGTTACGATCATATTTGACTGGTAGAAAGAGGAATGTTAAAATGAACAACTCCATTTCAGATCGTTTTTAGCATCGTCTGGAGTACCCCAAGGTAGTCACCTATGGGACCACTCCTTTTTAATATTTTTATGAATGACGTGATTCGTTGCCTGTCTAACGCAGAAGTTCTTTTCTACGCGGACGTTTTAAAAATCTATAAAACCATTAGGGGGATTTCTGATGCATTATCATTTCAAATTGATATCAATAATTTCGTTGAATGGTGTGGTACAAACTCCTTATGTCTTAACATTTCCAAATGTAAAACTATGTCATTTAGAAGAGGTCGGCGTGTTGTCTTAACCGATTATATAATCGACGGATTCGAAACTTAGGTGTTCTTTACACATCTAACTTGTCTTTTAATTTTCATATTGATAGCGTCATTACAAAGTCTAACAGTATATAAGGCTTTCTGAAAAGACAAAGCTGGGAATTTAGAGATCCATACACACTGTGCACTTTGTATATGTCATTTGTTAGATCCCATATCGAGTACGCTGCTGTTATTTGGTCGCCCTTTTATCATAAATATTCAGATAGGATCGAAAGCTTTCAAAAGCTTTTTCTTAAATATTTGCTTCGCTTCTTGCCTCGTGAGGGCCGTGGCCCGGGTTACATTTTGCCACCTTACAATGGAAGATGCCAGTTATTAGCTCTGGAATTGCTTAGTGCTCGTAGGGCCGCGGCGATTGCTATGTTTGCGCGTTACGTGATTCTGGGACACATTGACTGCTCTGAGTTTTTAAAGCTTTATTCGTTTTATGTACCGTCTCATAATTTAAGAAGACGTCCATTTTTGCAGTTACCTAATAGAAGTACAAATTACGGTAAGAATGAATTGATGTACAAATCGATACTTCTGTTGAACTCGGTTGAAAATTTGTTCGATTTTGAGATTACGAGGAACGTTTTTATTATTTTTAATTAATATATATTATTATTTATTATTACGTTTTTATTTCATTATTTTAAATTTTAATTTTTGTTTTTTTTTCTCTTTTTGTAATGACTTTTATTGTATTTTATGTTAACGTATGTCAATCAGAGGTATTTTATACTGTTGATCTAAATAAATAAATTTATCACTATGATCTTAAACTGCAACAACAATTTGCAGAGTGGACTGAACCCAGTACTTCTGCTCCGAAACAGCTAAAGTGGTTAAAATCGGCAAAGGATGTAATGACATCAGTTTTTTTGGGATGCAAAAGTAATTTTGTTAATTGATTACCTTCAAACCAGAAAAACAATACCCTACTGAAAAGTAAAGTTACTTTCAGAACTAAAAGCTTAGTTTTTTCATTTCCGTTCCACGAACATTTCAAATCTCCTATAGTAAATAATTATACGTATACACGAGTAAATAGATATTTACCTGCATTTTCATTGGATCTGTGTTCACCTGGCACATGTATTGTCCACGATCTTCCATTTTAACCCCTTTAATTATCAGGGTCCATGTATTAAAATCGTTATGCGTTACCGATAATCGATCATTGTTTGTTATCACATGTTCGTGTATCGCTAAAATTGCTTTGGCATCGACTTTTATCCATGCCACCTTTCGAGAATATCATAGAACTTGTTTTTTATAATTATGTTTAAAACGATTTCTTTAAAAATTTTAATATTTAAATAGTATGGTTATTTAATAATATATATTAATTAATACGATTATTTTAATACTTTCGTTTTGGTTGCGTATACTCAATCGATATTGGGTACAGTGGCGACAAAAAGTATTACAATACGCGTATATTTTGCATGCAGTTTAGATTTTTTTTTGCTGTGCATTTGTGAGGTGCTGAGCATGCATATTATTGAATTCTACACAGATAATATAATGTAAATACTTTTCTTTCTAAACAGTCCAAAAGTATTTACATCATAAAAGTTTTGCATTCATTTTGAGTAATTAGTTGCTCAAAATTGTATTTGGTGCATTTTTAATGAAAGTAGTACTAATCAAATCGTTAAATTATGACATTAGTTGATTAGCACAACTTTAAAACTAATACTAAACTATGTAGCTACTTATACAAAAAAATATCGGTGCTCTTAGAAATAGAATATATGTAGGTGCTTTTATAAATATAAAGTGAATAAACCATAAATATACATTCTTGTGCTCATCAAAAAAAATATTTTAACACATTTTTATATGTAAATTACAGTACATTAATCTTATGCTGGTGCTCTCGGTGTATACAATATTATATATAGTACATATATAAAGTGAAGGTGCAAATCTCATCACCGTGAAATTTTGTGTATATATAATGTGCGAAGATTACAGATTATTTTTATTTTATTATTAAACTTTTTGTGTCATAATAAACAATTCTTTTTCTTGTAGAATACCGATACATACCCTGGCTGGTGTAGCTTCGCCACTCACCCTATAACCACCTAAATTATTTACAACACAAGTAAATGTAGCATCACGTCCCTCGGCTACGGTTATATTTTCTAATGGAAATACAAAATCTGGTTCTAATGCAACTGTAAAATGTGTTTAAAGGAATAATTTAGTATCAATATAGTTTGTCAATATAAAGCATAACTCACCCGATTGATAAAATAATAACACTACAATAAACGCAATTGTTTTAAATCGTAATAGTAGTGTAAATTTTGTGTTCCATTTATAGTAGTTCACACTATTTATACTAGTTGTCGTGGTTGTCATTTTTTGGTAACACTATATATACAAATTAGATGGGATTTTTACGTAAATAACTATTTTATGTGGTGATATTACATTTTTATTGTATAAGAACGAGGTATTTTATATTCTTCCTGGATCTGGATGATATCCTGTAACACAAAAATAAAATCAATACACTTTAAATTATACTAGACAATAATAATAAATCTTTAAACATTTTGTAAAAATCAAATTTCAAATTATTTTTTTTTTCTTTAAATTGTCCAAAAAATTATTTTTTTTTTGTCAGGGAGTTTGAGTTACGAAGCAAAATGATTTATTTTCGAAAATTATATAAATAAAATAGAATAATATAACATTTTATTTAAGTAAATCAATAAATTTCCCAGAGGAACATTTATGTTCCTTGTTCTTTATATTATGTTGAGATACGAATATATGTAGTAACAAAATTGATATTAAAGATAAATACTTTTCTTATTTATTTTCATGCACTGGATAATAAAAAAAAACTCACTGTATTACGAAGCAACACTTGACTGAACTATTAAGCTCTACACACAATACACTTATGAAGGTAATAAAGAAAATTGATTAAAACCAGTAAACAAAATACGAGTAAGTTTAATTTTAGTTATGCCTAACAGTAAATTTTGATCTTCATTGATAATCTCTATAAGTAAGGCGTTACTAAATAATATTCTATCTTACAAATTATTGCGTTTTTACATTTCCAAATCTAATCTGTGCTTGAAACTTAACAAATTTGAAGCTGTATCGGTGTCAAGGGTGGATTACCACCTAGGAACACTAGGCGGGACATTAGCGAGTAGCCGTTGTTTTTTCAGAACCATCATACTACGTTTTGGAAGACAGGCTTCTAATGTTCGACAATACGACACTGAAATGTTTTTCTAGATTCCCTCTTTCCTCCACTTCCTGGAACTTTTGTTTAATTACAAAATTACCAATCAGTTGTAAATTGAATAAAATCAAGATGACAGAACTGCCTCGGAACAACCTTATCTGAATTCTGATTAATAGCATAAACCAAGGAATTATTATCAATAAATAAAGTAAATTTATGACCCTGAAGTAAGTAACGGAAAACGGAAATAACTGATACCCGAGAAAAACGCCAGAAGTTCCCTGTAACAAATAATGTATTTTTGTTGTGCTTCATTTAGTATCTAGAAGACGCGTGCACAAAAAGGATTGCATGCCATTCCGAGGTTATTGCATGAGGATTCCGCTGCGAAATCACCATATTATTTAATAAAACCTATGCGAAACATATTAATCATGACGAGCAAACGCTTCAGTTGATTGACTACCATGTGACTTAAAAATACCTGTTTGGCTGGGACATTTTTTGCAATGTTAAAATACTTTGGCGAGTTACTCTATGGCAGTGATCGTAAATACGTGGCATGCGTGCCAAACTTGGCACGTTTCCAATTTTTTATAGCACGTCAACAAATTTTTGAATTTTAAAAATCGACCTTTTTTACAGTTATTCTTTCAAAAAATGGAAAAGATGTTTCTAGAATTTTGATAAAGCCCAAATATATATTGAAATGCTGGGAAATGGGAACTCGCGAAAGCAATTTGGTCATATAACCACCTTTAGGTGAATATTAAATATTTTTGGAAAGCCCGAAAGAAAATTACTTGGCATTAAAATACATTTTTTTTTTTTTTTCGCTGGCGCTACATCCCATGGAGGGATTTGGCCGCTTCATTTTTTTGAAGTTTCGTAATCATTTTTACAACAGATAATGAGTGATTAGTTCATTGATCCTTACATTAAACCAGCCGTGATTTTTTCATCACCCGCCGGGAATCGAACCCGGGACCTCCGGAGCTTAAAGCAAGCATGCTAACAACTGTGCCACCGGGGCGGCATTAAAATACATGACTTGATTAAAAAATCGTCAAATTTTACAATTTCGCAGGTTGTTTAAGTAAAATTGCCACATTTGTTTTTACTTGTGTTGGTATACTTTCCCTGACATTTCTTAGCATTTTGATCCATACTGGGTGTTTAGTTTATTGTTGGCTGTCGAGAAGGTTAAACAG
Organism: Tipula helvola; assembly: GCA_963556165.1. NCBI lineage: Eukaryota > Metazoa > Arthropoda > Insecta > Diptera > Tipulidae > Tipula > Tipula helvola. Next base: position 346,292,527 of record OY744483.1, on the reverse strand, counting down.
TTTTGGTGTGCTCAGTATCATAATGGGTTGATTTTGGCCAAAAATTTACTAACAAGCAGAGAAGTGTGAGCAGGTGTAATATCGTAGTACAATGGCCATGACTTGTTTCTCCACAAATCCAGACGTTTTGTTCGGATCGCTTCACGCAAACAGCGTATATATCTTCCTGGAAGTACTCCTTATCAATCGTACGACCTAAGAACTCATGTTAGACTACCTGACGAGTATTTTTGGTCTTGTACCTTTGGGAAGCTTTCAGTGAGACGATTGAGCCTTACTTTATATTCGTAAACTCTTGTTTAATCACCAGTTTTGACTTGTTTGAGCAGTTCTCGATCGTCGTTGACTTCATTCAGCAACTTTTGCACTTTGGCACTGCTTTTGGTCGAAATTCAACAATTTCGGAGGTAGTTTTACTGTTACACGTTTCATGCCTGAAACCCATTTGAAATTATTTTTGTTAGATACCGAAATGTTTCAAACCGAGCAGCCACAATAAACCATCGCAAATTTTTATTGCGATTCAAACTGTTTAAATTATTTAAAACAGAAAAACTCTAATTGTAATTTAAAAAAATTGGGTCTATCCGACTCTCGGACGACACTTTTCCTAGAAAGCATCGTTAAAGAACACCAAACCAACCATTTATATTTTACAATCTTTTTCCGTTATTTTGAGCAGGCGTTATTTTTGGCTGGCACAATATGTCACGGCTTTTCTTAAATTTGGAGAGCTCTTTCCCAATATCACAATTGACCACGACAATTTAAATCTTCTACTCTCATACCGCTAAATCACAGATCCACAAATAACGTTAGATTATTTAGAACTGACACGTGTTGATCAGCAATCAAAGTCGTATTCGCCATTTTTCATCTTCGACCTTTAACAATTAGATCCAATTATACATCTCTAGTGTATCATTGAGAGTCCTTAAGAATTTAATTTACTCCATTCAGCGAGTATCCATAATGTTCAAAAATTTATTTTCTGAAAATTTGTGCCGTTTGTTCAGATCACAATATTATGAAAGCAACGTGAGTATTTGCCAATATACATAATTCTTTACTCTGTATTTCAGTCAGGACGGGGCATCGCTGTGGACTATTCGAAAATACAAAATAATAAAACACAAACAATATGAAATCAGAATTAACGTTAATTATCATTTGTTACCGAATCCTATCTCCTTGTCATATAGCCTTTCATTTTATATATCTCCCAGCTCTCCTAAACTTGCGCCACCCTAGTGACGTGATATTATTTTAAAGCCTCTCATAGTAATTTGCTATTAGGTGTTATATATACGACGTTGAGTACCAAGAGAATTTTATACCCAGAAATAATACCTTTAAAGGTGATTTTATTCACAAAATCACAAATAATGTATCAATCAACATGTCATTGATATTTCCATCATTAAAATGTCATAAAATGTCAATAAAATGTCACAGAAATGTCAATGTCATGAAATGGGCATATCTTGCTATATTTAAAAGCTCACTAGATATAATTATTTTTAAATGTTGACGATATTATTTGCCACCAGCAAAGTATTTTAGATAAATTTAGAAATTTAAATTTCATATTACACGGTAATCTAATCATTTTATTTTAAAGACACCTAGGGAACAATTGTTGGAATTTGCAAGGTGTATTAACTGTAGAAAAATATTTCGTCGGTTTTTGAGAAAATCTGTTTGACAGTTTTCTCTTCCACTGCAACCTCCTCTATTCTTTACTCAAATGAACCTTAAAGTTAACACAAACTGCTTATTACTAAAATCTATCTTTGTGTAAAATTTCGACCAAAACTATCAATAATTGTGAGAATGGGAGGCAAAACAAAAATAATAAAAATGTGCGACTGGAAGGACGGACGGAAGGACGGACACGACATTGTTTTGATCGCTGTTTCGGGGTCCTGGTAACCTAATTCGTCGAGAAATGTGAAAATCTGGAACAAATTTTTTTTCGCGATTACAATACTTTACTCAATATAACTTCGTTATAGTGGGAAAAGTAAAAATAAAACGAAAAGACTCTATCTTGCTTTTCTTCCTCCAGAACATTAAAAAATGTGGCTGGTTGGATTCATTATTTCCTGGTTTTGTAACATTTGAAATAAATCGGGCACTTTTTAGTCAGAATCAAATGGCTCTAACTAGAATATTGGTTTTCAATAAGCTTTAAGCATGCCAATTAATTCATACTTTTTGAGTTTGAACTTAACATTTTTGAGCTTTTTAATAATTCCAGGTTTTTAATAAAATGTTTTCTGAGCATAAATTATTTATTTGTAAAAATTTTCAAGAGCTTTAGTTTTAACAGCTTTCACTTATCGAAGCTTTTTAAACAAAACTATGTATGTTGGGTAGGATTTAGAATATTTCTGCTCAATGTAAATTATTAAGAGCTTTTAGTTTTAAGAGCTTTTCAAATTAAAACATTTGACTTTCAAATTTGATATTACAAAGGAACATGGTAATTGCTCGGTAATTTTTGTGCCTTTCCATAAATTCTATCTTTCGTTAAAATAATTTATGAGTTTAAATCATATATTTGCAGGAAATGTCAAGAACTTTTAGTTTTAAGAGCTTTCACTTATCAAAACTTTTTAACTCAAATCATTTTACTCAGAAATTAGTATTACAAAGGGTATTTTTTTGGAAAAAATTTAGAATATTTGTTCTCAAGATGAAACAGAACACGATGCATTTGAATGTCCTCAAATAAAACGAAACATGAAACTCGATCCGAAAAATTCAAATTTTTTTTTATTTCATTTTTTATGATGTAGAATATAAAAGTGTGTAGAATATAAAAGCCATATCCAAACCGTTTGACTGAAATAAATTTCATAAAAAAGTTATGGCATAATAATTTGACCCGCACTATTTTACTTAGCAACTCAAAAAAATCGTTAACAAAATCTTTGTTGGTCTTACAAGATCTTTTTATTGGTTTTAATTTCAGTATATCGGTTGCAATTTTACTACCAGCAAGTAAACATTTAAAATGTAATTTACTTATTACTTGTGTAAAAAGTTGAATTAGCAGTTTAATTTACATTTAAAAAAAAAATATTGTGATGTGAAAATTAAGTGAAATCGTGATATTCTTATCTCCGCCTCAAGTAAAACGGCTGGACCAAATCAGCAGACAGCGATGTCCGTAAACATTTTGACCAAGTTGATAAACATTACTACACGTACCAACTAAAAAGCCAAAAACGATTAGTTGTTGTGTTGAAAGGAATAGAAAGCTACGTGAATGCAAACGAAATACAAGATGCGCTATCGCTGAGAAAGGTTCCCAATGCAAATCTATTACCAATATTATTAATCGGGAGAAGGTTCCGCAGCTATTGTTTCATCTGGAATTAGAACTAGACAATAAAAAGGTCAAAGGCAAACGGGCAATATATGTCCTAAAATATCTACTGCACCAGAAGGGTTACCATCGAAGTACCCAGGAAAAGAAATGGGCTGGTACAGTGTGTTAAGTGACTAGAATATGGACACACTTTGTGTTATATGTGCTGAACTCCATAACTCAAAGGTTTGCGATAAAGCCAAAAAGGAAGCATCAGTGAGAAAATGCAGCAACTGCGATGGAAATCATACAGCTAATTATAGAGGGTGCTCAATTTATTTTGAATTGAAAAGGAGAATCAATCCAAAGCAGCGAGCAGAACAACGATTGCTTAATCTTCATTCTTCAGCTGGAAAAGAAGCACGACCAGAAATTGTAAACCCAAACGCTGAAAATGGAAAACAGTACACAACTGCAAGTGAAGAGGGAAACATCTCAAAAGCTTTAAACAAATTGACTAATATGATGCAAAGCTTCATGGCGATGATGGAAAAATGACCATCATCAAAATAGCTATATGGAATGCAAACGTCCCAGCACAACATAAAGCGGTGGTTCAAGCATTCCTCACTGAGCACAATATTGACATAATAATATTGACAAAAACAGCCATTTCAAAATTAATGGGTACTCTATTTATGACACCAACCACTCAGATGGGAAAGCACATGGAGCCACTGCTGTATTGATTAAAAGAAGATTAAAACATTATGAACTTACGAAATATGAGAAAGAACATACATATACAATCAACGAGCATCTGCCTGCAGGAGTGGTCTACTTAGTTTCCAGACCACTCCTGCAGACAGATGTGTCATATCGGCAGTGTATTGTTCTCCAAAACACGCTATAAAAAACTCCAGATCTTGGATTATTGCAGCCGGTTGGGTAATAAATTTGTTGCGGGAGGTGATTACAACGCATTTAAAAAAAAAACAAAATAAAAAAATTCATTATAAATTATAATCATTCAAATAATTAAAATTGGGCAATATCAAATTAATAATCCGATAAATATGATGGCGTTAAATTTGCCAACCATGTAGTAAATTTTTAAAATGTGTCTTCGCTAAATATGAATGATCAACATAAAAATTAATTTTTTCTTATGCACAGCGCTTTTTGCTGTTGCACCAAAAGCTTTAAAAAACAAAAAAATAAAAATGACATTTTCGCTTATTGTTTCATTTTTTGATGTTGTTGTATCGTGATTAAGTTAAAAAAAAATTGTGTGGTATTTTGATTTTATTTTATTAAATGTAGTGTAGATGGGTAAAGTTTAAACTGTAAATAATGTTTAGTGAAATTAAGCAGTTAGTTGTAAGTCGTATATAGTGAAAATTAGTTTACGAACTCTATATTAAATCGTATAATACTAGTAAGTATACAAAGAAATTATTCACAGCATATTCATTTACCATTGACCATCAGAATGTATTACGATTACGATCGATCATTTTGGGCTTATTGTTTTGCCTTTGAAATTGGATTTTAATTATCAATAATTCGATATTTTTTTCAAATTTATCGATAGTAATTTTTCGGTAAAATGTTATTTATTAATTTTTGTAAATCATCTAGTAAATTACCTTTCACAGAATATTCATATTTAAAGGGATGCAACCAATCGGTTAGTCCCATTATATTCTCATCTTAATTTATATTGGCCAGTTCGTCAGGTCCATTGACATTGTTCTTTAAAGCCTTCTTTCAGCGATAGAGTTGTCAACCATGCGTAATGTTTTCATGTTCCTGAAGGCGTAATGCGTGTTTCAAGGCTTGCTTATTAATTTCACCGTTGACGTATTTCACCCTTCATTGCCCCATGCACAAACGGCAAACCGGTAGTTCAAACCGTCAAATCCAATTATTGACAAAGTTGTTTGTTTTTCAATATGAAAATTATTAAAAAATAGCTCGAATCTATAAGTTCTACCTTATTCGTAAAAATTTTTATTAAAATTGATTTAATTTCATTCAAAATTCCCAATTTTATATTTTGCGGGACGGATTTTTGTTTGACGGCCGGCAAAACATAAACTTGGGGATTTTGAATGAAATTAAATCAATTTTAATAAAATTTTTTTAGAATAGGGTGGAACTTAGAGATTACAACTCTTTGTTAATAATTTTCATATTGCAAAGTGAAGCAACTTAGCCAAAAATTGAGTTTGACGGTTTTAAATGCCGGTTTTCCGTTTTACATGGGGCATTGCCTTTAAGGCATTGCCCCATGCAAGACGGAAAACCGGCATTTAGAACCGTCAAACCCAATTTTTGGCTAAGGTGCTTCACTTTGCAATATGAAAATTATTAACAAATAGTTCTAATCTATAAGTTCTACCTTATTTTAAGAAAATTTTATTAAAATTGATTTAAGTTCATTCAAAAAGCTCCAATTTTATGTTTTACGTCAAGCAAAAATCCGTCCGTCAAAATATAAAATTGGAGTTTTTTGAATGAAATTAAATCAATTTTAATAAATTTTTTTACGAATAAGGTGGAACTTATAGATATAAACAATTTTTTAATAATTTTCATATTGAAAAACAAACAATTTTGTCAATAATTGGAATTGACGGTTTGAAATGCCGGTTTGCCGTTTGTGCATGGGGCAATGCCTTTATGGTGGATTCAGCGAGAAAAATTTGCTAGCTCGTGATCACGAGTTGTTGAAATTTCGTCATCTTTTTTTTCCCCTCCAATTTTTTTTGTACTTTTTTGTATGGTTGCTCTTTTAAAAAAGTAAAAAAAAAATTGGAGAGGGTAAAAAAGTTGACGAAATTACGAGCTAGCAGATTTTTTTCGCTGAATCCACCATTAAGTGTCGATGAAGATCCGCATTTCTTACTTAAGAAGGTGTATCAACAATAATCCATAGAACGTTGTTTTGGAACGGCTGAATTGTTTTGACGTTCGTCTCCTTAGTACATCCTCAGAGCTGGATATGGAGCAATTTATTGTGGTTCATTTGTATCATTAGCAACTGTTGCAATAGTTCCTTCTCTTAGTCTTGGTAGGTTTATTGTAAACAGTAGATACAAAATTGGTTCCAAAACGCTGCCTTGTCGTACCCCATTGCGATTAAGGCGACTTTTTTTAAAGCGGAATGTTCCTCATCATTCCTTACTCGGAAGTGCCTGTGGTAAATCTCTGTGCAATTTGTAGTCCAACATCTTATAGCTAGGTTTAGGATTTTTAGGTGCCAAAAATTAAAAATATGCAACTAAAATTGCAAAATATGTGCTTAAAATATGTGATTAACATGAAAAATTTGTGGTCAAATTTTGAAAAGAAAGCCAAAACTAGAACTTATCGTAAGAGGATTTCAATTCACCAATTAAAAAAAAGTATCTACAAGATTTTGACTATAAAGTGGGACTAACTAACTCCACTGTATTATAAAGGGCTGATTAGGTAGTCCAAAAATTGTTCCACATCTCCAAACATTTAAAAGTTTGGACACGTAAACGGTTCCAGAACTGGTGAATGTTTTATTAAAATAGTTTTATACCAGCTCAAAATTTGTGAAAAGGTAGTTTTTTGACCCTAAGAATGGTGTCGAAAACTTTGCTTGGCAACTCACGGCCTGAACCGGCCTAGGATTATTTAAAATTGTATTAAAATATAAACAATTCAAAATGAAGGCTTTAATTTTTTTATGTTTCAATATTACAATTTAGGCAAAAGTAAAATCTTTTTAGTTTCTAAAAAAAATGTTTTTTCGGCTTAAATGTCTTTGCAGTCAAATGTTAAGCTAATTAACAAAAAAAACAATCAAAATATTTGGAAAAATCAAACAATATTTGCTAAAACATAAAATAAGTTGAAATATGTAAAAATATGTGATTATGCGAAAATATTTAAATATACATAAGTGGTAACATATAGGGCTCATTCGCCTTTATTTGTTCTAAATCGAACAAATATCCAACAAATTTTTGATTCGGATTGCCCAAAAAAAATAGGTTTTTACCTAAAAATCCTAAGCCTACTTATAGCATACTCAATCAAATGCTTGTGCCACATCTAAAAAAAATACTGCAACATATTTGTTTACTTTCCAGCGCGACTTCAATTTTGTTTGTGATTCTGTGTACTTGTTCAATACTGGAGTGCTCTTATCAAGGCCATCTTTACCATGGGGCTATAAGGGCTGCAGCCCTAGGGCGCCGCATTATTAGGGCGCCACCAAATGTCCAAGACCTAGTCAATTTTAGAGAACATCTTTTTATTTAAATTTCATTTTTCACTTCAAAGGAAATGCAAACCGTTTTATTATAATAAATTTATTCTATTCGTCGCTTGGAATGCACGAGTCGCGATAGTTATTTTATGCATTGACGGACGACTAGTAAAGTTGAAATAGCACCTTAAGCGGACAATACTAAATTACGAGACTTAAAATAACAAAAATTTGCTATATGAAGTTATATGGAAATAGTGTCTATTTAATTTGAATAGTTATTTATTAAAAGTGTGATGGTTGGATTATCTAGTTAATCTATTATGTAGCTCTAAGTGTGATTTTTGTATATTTCATTCATTTTGTACCACTTTTTTATTTTAGATGCCAAAAAATGTTGCTTAAATAATGCTTAAATTTGATATTAAGCTACTTGATACTAAAAGCATAACTGTTTTAAAAACATTAAATTTTGGCTTGTAATTATCTGTTAAAACGTGGTAAATATGCTCTAATTTAGTTTGAAAAAGGTTTAGTGACTCAATGATGTATTTATAGTGAATTTAACATTAAATTAATGCAATTTTTAAGCACAGTATTCGAGCATTTAAAACGATAAAACTGTTCCAAATGAATTAAATATACAAAAAACACACTTTGAACTACATAATCGATTAACTAGATAATCCAACAATCCCACTTTTCATAAATAACAATTCAAATTAAATAGACACTATTTCCATATAACTTCAGATAGCTAATTTTTGTTATTTGAAGTCTCGTAGTTCACTATTGTCCACTAGAACACACCATACCAGTCGTCAATTGTAAACCATCCCAAATTTAAAAACTTTCTTCTGCTAGAGGTATAAATCATCGAAATCGGAGCACATTTGCAGATTTTCGAATTTTGTGGCTCTGAATTTATGGGCTGTCCAATTGATTTTCAAAAAAATTGAATTTTCCACGAAACGTGTAGAAATATTCGACCGATCCAAATGGGCGTTGGTATGACAATTACAGGTCTCAACGCCTATTGATAGAGGTATCAATCATCGAAACCGGAGCACATTTGCAGATTTTCGAATTTTGTGGCTCTGAATTTGTGGGCTATAGTTCAGTTGATTTTCAAAAAAATTGAATTTTCCACGGAACGTGTAGAAATATTCGACCGATCCAAATGGCCATTTGTATGACAATTACAGGTCTCAACGCCTATTGATAGAGGTATCAATCATCGAAATTGGAGCATATTTGCAGATTTTCGATTTTTGTGGCTCTGAATTTGTGGGCTATAGTTCAGTTGATTTTCAAAAAAATTGAATTTTCCACGGAACGTGTAGAAATATTCGACCGATCCAAATGGCCGTTTGTATGACAATTACAGGTCTCAACGCCTATTGATAGAGGTATCAATCATCGAAATCGTAGCACATTTGCAGATTTTCGATTTTTGTGGCTCTGAATTTGTGGGCTATAGTTCAGTTGATTTTCAAAAAAATTGAATTTTCCACGAAACGTGTAGAAATATTCGACCGATCAAATGGCCGTTGGTATGACAATTACAGGTCTCAACGCCTATTGATAGACGTATCAATCATCGAAACCGGAGCCCATTTGCAGATTTTCGAATTTTGTGGCTCTGAATTTGTGGGCTATAGTTCAGTTGATTTTCAAAAAAATTGAACTTTCCACGGAACGTGTAGAAATATTTGACCGATCCAAATGGCCGTTTGTATGACAATTACAGGTCTCAACGCCTATTGATAGAGGTATCAATCATCGAAACCGGAGCCCATTTGCAGATTTTCGAATTTTGTGGCTCTGAATTTGTGGGCTATAGTTCAGTTGATTTTCAAAAAAATTGAATTTTCCACGAAATGTGTAGAAATATTTGACCGATCCAAATGGCCGTTTGTATGACAATTACAGGTCTCAACGCCTATTGATAGAGGTATCAATCATCGAAACCGGAGCCCATTTGCAGATTTTCGAATTTTGTGGCTCTGAATTTGTGGGCTATAGTTCAGTTGATTTTCAATAAAATTGAATTTTCTGCGAAATGTGTAAAAAGGTGCGAGCGATTCAAATGACCATTAGCATGACGATTACAGGTCTCTACACCTAATTAAAGAGGTCAAAATCGGAGCATAATTGCAGATTTTCAATTTTTCTGGCTCTGAATTTGTGGGCTATAGTTCAGTTGATTTTCAAAAAAATTCAATTTTCCACGGAACGTGTAGAAATATTTGACCGATCTAAATGGCCGTTTGTATGACAATTACAGGTATCGACGCCTATTGATAGAGGTATTAATGCTTGTACGCATTTTCATAATCATCATGTGTTCCCATTTTATTCATTGTATCGTCTCCGATCGTCAAAATCACTAACGTTTTTTCGTTTCTGGAATTAATTGCCTCTCTTTCTAAATGCTGTTTGAATTACATGTCTTGTATTTCCTCTAGAATTTCATAGTGTCGAGTGTAATTGTTTTAAAACAGAAGATGATTCTGCACTGGAAAAATGTTTTTTGCTTCTACAAAGGCGCCTAATATTTTTAGCCCAGGGCGCCTAAATATATAAGAACGGCCCTGGCTCTTATATTAATAGGATATAGGATATATCAATTTTTCAATTAGCTTAGACATCGCTGGTAGTAGAGGAATTGGCCTATTACAATAGATCCTTTGTTATTAGGGGTTTGTCTCGTTTATATATCGTTATTACTTCTACAATTTTCCATTTACTTGGAAAATATTTTAACCGGAACGATATATTTTCGTATTGCTTCCTCAAACAAGGCTTTGATGATTTGCCCTATTATCAATTCATTGTTGTCCTAACTTCAATATGACGAAAATCCTCTTTGCTCGTTTTAGCCGTTGAGATGATATAAATACACAATGGTTGATGAATTCTTCATTAGCATGGCTGGTTCTGCATATTCGATAGCTTTTATCACATTTGCGTATGGCAGGGTTTCTATTTCCGTTAATAAATGACTGAACTCTTCTTTATCCAGCAGTTTAGAATTAATTATTCCTCCTTTGGCTAGTTGTGCTGCTCATATACTATCTCTTTTACTTCCTCTTTGATTCGTTTTTTTAAATCTTCGTATTTTCCTTGTAGTTTAACAAGTTTTAATAGTTGATACAATACTCCTACGGTACTCCTTCAGAGTTAAGTCTTCGTACTCAGGCATTTCGTTATTTATATAACCGTTGAATGAACGCCCTTCAATGTTCCATTCACTTCGATTTTATGAGATGGTGTCAGAAAAAATTTGAATTCCGTCAGTTTTTATTTAGTTTGATATCATGAAACTTTCATTATTCATTACCATCATCTTCGGTGTTGTAAAATAGTGTAGAATTTTGATGATTTTCATCCTTTAGATGAAGTGCCGATCTGCCTTTAATGTGAACAAATTTTCCAAATTTTGAGAATTTATCTACACATGTGATACATTTTTCTTTTTTTATCTCAATTATATCGATGTGGAAGATTTCCGACGGAAAAGTTGGAATTGGCGTTTCTTAGAGTTCAGGATTGTTTGGATGATGATGATATTTATTTCTATTACTGATCTCACAACTTTGTGTATATTTTTTTATCAAACTTACCATTTGCGGAAAATCAATAGGATTTGTTCCTTATCTTCACTCCAATTTTGATGTGTTCTCCTATGCTTCTTCTGAATAATCCTAAACTTGTTTTCTTCGTTACAGATGTATTCAACAGGCTGGTTGTTTTATTCGTGTCTTGTAGTTGGATACGTGCGCTTGGTAATTTTCCACGTAAGGTGTAACTTTTTCTTTTTCCTCAAGTGTAGAATTTAGGTTCTTTGTTTATTTCCGGTAGTGAAATATAAAGTCTATATTAGTTATTATGAGGTTCTTAATAAGCTATATACTATCTTCCTCTAGGTTGTGTATTGTTTCGTCACTTAAAGATGAAACCGTATTTACTACTAATTTTAGCCTTGACCACTTTATTTGTGATCCCTGGTTTGCATACCAATTCATAATTATATTCCTCAATTCTTACTTTCCTTCTTTTTAGTTTACTAAAAGCCACGTCAGAGGCTGGTGGTCCGTGACTATTTTGATTTTCTTTGCTCCATAAAGATAATTCCGAAGATTGTATAAAGCTCAGACAATATCACTAACATCTCTTTTTCGTTGGTTGCGTAATTTTCCTCCGTTTTATTTAAGGATCGAGATTTGAAAGTTATTGGACGTTCTTTGCCATTTTTTCTTGGACGAGCTTTATTGTTGTTTTCCTTGATTTATTTGCTTTTACTTGAGCGTTTTCATCTCTTGTTACATTTGTTAGGGGCTTTGCGATTTTTGCAAAACCTTTGATGACCTTTTAACTCCTTGAGATTTTCTGGTAATTTGAGTTTATGAATCGCAAATACCTTTTTGAATCAGCTTTATTCTTGAATTTGTTATAATGTATCCCAAGAGTTCTATTTCCTCTTTTAAATATTCTGTTTTATCCAAATTAACACAAAGGTTGGCTTGGGATAATTTATTGAATATTTTGTTGACATTATTTAGATGTTCCTCTTTTGATTTTCTATCAAACACGATAATGACGTCAATGTATAGTATATGTAGCAGATCTTTCCTATGTACTCCTTTAATAGATCGCGGGTGCGTTTTTTAAACCAAATGGTTCCTTGTTCCATTCATTGTAGAAAATGCTGTTTTTGAAATACACTTTCCTTCATCTTGATGTTATGAAATACTGACGTTTAAGGCTATCGTGGTAAAATATTTGAAAATACCTAGCCTTGCGGTTGTGTTTGTAATGTCCGTTATTGGATAGGTGTCCGATATTGTTACTGAATTCAACCTTTTGAAATCAATTACCATACGGTATTTCTTAATACCTGACGCATCCATTTTTTCTCTACAATCCAAATTGATAAATTGTAGGTGCTTTTTGAAGGTCTTATAATGCCATCATGCGTCAACTTTTGTTCTCATGTTGATTGGATATGGGCAAATCTTTGTGTAAATGGGCTCCTCAATTGTCGTTTCAATTTTCGCTCGTACGTTTATGTCGATAATTTGTTTACTTTCATTTGGACCGAAAAGTGGTAGAAAATTATTGATTTAATTCTAAATTGTTCATCTAAATGGTGATCCTTATTTTCAATATTACTAATTGTTGAAATTTTGATGCCTCGTGAGATAGTGATAATGTTTTCTTAACAATTACTGCCTATATCTTTTCTATAATATCATCACCAATTATCCCGTCAAAGGTGCTTAATCCTAGCAGAACAAACAAATTTATTTTGGTATTGTTACCGAACTTTTTGAATATTGGTCCAGTTATTTGATATGGTTGATCTGTATATCACCCCCTGCTGATTTTATAATAAATGGTTGCTTTATTCATTGTGCGCCTTCGGACAGTTCTCGTTTAATTCTCAAATTTAAACTAACTTTATTTTAATTATAATTTCTTTTATATAAAAAAATGTTAAATTACAAAATGTGGGAAAATATAAAAACGTTAAAAACTAAAGTAACTAATTTTATACGTGCATTGCATATTTTGCTGATACGCAAAATTTTAACTGAGGTCCTACAGGTCTAGTTGTTTTTTCTACATGTTGTTGTTACTGCATATTTTGATGATATGATGGACTCGTTGTCTTAACTTGCATGATTGTTATATTGGTTCATAGCCTTAATATACATATGTACCTATTTCTTGTACCATTTTCGAAAAATAAAATATTTTGGTATTGAATCCCTTGACCGCTAAATATATTTTAGGGTATGTCGGGTCTGATTTATTAAGCTTACATGAGTTATGGGTACATTATAGTCCTTAATGACAATTCATACTGTGACGATATCTGTTAACCCCTGGTATTTTTGCAAAACATATGTTTTTATAATCACAGCATAATTCAAATTACTAGGGCATTTAGGCCATAATTTAGTAAACTACAATCTTTACACCTTTGTATATTATTATTAGCCTTTTAGGTATAAATTAATGACCGCTTCCACATACTCTTGTGTACTAAATCCTTTCTAATATAAATTAAATCCTTTAATAGGTAATTAATTTAAAATGTATAAATATTACCTTAGGTTTATGATTAACAAGCATTTAAAAATTATTATGGTTTTGTGAGAAAAATTCCTCAAGAAGAAAATAATAAATTTTCTAATATTAGTTTTTTTTATGGTTATCCTGATTGAGGTTTTTCATTTTTATGACATTTTAATTTATGTACATAAAAAAGAACAAAATATTCATGTTTAAGTTTCAACAATATCATGACAAAAAAAAATTATTTTTATTTTTACCATAACCCAGACAAATTCTAAGACTTTTCCAAATTAAGTATACTTACATACATTCCTATACATATTTGTAACAACAAGAAATTGATTTTCAATTTTGAAGATAATTTACGTTCTTCACAAATGAACAAAATATGTTTAATCGATAAGCAGACGAAAAAACAAACAAAAAATTGTTTTACGCTATTTTTGAACTAATAAAACAAAAATTTATTTAGTGCCGCTCTTGGTGGTATATATCCGCACAGTTTAATAATTTTCTAAAATGATTTATTAACTGTCATATTGAACTATAATTAGTCTTTATAACAATTTTTGATAAAACACAAATCACCTATCAAATTATATTGATAGTGTAATGATGGCCTTAGTAAGTTTATAACGTCAAAATTAAAATGGATGATAATTTGGTTGCGTTCAAAATGCATTTAAATATAAATAGTATAGTTTATAAGCGAAATTGCCTTAAATGAAATGCGTGTTTTATCATTTTTTTTTGTACTTTTGATTGATTCAGACTGATTTAACCCAATTACAGAAAACAAAAATTCTGTCCTTTCCCGTAACAGTTATCCTTATACCATGTACAGTATACAAAAATATGCTTTTAGCCAAAAAAACAACCAAAACTTTTTCTAATTTTCTATGGCAACGGCCAAAATAAAATGTAAATCGGTTTTGTTTTTTATAGTAAGTTGTTCTCTTTCCCAATGCGTGTATATTACCAATTTATTAAGAATTCATTTATATTGTTGTTTTTTATTTTAGAATTTTATTATTTTATTTTGTTGTTATTTAAAATTAAAATAATATAGAATTGAAAAAGTTAAGAATTTTTATTTATGTTGTACACTCGTATATCCTACACAGTAGTATTTTTTTTTTGATTCAAAGGAATGATTTCGAATAAAAAGTTAATGAAAAATAAAAATTGTACTTAAAACTATAAAAGTTAAATAATTAAATATTTATGCAACTTTTACATGTTACAAATGGTATATTTGCAAAGTTTATTGTATAGTTTTATTTATATTTTTGTATATAAGTTAGAAGATCTCTAAGGTAATTATAGGGTTTAAATGTTCCGGTAATATAAAAAAAATAGTTTTAGTTGCATGCAATTTTATACACATATACCTATACCTGCCTATGTTATATGTTAGAACAATAATTGAATAAATTAGTTAATAAAAAAGTCAACGTAGAACACCAGAATTTTGTAAATGTTTGTTCAAAACTAATTAAATTAATCAAAAATTATTTCTTCCTTCCTCTCTATATAATATACAATAAACAGGAAGTAATAAAACGTAAAGAAAATGAAAAATAATTTACCTGCGATTTAAGATAAAATTATTTTCAATTAACATAACCATAATTTTTTGTGTTATTATTATTATTTACCAATTAATGGTTAATTGGTAAATTATATTGAATTATTTGTATATATAAGAGGTTTGTGTGCCATGAAAGATATGGGTGAAACTATGAAGTGTGACAAATTTTTATTGCATGTCGGAAAATAGTTTTCTGGATAAAATTCAATTATTTTACTAACAAAACCCATAATTTGTCAAAGCAAAATTGTAGTATTACATTATTATTAAAGGTTGAGGCGTTTAATGTTTTCTTGATGATTTTTGAAATTATGTTTTGCCATATTTACACTGAATCGTGAGAATTTGATCATATCGCGGTGATGATCCGATCAAGCGATCGATAACAGTGCATAATTCGGAACAAGTTTGTGAGTAATGGTACACTTTCATTTTAATGTTTGCAGGGCCTTTCATTTTAATGTCTGCAAACATTTTTCTAGAAAAAAATAAAATACAAACTTTAGAAAGCATGTTTATTTTAGAAAATTTTTAGGATTTTCCTCAATAAGTTAGACCTATTTGGGAAAGTTAGGCAATTTTTAAATTTAACTATTTAGCATACTATGAAAAATTAGCACTTTAATTTGCAGATTTTAAAGCAATTAGCGAATTTGCAAAATATGAAAGAATTTAGCAAATTTAAAGAATTTGCAGACTTTGAAGAAAGAGTTTAGTAAATTGAGAAGGGTTTTTCGAGGAGTTCTAGAGGATTTGAAATGTAAATATATAAATTTAAAAATGTAATTCTCTTAAAAATTTTTAGAGATTGTAATTTGAGGATTTTATTTAGCTTAGCATAGAATATTTTGCAAAACTTTTATTTTAGGGTTTGAATAGCTATTGAAAAATTTGAAAAAATTTTAATAAAGAATTTTGAAAATTTGGAAAAATTTAATTTATTAAAAGTTGAGGAATTAAAAGATTTCCTATTTTATTATTTTTTAATATAATTTTAAGAATCAAACAAATTTCAAGAGTAAGAGTAATTTTAAGTATTTGCTGACTTAAGCAATCTGAAGATTCGGATGAATTTAATAACAAAAAACCAAAAATAATATAACGAAAAAATAATAAAAAACGAAAAATAATATAACGATAAATAACGAAATTGCCAATTCGAAGAACTAATTTTAAAGAGTTAGGATTTCCATTAATTTGACAGGATGATTTGAGGAATATGAGGATTTATATTTGTTTTGCCTGAACTTACGTAATTCGAAGAATGAACAGTTTCAGAGTAATCTGAAGAAGTTTTGAAATGAAAATTGATTGCGATTTAACAGCAAGTAATAATCTTTATAAAGTTATAATTTATAGCTGTCATGAAATAACGTATAGCGAAATTATTATTCCGTGCCTGGCAATTCAACCACACATACTTATATCACAAGTCAATGGGATATAATAGAGAGTTGCACAGAACGCGGAAGCAGAACACCGTCTGCCGATACAGAGCAATTTTAGGAATATCTGGAGATCCTTACTTAACATATGAATTTAAACGGCCCGAAAGAGTGCACACTCTTATTTATCAGAGTCAGCAGCATTCGAACATCTCTACAGAGCCATTTAAGTCATTCAAAGAAACAACAAATGTTTCAGAGTGCGGAGGTCGACAACAAAAATTCCAAAATTTCCAGCGTTGTAGACCGATTGACAAAGATGAAAAATATCCGAAAATTATTATACCCCTTATTTTCCTTATACCCCAATTTCTCTTATGTACTCCTTATCCGACAATGCAGCATGCAAATGAAAGCACTCGTGTTGATATGTTGCAATTTCAATAGAAATAAATTTGGCAACATAGATAAATCCGGCAGTATTAATTTACTCCAAATTTTAAATAATATAATGATGGCTCTCATTAATAATCATCATTATTATTAATTAGTAAAATGTTACAGTTTCATAAACATCTATTCATGGATGATGGCCCAAATTATTTTGTTAATTTTACTACTACAATCATGCCTTAATAATAGAATTCCACGTATATGTGTAGATTTATAAAGCCTAATCTCACCCTTTCGCAGGGAAACAAATTTGCTCAAATAAACATGTGGTGTTTATCGTTCGGATTTTCCACCGGTCGGATTAAGTAAATATTTGTTCAAAAATATTTATATTTATTTAAGATAGATATCTTTTTGTATTATTTTGAGTCCTTTGACCACCTCTTCTAAAATATGTCGACCCGTAATTGTAAGTTTTGATATCTGGTTAAACGATTAATTGGAACTTCTTCCAAATGTGGCTCTGGTAGTGTGTTCAACGGAGCCTCAATCAAAATATGGCCAGGTGTCGTAATTGCTATCATTGTCCGATAATAGTTCTACCGGCTTGCCTTTTTTAGCAATGTAACGCCATTATAAAAGCCTCGGTTGTCAATTTTGATACTATCTTGATCTGAATTACCTTCACTCTGGTACATATAAACAACTACGGCGAAATGATCTGACCGATCACGAATCCATATTGGTCCTGCATAGTCTACTCACGTATGCAAACAAGGTCTACATGTTGTGATACTATATGTATTGGGGTAACTGACCCATAACTTGCTCATTCCTGTGTTTCCGAAGCTTGAAACATGTTATACATTTCATGTCTCGTAACATCACATCGACAAACGACCGCCAATTCACATAATTTGATTTTTATCAATAAACGGTGTCAACATTATTAATTTCCTGTTTCGATCAATATTTTTTCATTGCTGTAACACCTTGAGTTAGTTATTGAATACATCATACTGTGCCTATCTAGTACATATTATATTTTCAGCAATTTCCATTTCCATTTGAAAAAAAATGGAAATTTCGTGATGGATTCCAGTGATCCTAATGTTTTATAATAGATTGTATCATTATCGAGCGAAAGTGATTCTTCTGTACCACGTTGATCGACTGGTATATTCGATATTAACTCTCAACCGTTCGATCTCCATTTTCGAAAATTGAAACCACCTTCTTGTAACAATGTCGATATTTGGTGGTAAATTACTAGTACTGTTGCATGCTCTTCACACTCAATCAATATGTTATCAACGTAAAAATCTTTCCTTATCATTCATTGAAGCAGCCTTTCGATAAGTTGATTCATGGATATTCGCTAACTCTTCCATAAGTTATCGTATTTAACCTATAATGTTGAAGTGGCTTATTTGGATCGTCACGCCAAACAATTCGTTGAATGTCATGATCATTATCTTGAACTTTAACCTGGCGATAAAGTTTCTCGATATCTACAGATATAGCAATGGAATGGATACGAAAACGTAACAGTATGCAGGTAACATTATCTTGAAGGGTCGGGCGACCAGGTAGTAGAATCTCGTTGATTGATACATTAGACGATGACTTGCACGACCCATTGAAAACTAAACGCAGTTTTGTGATAGCGCTCGAATCCTTCCATACTGCGTGATGAGGCAATTAAAAACGTGGCTTATCAAAATTTAGGTCACCACTTGGAATAGAATCTAAATGCCCTAGAGTTATAGTCGTGAATAAATTCACTATACTGAATGGCTAGTTCCTTTCGTCTCAAAAATTTTCGTTCCATAGATAACAATCGTATTTCAGCGCTCACCAAGGATAATCCCAGCACTTTAGATGTTTCTTTGAAAGGTAGTCGAACCGAAAATTGATTATTCTCTTTCCTCTGTATTGTGGCTTTAAAATATTCCTCACACTTTGTATCTTCTAATTTAGATTGCCTTTCAGTACAAACTTCTTCAATTTGCCAACATTTTTATAGAAGATGTAATTCGTCCTGATTTATTATTGTCGTTATGTGAAATTCAAGCAAATTTTCAGTCGGTTCTTTTGTTACCAACTTTCCACCAATAACCCAACCCATCAATAACCCAACCTTCAGTTGAATAATACATTTTTCGGGTTCAGTTGAATAATACATTGTTTCACAATTCAAGTCAATGTTTCCTGGTGTTGCAAAATTAGGATCAGCAAGTTTTACATCTCTGACCACTTCATATCCCAATTTAATTATTTGTCACATTTACTTTCATGTAACCTCGAGCAGAAGCAGCTGGTCTGCTTGTTCTGTCTCATTATAATACGTTGCGTCCTTTGGTTCTGATAAAACTTCGAGTTGTTCATTTGTCTTTTTGGATGCATATGAACCAGTAAATTGATGAAAGTTGACTGTGTTTCGTACTATTACGATAAATGATTGACGTATTTGTTGGTTTAACAGAAACTTAGGTGTGCGGTTATTATTGGAATTGTCACTCGTAAGTAGTAGGGCTCGATTGTTTATTGTTTACTATAGGTTGCCGTTTGATTGCGGTACATTCCAATGCATCATATCTTCGAGTAGAGAATTACAGCAAATCATAAATATTGGCTTCGTATTATCGGGGGAATATCATAACTGGTGAGTTTCTAGATCCAGCTTTTTTAACAAAATATACAATAATCAAGGATCGCGACCTTCCCACTCATTACCCAATGATCGAATGCCCCTTAATGCTTATTCACAGGCTTTGCATAACGATCTCAAGGTTTTAGACGACGACTGATGTAGATTTGATTGATTCATAAACAGTTCAATGTAGTCCTTGATAATATTTGTTTTACGATCGAAACGGTTTAGTAACTTATCCCAAGCCTCAACATAATTTTCCTCAGTAATTGGTAAATGTCGCAATAACTCGGCGGCATCATCCTTTAATAGTGTCTTCAGATGTTGACACTTATTGACATTTGCAAGTGATTCGTTGTTATGAATTGATTTTACGTATTAGTCGTAAAATGATAGCCACTTGGAATAATCGCCAACAAATGAATCAATTTGTATTCGATGCAAACGTACATCGCCGTGCAAAAATGACTTACCGAAATTAAAAAAATGTTCTGTTGGTTACTAAATTATTTGCCACTCTAACCTAACCTACTAAATTATTTTCCGATAATGAATCATTTATTTCATGAAATTCGTTCCATGCCTATTCCAATTTCTGAAGCCTCGTTTCGATTTGTTCCTTGTTGACTATTTGATTCTCAGGGGGTTTACTACCCAATATATGTTAAAGTAGATTTAATTGTACTTCGTGTTTACTTCAGTTTAGCTAATTCGACCATCTTGTTAAAAATTAAATGTGATACTGTTTATGACGCACTTCCGCTTATAAAAAAAAAAAAAAAAAAGTTTTTCTCAGTAATTTTGGGATAGTTGGAACTAGTGTACACAAAAGCCATATCATCAGCAAAAGCCACCCCTTTACCCTTAAATTGAGTGAAAACCGAATTAATCTTCAAATGAGTTTATATTAATGTGAAATATCTCAATGCCAAAAAATACTGCTGTTAGAAGTTTCATCTAAACTTACAGTAACATCGGTTAGTCGCGAGCAGTCGGAAAGCTCCTTACGAGACTTTGATACAATATTGCAAAAATATGAATTAAACAAATTAGCTATAACCCTGCAGAGCAGAGGCGAACCGATTGTTATATTCATCAACTATTTCAAGTATTTTGTCACTGGAAGTGGAAATCGCCCCAAATAGTACTTTGATTTAGCCTCAAATATTTCCAATAGTTTTGACATCTGACGAAGATAGTTTACCAAGTCCATATTTCTAGAATTTTTTTTAATTTTTCTACTTAGCCTATTTTCTTATTAATTTTATAAAGAAGGGAATTATTTATCCACGGTTTATTAAAGTATTTACATTGGTCAACGTAACTAGAGAGTGTAGTAATAATTGTCGATTTTCGCAAGATGTTACCAGAAATTGTACCTACCTCTCAATAATTTGATAAATGTACAAAACTACAAATACCCTTAAATTTTAAATTACTTACAGAATTTTTGTTGTTGTAGTGAATTTATTTTGATCACCTTAAAAACGAAAGTTAATTTACGCATTTAAATCTAATTGTCACAAATAAACTACAATTAAAAAAAGGATAAATTCTAAAAACCCTTTTCTTTGTCTTAAAATTGGGTATTTTAAATTTTAAGAGTCACATACATAGTAAATTGAATAAACTTTTTAATATATTTAAGTGTCTGTAAATGGGTGAAAAAGGATTTTCACATTAAGAAACTTGTTTATATATGGAAATCTATATAATTTAGAAGAAAAAAAAAATAATTATAGCAACAATAAGAAGGAATAAAGAAGAAAGTTTTTAATCTTGTATTCATAAAAAATTAATCAAAATTTTTGTGTATAGCACGTAGGAAAATTAATTTTCTTGTAAGAAAATTATTTATATATTGTACGTAATTTTTTACATTTTTCAATTATGAATAAATTATAGTATTTTTTATAGCAAATATTTAAATTTTTTTGTTATTAATGTAATTTTTTTTTTCATTTTGATTATTTTATGATGCTCTACTACCTAGCTACTTGTATAGAAAAATTATTAAAACCTGGAAAATTAAATTAAAACTATAAAATTTATTAGATTTTCTAAATTCAAATCGTATACGTCAGTCTAAAGTATCTTAAAATTTACCTTATAACCGCGCGCTTAAAAATTCCAAAACAACCTGTTAAGCATTTCCATTAAGAGAGAAAGAGCTTTTCATCATTTTAATATGACAAAACAAATGTATAAGAAACAACAAAAAACCGGAATGCATTTAAAATATACAAAAACAAATGTAATGTATATAATTTTCAACATCCTGGTGGATGGAAAACTTACACAGAAAAACCAAAGCGCACAGAACAAGAGTATTGTACACAAAAAGAAAAGGAAAAATTTCTGTCTCATAAAGCTTAATTACAATTTTGGTTAATTTTTATTTTTTTTACTTTTATACCATTTGTATTGTGTGTATTGTTTTTATTCATAATGAAAAATAACTCTAAAGTTTTTTTTTATTTTTATTTATATTTATAAAAATAAAACTTAAATATAAGATATTTTTCATTTTTAGTTTTGTGTTATTTATATGTACGTACGTTACGTACTATATCAAGAAAATAGGAAGTAAAAACTAAACAATAGACGAACAATAGATGAATTTTTATGCTTTTATTATTATTGTTATTTTCCTTAAAAGCGGGTAAAGTTTTTCATTTTTTGTTTGTATAAAAAATAAATAAATTGTTGATGGGTGGAAATGACTGAGCAATTGCAATTATGTTAAAAGGAATTTTTATTTTCTAGATGAACATAAATATAAAAAAAAAATATTGTGTTTCCGCATTTATATATCTTCATGATACTCGAATAAGATATGGATACATGTATTCGCGGTTACGGATTAACCCTCATTTTTTTACGGATGACATTCACCGCATGTCGCATGTTATTATGATATGATGATCATGATGATTTCTTAACCGTAGAATGCTAATTTAAAACAATATGAATATAAATGGAATTGAATATTATGTATGTACTTTGTATTTCATAAACAGGTGCTATGTAATATAAAATATGAGTAACTTAACCCTAAATATAACGAAATATCTACAATACATAAAATTTTAGTTTATACATCAAATAGCCTTAATTTTATAATATGGCGGAACAATAATATTTGACTTCGTTACCTCTAAATGTTGCTTCATTTAGTATGAATTTTTGCACTCGCAAGCAAAATTTTAGGTCCATGGAGAATTTTTAGCAAAACTCTTTCTAAAAAGAAAACTTATTGTTAAAACAATATTGTTTCTCGGATTTGTTTTTAATAGCCGGAAGTTATTTTTTTTTCACAAAACTTAGTCTTTGTGCGTATTTCTTAGAAGAGTATTGTAAATATTTAGTGTTGTAATTACTTGTTAGAAATTGAATCTGGTATCAAGTCAAATCCATCGTGCTTGTGGCATTATATAAACTCTTACCCATGAGTCATAAGGATAAGGAAGCTCATGATCTAAATTCTGTTTGCGAATTATTTGCAACGTTTTGCAAATCCGTTTATTCAGTTGATAATGTTTTGACATCTGTCTCTGACCATGACATTGTCAATAATCATATTCACGGTATTTCTTCTTTTACGTGGGAACAAATTAAAATGGTTTTAGATGGTTTCATTACTATAATGTCTATGGGCCCTAATGGTATTCCCTCATTACTTTTATATAATTCTTCCGAAGCCATAAGTGGCCATTTAGCTTATTTATTCAATTACAGCTTTAGGCAAGGTATTTTTCCCCAGTGTTGGAAACCCTCGTATGTAATCCCAGTATTTAAATCTGTTGAGCTGAAAAAACAACATGGTTTTATTTCTGGTAGATCAACGACAACCAATCTGGCGGTATTTGTTTATGATCTTGTTTAGAAATCAAAAGTTATTAATTGATAACTTGATTAAGGTAAATTCTTATTTTATTCCTATAAAATGGATATCATCTTATTTGTCGCAAAGGTCTCAACTGGTACATATTGGTCAACATTATTTTAAGAAGTTCATAGTCTCATCTGAAGTTCCTCAGTGTAGTCATTTAGATCCATAATTATTTATTCTGTTTGTTAATGATATTGTTACATGTTTCAGGTTTTGTAAATATTTGTTTTATGTAGATGATCTAAAAATGTACGCTAATATCCGAAAGGGTGCTGACGTTTTATTGGCTCAACATTACCTTAATCGGTTTAGTGATTGGACTGACGAAAATCGTTTAGCTCTCAATATCTCCAAATGTAAAACTATGTCATTTGCAAAAATTAAAAATTCAATTGTATAGCTCCGTACAGTTTACAAGATGCAGAAATTGATAGAGTTACTCAGTTTATTGATTTAGGTGTTTTGTTTACAGGTAACCTATGTTTTGCTAAATATATAGAAATGATTGTAGCTAGGGCTGGTTCGATGATTGGCTTCGTAAAGAGACATGCTCGTCAATTTTTTGACCCATACACTCTCAAAACATTATATATTGCTTTTGTTAGGCGTATTTTGGAATACGCTGTAGTTATCTGGAGTTCAAGTTATAAAATCTTTAGCGATCGTATTGAGCGGATTCCAAAAATGTTCTTTTTATTTGCACTCCGAAGAATTCCGAGGTCAACTGCCGGATTTAGTTTACCTCCTTATGTTGGTCGTTGTAAACTTTTCAATCTTAGTAGTCTTGAATTCAAAAGGGAGGTGATTCATGCAGTATTTGGATTTGCTCGGGACGTAATTTGTGCTAAGAATGATCGAATTGATGAGCAAGTCACGCGTACCAAAAAATATTTTAACCAATATTCAGATTTTTTTGATTTTAACATTTCAAAAGATTCTTTTTAAGAATCGTAATACCTTTCTTTATATTCAAAATTCTATGCTATTAACCTGTGCTATTTGTTAGTGCTGGTAATAAATAAATAAATGTTACCACTAAAATTTGGGTTAAGTTTAAGGAAACTTCACCAGAATCAACTTGTGACAAGAACCACAATGTTCAATTGAAAGTTGAGATCAGTAAAAAATTAGTGAATCAAGCAAAGTCATCGATTAATTTTGAATCATCGGCTAATAGTTCTCAGATAGATCAGAACAATTCATCTATGAAATTAAAGTTGCCTGAGCTCAAACTACCTACATTAGTGGTTGTAAAAGTGACTGGTTGACGGTTAAATTTGTTTATTCAGTGTTGCATATTCGTTGTGGTAAAGCAAATCATTTTATTGAAAACTTACCGGTCACTTCAGATAATTACGAATTAGCATGGAAAACTCTTTGGGAAAGTTATGATAATGCTATTATCATTCAGAAAACTCATAGAGGTAAATATACGATAGAGTATTAAATTTCCACAAGAAAGTTCTTCCGCTTCTCTTCAGAATTTTATAGATCAGGTTGTTAAAAATTATAACGCTTTGAAATCGTTGCATATTCAAATTGATACATTATTTAACAGAAAATCTTGATACTTCTTCAAAAATTGATGTTATTAAAAATTCACCGCTGAACAAATTATTAAGCTTTGATAACTTTATAATTATTTTAAAAAATCGTTTTCGAATTTTAGAGGCGATTAAAATTACAACATCTTCGAAACATCTTTCGATGTAATTTGCTATATTTTCAATAAAAAAATTATTTTTACATTAATTAGGCTGTATATTACCTGAAATATGCTAATTATATTACCCCTAACCACTTTTGTATGGGAGTATGTAAAAAATCCCGATGAAGAAACGAAGTGTAAAAGGCGCCTTGTCAAATATTATTTAATAATAATTAATTACGTTATAATAAAATTATAATGCTGTGTTTTAATTAATAAAGGGCAAAAATGAATGATCGGGAAATTAACAAGTAGATACTATAAGTAGATTGAAACTTCAAGTCTACTTGATTGAAACTACAAGTACTACAAGTAGAAGTTATTTATTAACAAGTAGATAACAAAGACCAATCATAAAAATCTTGAAAATACAACATGTTATTTTGGTTGTGCATCAGTAGTTGAGGCATATTTTTGTAGCTTGATCGATTGTGTATTTTTGTTTTGGTCGATTGGGAAAATTTTGTCACTTATACATACTTATTACTCTATAAGTGATAAGGCTATACACTTTACTTACTATTGAATTATTGTTATGATAGTTTTAGGCAATCCACAATAGTTTAATAATCCTTTTGGCCTAAAATTCGTCAGAATCACTAGAATGAATTAAATGCGAATAACCGTAGATTTGTTTCATCAAAATAATTACTTTTGAGTTCTATTTGAAGGTCTGCAGTTATTCTCATCATCATACCAAAATCCGCTACCTAGTAAAAGACCTACTTATCAAAGGGTCCAAAAGATGAAAATTTTGCAGAATATGTCATACAATTTGTATTGTTTGCTTTTGAATTTCTTGTTATTTTAACCATTAATACTCATATAATAATCCTATTTGCTTAAAATTCGTTATATCGTTAGACTGAATTAAATTAAAATGCCTCTAAAAGTTGGTTCTTGTAAAATAATTACGGAGTCAGTGTTGCTACGTTTATACCATAGCTAAATTAGCGGTGCTACAAACGTCAGTTTCTCAACAGTGATAATTATGTATCAATGCTATTCTGGTTGGCTGACTATTTAAAAAAAAAATTTGAAACTCAAATTTTTAAGAAATCAGAGATTTTAAATAATCG
The DNA here is from genome assembly GCA_963556165.1 of Tipula helvola. Classification (NCBI taxonomy): domain Eukaryota; kingdom Metazoa; phylum Arthropoda; class Insecta; order Diptera; family Tipulidae; genus Tipula; species Tipula helvola. The sequence continues at coordinate 346,266,180 of OY744483.1, read as the reverse complement.
ACAAAAATTAGTAAATCACTCTACTCTCTCAATAATTTGGATTAGCATGAGAATTTAAAAATTTTAAAATTTAGAAACAATTGAAATTAGGAAATTAAAGTTTCCAGAACCTTCAGTCAGGTTTAGAGAACTCATGAATGAAAGTTAAGCATGGATTTAAGCATTTCCAAATGGAAATAAATATTTTTATTGTTGTTGTAAATAACAGGAAAGTCTACAATTTTTTTTTATAATAAATGTTATTTCCAAGATTTTCTTTTTTAATTTTACACAATAAAAATTAAAAGCACAACTTAGACAAATTTGAGTATTTTTTTTATCAGTTGGAGTAGGTTATGTTCGAGATACTGGGAAATTTTTGGCAACAGACTAACAGTTACACGAAGCCTGTTTGAAACAAAAATGTTTACAGGAGCCTAAATACGCACAGAAGTGTATTGTAATCTTTCAAATTCTAATTATTCGAAATTCTAATTTTGCCCTCTCATTTACGTAGATTTCTACATAATTCTGATTAATTATTAAAAATGTCCTAAGTACAAACAAATATCAAGTCTAGACGAGATGATTCACTGCTAACAAATTTTCTAAATAATCTCACCGGAAACAACAATTAAAACAAACACCAATAAAGCTTCCTAAACTTTTCAAATCGTATATTTGCTTGCTTTGTTAAATCCCTGTGCGCCCCGCCACCAAAAATGTAAAATATTAAAATGAGTAAAAACATCTTATGAATATTAATTAATTTTAATCAATTTATACATATTAAACTCAGTGAAAATTAATTTTAATTTTTGGAAGAATAACACGATTAATCTCGTCTAAAACATAAAAATAACAATTAAACTCCCTTATGAGAGTGGAATTTGTATTTAGAGATACACTTCACTAATAATAAATAATTCACTTTGCCCGAAGCAATAAACAATCACTCACATTTTTACATTAATTTAAGATTAACTTCTTAATTGTATATAACACTTTAATCCATATATCCGTTAATTTATTAATAAAGTTTCGTATTCCGTAATAAATCCATTAAATTTTTTTTTTTTTTTTTTGAGAATTTTTTTACGATACATCCGTTGTGTATAAAAATTTGCCGAAAACTAAATTCTACTTCGGAAATATCGTCTAAAAAGTTTAAATGCCAAAATAATATAAATGTGGTGGGGATGGCCGAAAACGAGAATTTCTAAAATTGGTTTGCCGAATTGCCGAACATTTTCTATATACCAAAAGTATATAGAGGCGGATCTAATTATTTAGCCCCCCCCCACTAAAGTAGGAATATTTAACATGTTCACTTTATTCAAAAAGAAGTTTAATAAAATTTATATTTCACAGTTAATTATTAAATTAGTAATAGTGAAAATATTATTTATATTTATATTTACAAATCTTATCCTTAAAAATTAATAAAATTGGAAGGGATGTGCAATGAAAATGTGGTGGTGGTACAAAATACAGACATGCGCATCACTATTCGTACGATTTTTTTTTATTTATTATTAAATAACCCTTATGTATTATGTACATATGTATACTTTTTTGAGACGTGCCAAACAATTATGATTAATTGTTAGAAGTAACACTTCTGAAGTGTTATGTGATTTCATGGAAATTTATTTGATTTGGATAGTGCGAGAGCGATGAGTATGCGGACGCGTTTGAGTGTTAATAATTTTAAAAAATTGATTTTTGGGCAACTCAACAATATTATGTGTGTAATCTAAAAATTTTAAATTATGGTACTTCAATTGGTGTAAGCGAGAGTAATTTCTGATCACAAAATTGATGATAACACCCAATTGTTGGGTTTCAAAAATTTGTTTAGTTTAATAATTTTCTAATCTACGAAAATCGATTTATTTATTTTTAATAATGCAAGCTAATATTTTACATACGTAAAACCACCAAGAAAAATCATTCAACCATTCACATTCAATATCACCACATAACCAACATATGTATGTACACATAATACGAGTAACATATAGAACGGATGAATTTAAATACATATTAGAAACGTGCTGTATCTGTTGTTGCAGCCGAATAAAACGTTTAATATAAAACCTTTTCCGGAGTCTGTGTAATTTTCGACGATATTCGAGTATATTTTATTAATGAATTGTTTGGGTGTTTAATGCCGTTGCGCAACTCATTCGTCAATACAATTTGGCCAGAATTCCCAGTTGTATTAGTGTTTGGTTGGTCATCGCTAACATTTATCTTCCTTTGCTTTGTTGAACATTTCTTTGCCGAAATTGATTTCCCAATCAATGTGGGTGGATATCTCTAAATAATAATAAAAAAAAACTTGAATTTCTGTTCTACGCCACAGAACAATTTTATTACACTGTTCAATGTTAACACTTTGATTATTCTGTTTTTTTTTGGTTGGTTGTTGTTTAGCTAGACGTAAACATAAAATAAGCAAATATGCATAGTGGCTACATTTTGTTCGCCCGGAAAATTAAATTCCTCCTAGCGATATATTTTATTAAAAGTATAAACACATATAATAGAACATCAAAATCTTATATATAACATATAACCTGACCCTTCTCACCTGTTTACATTTTTTCTTAATAAATATTCGAAAATTCTGTTCCATTAACTTTATTTCTCTTTTTGTTTGTTTATTTTTTAATGAGTTATGACAGTTTTGTTATAAAAATAAAATGTCAAATAATTTAATGAAACTTTCAAATTTTCTTTTTCAAATAACAAAAACGAAAAAAGTTTTATGAAAGTATTAAACTTGAATTTAATATTTTTTTTTGTTGTTATGAAGATTTTTAATTAAAAAAATATTTTCTAATTTAGGAAAATATTTACAAAAAAAACCTCTGACCTTTCAAAGAGCTCAACAGATATATAATTTAAATAAGGTTTTATTATTGACAGGTTTCTACATCAAATCGCCTTCGAGATTCGATGTCAAAAATATTCACCAAATAATAGCATTTTGTTGTTTTTTATGTAATAAAGTAAATAGCCTTGTTATACATATATCTTTACTAAGTAGCTGTATTTCCCAGATTCGCCCGGGCAGAGTTCACGGCGACCACGCCGACGACCACTTTTTTGTAGATAAAACGGAATTCCTGGCAAATTCAACGAATTCAAATTTCGGTAGCAAAATCTACACTTTGGTTTTCATCGGTCATAGTGTCGATTAAAATTTAAATTTTCTTTTCGCAAGGAATCATGTCTTGCTTGGATGGTCTTGTTGATGTTGTTGACTATTTCGATTTCTTGCCATAATGGCTCGTTCGCATAGCCATTATGAGTCTGTGTAATTTTCGACGATATTCGAGTATATTTTATTAATGAATTGTTTGGGTGTTTAATGCCGTTGCGCAACTCATTCGTCAATACAATTTGGCCAGAATTCCCAGTTGTATTAGTGTTTGGTTGGTCATCGCTAACATTTATCTTCCTTTGCTTTGTTGAACATTTCTTTGCCGAAATTGATTTCCCAATCAATGTGGGTGGTTTCGTCACTACTCTTTCTGCCGTTCCCTTGGTGAAATACACACGTTGCCCTCGCCAAATCGCTTCATTGCTATATTGACCGATTTAACACTGTACTTCTCTGGTCCCTGCAAAGACGGCCATATTGCTATTCTTGTTAATATGCTTGCAGACGTATTTGATTGATTTTTAAGAACTGTAGTTCTGTACTGTAGTTCAGTACGGAACCACCCATTGATTGTCAATTTCGATTTCTTCATGGCCTCACGTTTGAATCTTTGCCGTGAATCCACTCTATTCCGGTGAACGGCGTCTGTATTTCGGATGGGAAATGGTTGGGATAAATGGTTTGGGATAACGTTTCGTGTGAATATTTATTTAATGCGCCACATGGAATTTTAGAATGTTCTAAAACTTTCTAGAAATTTCTGGTACCTTTAGGAACATTCTAAAACATTCTGAAACATTCTAGTACAGTTTGGAATATTCCAAATCATTTTGAAATATTCCTATCTGGAATATTCTAGGCATTTCTAGAACATTCTAGAAAACTCTGGAATATTCTAAAGAATTCTGGAACATTCCAGTATACTTGGAACTTTCTAGAAAATTTTGGAAAATTCTGAAACTTTCTAGAAAATTCTGGATTTTTTAGAACATTCTAAAATACTTTGGAGTTTTCTAGAAAATTCCGAAACATTCTGAAAACTTTTTGTAAATTTTTGTAACATTCCAGAACTTTCTAGAAAATTTTGAACTAATTAGAACCAATTAGAAACATTTCTGAACATCTGGAATCTTCTAGAAAATTCTAGGAAATTCTAGACCATTCTAAAATCTTCTGCAACATTTGGAAAGAAGAAAGAATTTTCTAGAATAATTCCAGTATATCTGAAACTTTGTAGAAAATTCTGGAATATTCTGAAACTTTCTGGAAAATTCTGAAACTTCTAAACGGTTCTAAAACATTCTGAAATTATGGAATAATCTGAAACTTTCCAGAAAAGTCCGAAAACTTTTGGAACATTCTAAAACATTTTGAATTATTCTAGAAAATTCTGAAACAGTCTAGTAAATGTTGGTACATTCCAGAAAATTCTGAACTAATTAGAACATTTAAAATTCTAAAACATTTCGGAACATCTAGAATTCTAGACTTTTCTAGAAAATTCTAGAAACCTCTAAAACTTTTTAGAAAATTCTGGAACATTTCGAAACTTTATTACCAATTCTGGAATATTCCAATACACTTTAAACTTTCCAGAAAATTCTGGTGTCTTTTAGAACATTCTAAAACATTCTGAAATTTTCTAGAAAATACTGAAAACTTCTCGTAAATTTTGGTAAATTCCAGAACATTCTTGAAAATTCTTAACTAATTAGAAATTTCAAAATTCTGGAAAATTCTAAAACATTTCGGAATATCTGGATTTTTCTAGAAAATTCTAGGTAATAAACATTTTAAAAATTCTGGAACATTCCGAAACATTCTAAAAATTTTTAGAATATTTTATTTTTTATTTATATATTTATTTACACCTTGAACTTTCTAGAATTCTTTAATATTCTGAAACTTTCTAGAAAATTTTGGAAACTTTTAGAACATTCTAAAATATTCTGAAATTTTCTATAAAATTCCGAGACTTTCTGAAACACTCTAGAAAATTTTGGAACATTTCAAAACTTTCAAAGTCCTGAAACATTCTAAAATATTTTGGTTCATTTGGGATTTTCTAGAAAATTCTAGGAAATTCTAGAACACTCTAGAAAATCCTGAACAGTCCGATTCTAAAAAATTTTGGAGTATTCCAGTACACCTGAAACTTCCTAGAAAATTTTAGAATATTCTGAAATTTTGTAGAAAATTCTGAGACTTTCTGAAACACTCTAGAAAATTTTGGAACATTCCAGAATATTCTAGACAATTTTGAACTAATTAGAACTTTCAAAATTCTGGCAAATTTTAAAACATTTCGGAACATCTGCATACTTCTAAAAAGCCCTAGGAAATTCTAAAAAATTCTGGAACATTCCAATACACTTGGTACTTTCTAGAAAATTCTGGGATATTCTGAAATTTTTTGGAAAATTCTGAAACCTCTAAACGGTTCTAAAATATTCTGAAATTTTCTAGAAAATTCCGAAACATTCTGAACCATTTGAGTAAATTTTAAAAAATTCTGAGCTAATTAGAACTTTCAAAATCCTGCCAAATTCTAAAGTATTTCGTAACATCAGGAATCTTCTACAAAATTCTAGAAAATTTTAGAACAATCCAGAAAATTCTGGAACCTTTAAGAACATTCTAAATCATTCTGAAGTTTTCTAGAAAATTCCGAAACATTCTGAAACATTTGAGTAAATTTTGAAACATGCTGGAAAATTCTACAACATTTCGGAAGATCTAAAATTTTCTAGATAATTCTGGAACATTTCGAAATTTTAAACAAATGCTAAAACCAATGCTCACCCCTTTCTGCTCCTCACCTACCAGCACACTCCACCACTCATGCACACTCTCACAATGCCAAGTTTAACACACTTTTTCGTTCAGTGTGCATGTCGTACTTTTACAATGCGGTCGTAGAGTAATAAACAAACCGAAGCAACATTGCGTAGATCAAGAAATTTTTGCTCTTACCTTATATTTTACATGTTGATTCTGGATTTTCAGCCCTTTGAACGACAATTTAACTCTGGCCTACCACCAAACCAAGCTAAACAAATATGAATCTATCTAATTCTGTATTATTCCAATAAGCAAAAAATTACTTCGACTCCATTTATTTTGTTTCAATTTTTAGTTGGAATGGTCCAAAGAAGCCCATGTAATATTCCAGAAAATTTAGTGGAAAAATTAGAAAGGCAAGTTAAGACTTTCTAGCAACAAACTGGCAGAGAATAATGTCTTGATATGCTGTACAAACACATATATCAAACAGTCTGACGTGGATGGTGATTTAGCTTAACGTTTGTTTCCTGCAGGAGCATATACAGTGACTATAGTAGTGACAGAGACGATCTGCTTATAAAATAAAACCAGTGTTATTTAGGCGTATTAATTTATCTATAGTTTTAAAAAAATTTAGAAATTTTTTTCAGGGTTTCAAGTTTCTTATCCAAATTTTGTACTGTCTTTCAGGCGAAATCTGTAAATATTTCTTCGATTTTCTTTGTTGCCCATTCTGTTTCTATAAAGAACATTAATTAATACAAATCCGATTCTTACACATCTCGATGTCGTTAAAAGCCCAGAAAACAATAGACTACATTGAAATATGAAAACTTTATTATGGATACTTATGTATATAGTATTATATACATATATACATGATATACTAAATATTACTTATAATTAATTTATAATTTTCATACAGTTTTCAATTTAATTATCAATAAAATTTTTAATTAATTTAAATTTAACATTTAAAGTAATTTTTTTATGATGAACATACCAAATACAAAAAAAAACTGGGAAAAAGCTTTTTTGTTTTAAAAGCATTTTGTCTTTTAATAAATAATAGTTTATGATGAAATTGGTGGTGTACATAATTTAATAATAATAATAATACATAATTTTGATTTTATTTACCATTTATTTACCATATACCAATTTTTGTTAATGTATCAATATAAAAAAATAATTAATTTAGAGGTGGCAGTAGCTAGCTACACGGATATGTAGTTTATTGAGTGGCGTTGCTTGTTTCTATGTTTAAAGGAAAATGAAATAGTTTTTCACCCAACCAACCGAATACTACATAGAATATGTGAGTAGTAGATATATAGTAAAAAAAGTATAGACATAAATAAACATCTGTTTTGTTGTCCTCAACATATAAACCATAATTTAAAATGTTCAACCTACCAAAAAAAAAACCAAACATTTTTGTTAATGCATAATATTATGTACTATATATAAAGATAAACAAACATATCATATAGGCTTGTCTATGCATAACACTCTTGTTGTTTTTTGGTTTGGTTTCGGTTTTAATTTTTATTTTATTTTTTTTACTGGTAAGTATTATGGATATATAGTTTTATAAATTGTTAAAATCTGTATATCCAAATATGTGTGACAGTTGGTGTATTTTGAATTTTGAAACATGCTTGATTGGTTGATCGGCAAACCTTTCGATGTTCTCCTCCAGGGTTGAAAAAAATTATTTCTACTCGTATTTCTAATATTATCCTCAAATATGATCAAAATAAAAGCAAAATCAATTTAACTTTCATAAGCTTTTTTGTCACAAAATTACACGTCTCATGTAATCAATGTTTATTATATTGATCAAAAGTTTATAAACTGAACAAAAAGGAATTATTTTTCAATCAAATTCTCAAAATACTGTACTCCTATATACCCTATATCGATATGTACGATTTTTGCATAATTTTGAAAAGAAAAGTGAAAATTTTGTTATTTTTGTGTTACAAGTTTTGAAATAACGAAACATATACGCATACACACACATAAACGTAACTTTGAAAAAGTTTTCCAATATATACTGTAATCGGAATAAAAAAATCTGAGAACATATATCGGAAAAACGTATAGACGTTCAAGATAAAAAAAGTTTCATTTTCCTCGTCTTTTGTAACATCTTTTGTATAATAAATAATTTATGTTTAACTTGTACCAAACTTTTAGTGTACGTACTTGGAAATTTTTGAGAATAGCAGGATTTATAATTGTTTAATAGTGACACATATGATGTGTGGATGGTAAGTAAACCAAAATACAATTAAATCGATTGGATCAATATCTAACTGTATACATATATGTATTGTATGTACATAATATATTTACAAACTATACAGAGATAAATTACAACTCTCCAACCACATAGAACATAACCATAAATTTATATTTTAAAACCAAATTATTTTTCCATATCATTCCATATTATACCCAGTGTACAACAGTATAATATACAAAACCAACTTTAAAGATTGTTAATTTGCATAAAACTAAATTCGGGCGTTAACTTTTTGCTGTGTTTGCCTTTTTGAAATATTTTTTTTTTTGCAATTTTGGTATATATCGTGTACATATTGTGTGCTATATTTTAATGTACATGAAACCAGAGCAGAAAGTCTTTTTTTTGGAAATGGCAAAATAAATTGATATCTTTACGAAATAATAAACAAACTTTTCGGATAACAACAAAATAATTTGTTTTTTGTTTTTTTAGATTCTTCAAGATGTCTCATAGTGATGGATATAATTAATTACCAGAGATATCATCCCAAGTTTAATTATAAGAATTTGTGGTTTATTTGGGCTGCTCCTTCCAAATTGATAAATTGAGTTTTGTAACAAAATTTGTATTTTCAGTTGTAGTGTGTGTTTATTCACGGTTTTTTTTATATAGTAGATTTTAGTTGAAAGTGAACAAGTTCAGTTAATATTTTATAGACCACTGGAATTTACTAAAATCCTTTTAAACTTCGTTTAAAGTTTAAAAATTTGGTCTATTTAAAAAAATAATTATACCTAATGTCGAAAGATAAAATTTGAAAACTACACTCACGAGCAACTGAATCGACTAGACCATAAAAACGCATATTTTTTTAAAATGGCTGGATCGATTTTAAAAAAACAACCTTCTTTTGACAGCCTAGTATTTTATCTTTTCAAGGATACCTTTATCATTAAAATCCATACAGTTCTTTTCAAATTAAAGCAGTCTTAGCAAAATGCGATGTTTCGGTGAAAACAATTGGCGTCATGCAATCTCCTGTATAATGCCACGTTGACCGATATTTGTCGTCACTTATGAGTCAGACGTTGACCTGAACAAATCTCTACCAGTTTAATTCATTGTTTCCTTAAAATCATGGATACCACTCCAGAAAAATCCGCACAAGTTGTTGCTTTATTGCAAGAAGGACGCAATCAACAAGAAGTCGCTCGTCAGCTTAACATGAGCCAATCTGCTGTCTCAAGAGTATTCAGAAGGTTTCAGGAAACTGGTACCTTCAATCGATGACCACAAACCAGCCGGTTTCGGTGTAGAACAGAGAGGGACGATCGATTTATCGTCCTAACTTCACTGCGAAATCGCCATCTCACGGGCGTCGATGTGCAGCAGGAGCTAAGACAAGTTCGAGATGTAGCTGTTAGTCAATGGACAGTAAGAAGACGCTTAAAGGAAGCCAACATCACTCCAAGACGGCCCGCTAGAGGCCCAAAATTGACAACACGCCACCGCAAACAGCGACTCGAATTTGCTCGCGAACACATCAATTGGAACATCGAGCAATGGACGTCCGTTCTATTTACTGACGAGTGCAGAATATGTCTCCATGATAGTGATATGAGAGACCGGGTCTACCGGCGTCCAGGAGAGCGATTTTCGCAGTGCTGTTTTGCTGAAACAGTCTCATACGGCGGCGGTTCGTGTATGGTGTGGGCTGACATATCGTTTGAGGGAAAAACAGATCTTGTTTTCGTACCTGGTGGAGGCCGTGAAGGAGGTCTGACCGCTGAACGATATATCGAGGGCATTCTCTTGGATCATGTAGTGCCCTATGCAGGATATATAGGGGAAGATTTCATATTGATGCATGACAATGCCCGGTGTCACACAGCTCAAACCACTCGACAGTTCTTGGATGAGGTCGGACTCGAGACAATGAGGTGGCCAGCACTCAGTCCAGACATGAATCCAATTGAGCAATTATGGGACGAACTAAAACGGAGGGTCCGAGCTAGAAATCCGGTACCATCTAACATCAGTGACCTGAAGATTGCGTTAGAGGAGGAGTGGGGTACGATCCCCCAAGTATTTTTCAAAACCTTAATAAGGTCAATGGGGAACCGCATGTGAACCGTTGTAGATGCAAGGGGGGGGCCATACTTATTATCAACCAATAAAATTATTTTTGTTTTGCTTCAGTTTTTTGTTGTAATTTAATTTTAAACACCCCCAATATTTTTTGCTTAATCATCAATTTTGGTTGCGTTTTCATTCAAAATTCATTACAAAAAAAAGTAATAAACCAATTTTCATAAAGATAGTGTCATTTTAAAGCAAAAATATCAGGCTTTCAAAAAAATAATGTCTTATGAAAATCGGTTTGACCGTTCTAACAAAAATCGCCCTTATGTGAGCGCTTAAGGTTTTAGTCGATTCAGTTGCTCGGGAGTGTATATGTTCGATGATTGGCAAATTTCCAAGTTAAAGACGATTTTTATTGTATGTATGTCTAAAAAATTAACATGGTTTCTGTACCTTTATTCGTACTCAGTGTCGCACAAGAAACTAGAAATTACATTCAACTTAGTATTATTTTTGCCCTCTACATTTCAATAAGTAAACTGACAATAGTTGCATTTCTTCAACAACATTGATTTTGGATCACAAATGGTGATCTAAAACTTAGTTCAGCTATTAAAATGTAAATTGCGTATTCTACAAGAAATATCCTTTGCTACAAAATATTGTACGTGTAAAATTGGTTTAGTTTGAAAAAGTACTAACCTTCTAAATTCGAAAAGTTGCATCTTCTACAAGAAACTTAGAGCTAAAACGGTTATATTTAAAATGTTGCATCTTCTACAAGAAATATCCTTTGCTACAAAATATTGTACGTGTAAAATTGGTTTAGTTTGAAAAAATCACCAATATGGCTAAGCGAACGTGCATTATTGGCGGCCAAAACCAATGATGTTAATGCTATTAACACAGTCATTCTAAATCAAATATCTGGCAATTCTACAACGTATAAGTCAGTTGCGTCATGAATCAAGACGAAGTTGTCAATTATCCGGTCGAATTCCTGAATTCGCCAAGATTGCCGATTTATGCTTCGAAATACGATCCACCACGACTGTGCAACGGTACAAGGCTTGCAGTCAAAAAATTGATGAATAACATTATCGAAACAACAATATTGAATGGCAAATTTAAAAGAGAACATGTCTTAGTACCGCAAACACCGATGATACCGACCGAAATGGCATTCGAATTAAAGATTGCAATTTCCAGTGCGACTTGCATTTGCAATAACCATTAATAAAGCACTAGGACAGTCGCTTCAAGTTTGTGGGTTGAACTTACAAAATCCGTGCTTCTCGCGTGGACAGATACGTGGCCTGTTCACGCGTCGGAAAACCCGCCAAATTAACATTTGCGCTCGGCGGGTATCAGCTATATGTTGCATTACAAACACCCTTATTGCTACAAAATGGCATTGCAGCGCACACCAGCTATCCGCTAGTTGCATAATAAATTAGCTCATATTATGGTATAGTAGCGATTCCAATATTGCATTTAATGCTATGCAGAGTGGAAAGTCAGCTATACGAAAAATATAGTTCGGGGTGTTATAATTAAATTTCTTAAATTTCTATAAATTGCAAAACTCTTAACAATTTCTCCTCTTCGTATAATAATTATCAATCTGGAATATACCAGAATAATTTAATGTTTAACATATTTATATTGTTTAACAATTTATCTCCGTGTTGCTTTTCCATTTTAAAGAGGGATCAATAACTTTATTAGGTTTAAGCTCCTACTGAGCCCAATATGTTTCTAGATATTTAAGTTCGATTAACTCGTAAAGAGCGTTGTGCGGTCCGTGGGACCGCTCTACTTTTCAAAAAATCAACTTATCCCCACTCCCTTTAATTTTTCTCTGAAATTTTTATGATCTTTCTAATCGAAATTTTTAGCATTGTGCTAATTGAATAAAAAATAATTAATATAAAATTGCGGTCCGCTGGAATGCACCACTCTTTTCAGGCAACATTTTCCACGACGCACTGTACGGGTTAAAATCAGCTGGAAAAATGTTTGTTTTATTTTTATTGTAATAAATACTTGAAAGTGTGAACTTGAAATAAATATTGTGTAAACCAAATTTCCTGTAATTACCGTAAAGTGCATTGCGAATTCGATGATAACCGATTGAGTTTTTTTGATAAAATAATCGAACAACATCAAATAATCAAAGTTAAAATAATTAAAACTCATATCTATACGCGATCAGCTTGTAACCAATATAGTAGATATTCAAAATGCGCTAAATAAATTTTTTTATGTTTCCAGATAACCGCAAGCCTATCTAACTGATGAACTTGACAAATTAAAAGATTTAATTAAATTATTGTTTGAATTTTTATTTCTAAGAAGCATACCCTATATATCTTAAACATAAATCTATCGCGCGTATCTTTATACGACCCATGGTGTCAAATTAAATGGTGGCAAGCTGCTACACTGCACTTCTGGATTTCCAGTTCCGACTATTTTGAATGCATTCGTTGGTGCTGTTGTAATATCAGTATTATGACAAAGTAAACGAGCAAAACTATCTGCTTTCAATGCCGCAAGTTGTTGGAGAGTGAATGGATTTGGCGTAAGTGATGAAGTGTAGAAATAACGATCACCACACATGAATCGTCTATGTTGCTCAACGTGTAAACAACGTGATGTTGGCGTTACAAATCCATCATATTCTTCAATACCTGCACCAACAATCAAATCAATATCCTGTACATCATCATATAATTCGCGTAATTTTTCAATATTTGCCGGCGAGACGTGTGGTGCTAAACTTTCAAAACTTGTAACTGCACCTAATCCACAGTATTCACGAATTGAGACGTACGATGGTATACCGTGATCGCGGCCACGATTAATATCGGCTGATAAAAGATCCAAACCGGCTGTTGAAGCTCCGCGGAACAATAAGTTGAGTAGTTCGAATGGGAAACCACCGGCCATATGCATTCTTTGTTGTAACATACCGATTAGTAGCGGTGTGTATTCAGTGTTGGCCAATGCTCCTTGACCAAAGATTGTCGATAAGTTACGTTGAGTTACTTGACCAGTTGCTGATACCGAGTCGATGGTATTTGGCGTAAAGAAATGTAATAAACGACTTGGTCCAGTCGTGTACTCGTTAATACACGATGGATCGACGGCGGCTGAATAACAATCACAGTAACCTGGTCCACGGCATAATAAACCTTCATTTTGTGCCGTCTCTTCACCAATAAACACAGGTAATAATTCATCATATGTTGAATGTTGAATTTGTGCGATCACAATGCGTCTAGCCTCTTGGAAAAGGCGTTCATCATTCCACGATGGATTGAGGGCCCTTAATCCATCAGCGAGACGATTGTGTTCACGATAGTAGGTAGAGTGGTAGATAAGTAAATTTGGCGTCTGTCCGACACGACCATCACCAGCAGTGAATCCACCAGTTTCAGTTGTGGGCAATATATTATTGGAAAGATTGAACTTGCCGTCAGCAAATAATCGGAATGAATTTAATTCTGCATCGGATGATCCGTAAACAAACGATCCATCAATGTAGTGAGTGATTGTATTGGATTGTTGACCAGCAGTAATTGCACAATTTTCCGTGGGGATTGTGAATGAACGTAAGAAATTCAAACAAGTTATATTTTGGCCGGAATAGAAGGTATCATCTTCTGGTACACGAATCGCTTGGCATATAGATGACGATAAGTCGGAAGATAGTACTTTTGAACGATCGGCTGTACAACATTGAACGCCAGGTCCACTTTGTACCGGTGATTTTTCACGGGCACCTGCGAAATCATGCACAATCATCTGGGCATAAAAGATTGATCCGGCATTTGGAACCACACCGCTGGCTGGAACTGATGGTGCGGCTGAAGTTTCGAATAATTTAGTTGCGATAATACGTGGTTGTGGCAATTCATTTCCAGAAACACCACGTTTAATTGCATGAATATCATCTTCGTACAAAGCTGGCAGTAAACGTGAATATGGTGTCTCAGCCGATCCCAAATATGGACGTAACAAATTATTACATATTCCATTAACAGTACGATAGCGTTGATCAAATGGACACGTTATCTGTGGCAATGGGGTACAAATTGCACTAATCTCAACAGGGACACAATCACTTTGATCGACGAGCCAGTCAACAAATTGTTCACGTGACAATGCACGGGTGCTTGGATTGAATGTGGCGCGATTTTGAATAACTTGGGCCAATCGAATTAAACGATCAGATTGATCGTAACGCGCTCTAACATTCGGTGCAACACCATCAAAATAGAATGAATTGCCCAACGGTTCTGATCGTGGAATTTGTAGACCTGTATTATATAAAATTTCAGCAAGAATACGACGAGATGTCTCAATGTTGTAACTGGGTGACACGGCACCTTGAATGAGTTCCACGGAAACACATCTATTTAAATATTGAAGAAATATTTATATTTTTTTTTTGTAATTTAGTGAATATTTCAATAAACTACTTACATTGTTGATTTTGTTCTTCTTGAATTAGTTGGAGATGCGGCAGCTACCGCAAGCAGAGCGAGTAATCCCACCAATAAAAGTTTCATTTTAGCAATAACTAGCACAAATCGTGTGTGCCCCCATTTATATACCATTTAATAAAAACAGTTTGCTTAGTGTGCGTTTATTAATATTTTGCATGATAAGAAAACGTAATACACGAGAACAAGACACATTTATTAAATTACTGCTATTATCATCGTTATTTCATTTTTGGGTTATCTAACCAGATCTGAATATAAAAAAATAACAGAACCATATTAAATCAGTTGATTGTCGATTTTAGCTCTTAATTATATTTTTAATTATTAATTAAACTTTTATGTTGCAGTTTTTGTTTCTCGGCCATAGCTAATCAGCCACTTCATTAACACTTGTCTACATTTTAAACAAGGCCCCCACTAGAAGGAATTCAACATATTTTCCCTATCTAAACAAACCGTTATTATTTTTTTTTGTAACGTCTCAATTATACGCTTTTAGTTCGGCCATGTACAATTCTATGATAAATAGCCTCAACATATACATTACAACATAACACTTCATACAATAATATTCTCACTATACTCGCATATCTGCTAGCATGTAATAAACGTTCCATAAATAAAATAATAAAATAAAAAATCGGAAAATCAAGATTGGATAGCATTTTCTTTTCAGATTTCCTATTTTCAGTATGATTATTATGCCAAACATTCATGCCATATGGTGAAAATATATAACATCATTTTCATCTATCTACATCAACAGAGCTAGATAGCAAACTCTTGAAATTGTTATTATTATTGTAAGGCACATCTTTTGGTTTTATTTCGTCATAGATAAAACTAAACATATAGATTTCGAAAGCCATATAACATTTTGCCTTACAGCATTGTTGGTAGACTCATTAGAACCCCATGTTGTTGTTGTGATTTTTTTGTAAAACCCGTTTGGGCGAAAGTAGCAAAAATACCAAAATTTAATTGGTCTTTGAAGTATTTCCTAGAGGGCTGGATGATGGGTGCAGTTTTGGAACTAGGAGTTATAAACTTTTCACTGATGGTTCACAACGGGTTGAAAAAGTCGGGGCTGGGGTGTTCTACGAGGACCTTCTGTCTCCCCGACTACTGTGGCATTTTTCAAGCTGAAGTAACTGCGATAAAGGAAGTCGTAGACTGGTTGAGGTATAATGTAATATCGAATTGTGATATTGACAGATATATAGACAGTCAGGCTGCCATTAAAGCGTTCGATCACACCTCCTCACGTCGGAAGTAAATAGTCCAGAACTGTCTCTCATCTCTTAACGAGATGACAGATCAGTTCAACATCTATATCATATGGGTTTTTATTTATTTTTATTTTATTTATTTATACTGAGAAAAGTCTACAAATATGACTTGAATTTATAACATATTAAACATGGTAGAATAAAAATTAAATTAAACAAAAAAAGAATAAAAATTGACATACAAATATTTTTAGGTTGGAGCAAAATGTTGCTTCAACCTAGTTTAAAGCTGTTTTTACTTAAGTAAAAGTCGAACAGATGGTCGATTTTATTAAAAGGTGCCAGAACATTTCATTAGTACAGGGAATATAAAAGCAGATGAACTGGTTGGACGTGGTACAATGAACCACATTTCAAAAAGCAGAAAGGATATTGAAATGCCTCTTGCGTCATGTAAACTGCTGCTTCAGGAAGAAACTAATAAGTTGACGAATGACAGATGGTCAAATAGCACCTCATGCGATCCAAACAGCTGATCTTACTTCAGCGGAGTCAGATTAGTATGTTTGTTGGAGTGATTACGGGGCACTGTCTCATAGCACGCATGTGAGCAGACTTAGTTTCTTCTCACATGACTACTATCGTAGCCCGTAGAGGAGGAAGAGACAGTACTTCATCTTCTTTGCACCTGTCCTCGTCTGGCACGACACAGACTAAAGTTTCTAGGGACACCCCTATTCAATGATCTGAGGGAACTCAGCAGGATGGACGTTGATGGACTGTTTGATTAACAGCTCAAAATGGTTTCAATGAGTTGGATAGCATAACAATAAATCGTGGTATAGCTACGGACCATTTTGTGTCTATGCCTGGTCTTAGTAGACCGCCACCTAAATTTAACCTAACCATTCCGATTCGTTTGGAAAACACCAATTTAATCTCTTTAATAGGTTTGAGCATTTTGGCAGATTCCATTTGACGATGTTGCTAAACCTTAAACCGATTTACAGTGGCGGGTCTGTGTCGGCTCATGCATCGTGTCATCCCACATGAGTTCCATGATAACATTTTCGTTTATTTAGATGATCTTCTAATTAGGTCGAGCAGCTTTGTGAAAAATTTACCATTTTTACAATTAGTCACCGACAAGCTGTACTTCGCCAACCTAACCACCAACGTGAAAAAAGCCGATTCGTAATAATACAACTTAAATATCTTGGGCAGGTCATCGATGAGGGGAGCATTCCAGTAGATCCCGAGAAGGTTGAGGCGATCAGTTCATATTCGGTACCTAAAACCATAAAACATTTGCGTCGTTTCCTTGGCATGAGCGGCTGGTATCGCCGTTTCATTTTACGGACCTGCTCAAAAAATACAGCTAAACTAGTCTGGAATAATGCTGCGCGAACTGCTTTTGTAGAGTTAAAACGGCTGTTAATAACTGCTCCCATTTTGGTACAACCAGTTTATACTGAACCGTTTTTATTCAGGTAGGTACTTCCTCTACTGCGGTTGGTGGAGTATTGTTTCAGTATCATGAAGCCGAAGAACATACAACGCAACGGAAATACAGCGTTACAGAGTTAGAGTGTTAAGCGGCTGTTCTTTGTTATAACAAATTTTCTCCTAAAATTAAGCACCGGAAGGGTACTCTGAATACGGTCCCCATATGCAATTTTTCGAACCTACTGTGTTAAGTTGAATTCCGGAAACACTTTAGCTCTACATATCGATCTCAATTCCACTGCGTTCTTAGATAATAAGGAATATATGTACTGCCAAAATTAGGCAATGTAACGGCTAGAAACGTAAAAGAGTTCTTAAATAAGTGTCAGGTTTGTAAAATGTCGAAATCGATGAACTACTTTTTGCAGCCTAACTAACTTGGGATCAATCGAATAAAAATCGCAGGCACACATGTCAGCGATTTTATATGGAATTTGTGGTTCCGTACCCCAGATCAAAACGTGGTAATTGTTTTATTCTTATTATTCTAGATTACTTCGGGAAGCGTCAGCTGCCCTGCTAATTTCATAATTTTGGAAGACAAAATTTTTAATTTTTTTGGCCTACCAAAGTCAATATTTACAATATCAACCAAGGCTCTGATTATTCGAAACTCTCTTATATTTATTATTGAATTTCAAGCTTAAGCCTACATTTCTAAGCTTCCTAGGCCACATTACTTTGGCTTAAGTCTAAGTCAATGGCATGTGTATAAATAAAACCTGGCTGAAGTTGTTGACTTAAGTCTACATTTTAAATCGAAGATCTAATTTTAAGTTCTAAAACTGAAATTAAAACGCAACTTTATCTAGTTTAATATGAGCTCTTAAGCTACATATGTTGGAATTTTATCTATGTAGAATCCGGGAATATAATAAGTTTAGCTTAAGCTTAATTGGCAAAATATTTAAAAATCTAAATGAAAATGGGCCATGCAAATAGTATATTTAAGTAATTATATTAAATTATAAGCTTCAGCCTGTATTTGAAAAAAAAAATTGTAACTATAGCAGTAACGTGAGCACTACTAGTAAATCGGTTGGAAATGATAACGAAAAATCAAAAACGGCAAAGACTATATAATGGCCTTTTCTAATCGTTACTTTGCAAGAAAATTTACTTAAGTATAAAGCTTGTACGCAAAAATAATTTGACTTATGCCTTAAATTTAATTTGAGGACACTAAGTTACGATTGTTCCAAAGTCAAGATCACTCAGAATACTACAATAGTAAATTGTTACAATTCATCATTTTGGATCTGTGAAACTATACTAAACTTAATACTAATTAATAACTTATTTGTTGTATTTTATTTTATGTACTTAAGTTCGGAAATATGTACATTCAAATTTTAATTTCAATAAGATTTAAAATGTGGCTTAAGATAGATATAATTATATTTTAAACTATTTTAAGATGAGTTAAATCTAAATTATATACTTAAGCCTGAACCTTATTTTAGCCTCAATTAGAAAACCTGCTAAGCTTATATTAAGCCACACTTAATTTAAGTAATTTTATTGAATTTTGAGCTGGAGATTCAATATTTTTGAAAGCTTGCCCTTATATTTGAAAGTCTAACTAAAATGATAAGTCAAGCCTTAAAGTGTACTAATCAGCAAATCAGCAGCATTCTTGGTTAAATAGTGTCGCTTCGAATTCTTAAATTTTCGCTCAAGTTAAAATTGTACAGGTCAGACATGTCCGCCGCTTAAAACGAGTAGTAATAATTTTTAATTAATTGACTTCTTTTAGGTTTGGACTAACTATCTATCTATCTTGGACTATCTTTTAGGTTTGGACTAACGAGCTTAAGTTAATACTTCTTATACTTTCTGCCGTAGGCGCTTGGCGAAACACACTTAATACACACATTTTTAAAATTTTTTAAAAACACTTGTTAAATATTTCGCAAAATTTTGCGAAATATTTAACAAGTGTTTTTAAAAAATTTTAAAAATGTGTGTATTGAGCTTAAGTTAGTAGATGACTTATTCGTAATTGGAAATTCTTTCACTTAGGCCAAGAAACTAAGGTTTGGAATAGACTTATTTAGGCTTCACGTGGCAAGACGTGAATTAAGTCTGGATTTTGGCTCAAGTGAAAATTTTCAAAATTTGTAACTCCTTTGTATCATTCATCGGTCCTTTCGAATCCTTAACTACAGGTTGACGAAATATTAAAGTCAAAACTGAGTAACTTAAGCTTAACTTATGTGAATAACTGGATGTGGATTTAGAGATCGGCAGCTATTCGGTTGATCTTAGTTCACGATAATGTTTTGAAACACTTTAAGTCAGCGTACGATAAGCATGAAAGAGGTTACAACTTAAGAGAAAATGCACACAACTTTGTAATAGGTCAACAGGTGTACGTACGATTGTTCGGCCAGAGTGAGGCATCTAACCAATTTTCGGCCAAATTGGCACCAACATTTATTTCTGCCGTAAACACAGCTCGAGTGGGAAACGTTGCTTACCAAATAACTGATCCGATGGGAAAAAACGTAGGCACTTGTCACCAGAAAGACATCAGGTTTTTCTCTCTTCTCATATCAATGTTCGATATTCTAGTATCAGCTTATTTTCTAAGTAACACACACTAACAAGGCCAGCTATGAGACAACTCCAGGGTGTGAGTCATCTCCATGATGTAACGAACAAGTCGTTCAGTGTGTATCTTACTTAGGTAATTAATTGATCAAAAGTAAACACGCCCAATATACCAAATAATTTTTTTTCGAAAATCTTTCACTTATCTGGTTTACTATACATTGGGCTAAATACTCGATACTCTAGCAATTCGCAAATCTGCAAATATGGCGGATTTGCTAATCGAAAATTTGCTTGGGTAAACTACTCGATTATTTTAGCAAAGTAAAATATATTTTTGTATTCAGCACAAACATTGAAATGCGTTAAAGTATCCCATTTTCTGAAATTCAGAAACAAATTGACTTGCTAAATTATCGTGTATAACATTTCTAGCAAATTCGCAAAAAATAACTGCTTATCTGCTTATCTGAGTATCGAGTATCTAGCCCATTATTAACTAATTAAGCTACGTAATTCCGGCTACTTTTGATAAAAACCAGAAAAAAGATTGTTGAGGAGATTGTGAATCGAGCCGTCAAACGTATCACTTAACCGTGTGTTTTTGTGTGGTGAAAATCGGACAATTAATATTACAATGTTAACTAAAATTAAAAATTACTCCTGAGTTTGGGCGTATAGACCGATCTTCCAGTTTAAAAAAAGGGAATATATTGTGAAGACACCAATAACCTTACACTCGGCGACATAATGCTGGAAAACTTGATTATTTACATAATCGAACGGGATTAATGCGAGCGACCACAACAAACAAACAACCATACCAACGGTTAAGTGAAACGGTTTCAACGGGTTTCGGTGATATGTTAACGTGAACAGCATTCACGATATTTACGAACTAAAAGACGGTGTAACGATACCGTGTTAACTAGGAGTAATTCATCAACGTAGGTTTGTATTATCCAGAGTCAGCCATAAGATGAAACCACGTTATTACCCATTAACAACGCTAATGCATGTTTTTTGTTTTATAACAGATTATTTAATTTAGATTTTATATGGATGGTGTGTTCTGGAGATTCAGACAATCTTCGGTTTTTTTGTTTGTTTTATTTCTAGGCCATATTGGGAATGCACGAGCTTGGAGGATTTATCAATCGGCCGTCATCTCGTCCAATTTCAGCCTACCTAGTTTTAGAATCGATTTTTTTTTTCATAAAAATCAAATTTAGGTTAGCGGTTACGGAAATTAAACTTTAAACAAAATTATTTGTATTTGTATTGAGCCAATTCTTAATATTTAAACAATTATTTTATTGGTATAGGGCTCTTTATTTTTATTTTAACTTATTAAAACTTGAGCTTTGTGTAGGTCCTCAGTTTTAAGTACATCGAGGTCATCGCTGCCAAAACTAGGAATATGGATAGAAATTTGTTAATTGCAAGTGTATATGCAACTCCAATTAAAACTGTGAGTGAATAAAAGCCTGAGGGATTTAAAAAAATTATTTGACTGGGTGCGTGGAAAAAGTGGCATGATTCTGGGGGTGATATGCATGCACATTCGTGTGTTTGGGGTTGTGAAAGAATGATGCTTGAAGAAACTTGGTGGCTGACCTCGTTCTGGATTCCGATCGCATGATTCTGAACGATGGGAGGCCACAGCCAGTGCAATAGACATCACTTTAGTGTATAGTGTCTAGCGGACTGGCGGCCCAAGTCGCTTGGAATGTAACAGATGAGAATTTGGGTACTGATTATTTTATGATTAATTCGTGTTTAGTTAGTTGATGAATAGTAATAAATGGATTAAACGTATGAATGAGATTCTCATAACAAATGAAGTAAATCATGCAAACCAACGTGAGTATGAAATAGGTATAGTGAATGAAATGTATAATGAAAATCGATAACGACCACTCAGTAAAAAAAATAATATGGAACTGGTGAATAAAATAGAGGGAATACAAATACCAGCCAATGCTAAATTTGCCTCATTTGATATTACGAATATGTACTCCAATATACCAATTAACGAAACTTTGGAAATCACTAGAAAAATACTAGTAAACAACAATGTAGATGTCATACCATCCATGCAAATTCCAATCACCCATATGCTCACAAAATTGCAGCTTACAACCATTTGATTCAAAGATTGAATAGTATTAAGATGTCCGAACAGGATTATAATGATGAACTGAGGGTTATCAGATTGATCGCTAGCCAGAACGGTTATCAACCTGATAAAATTGATAGCATGAATGCGGCATATCGGAGCAAAATTGAATACCAACAGTTTACCACGTTGAATTTCGGCGACGGTGGACAGGATACCAAGTATATCAGCGTAGAATACGATCAAAATTCCAGTAAACATTTACAAAAAATATTCCAAAGTTATGGCTATAAAATTGCGTTCAAAAACCGAAATTCTTTAGAACAAAAAATTCAACTTAAGGACAACACAATTTTAGATACCGGTGTTTATAAATTAACTTGTTCTGATTGCCCATCATTCTATATTGGTCAAACTGGTAGATCGTTTAAACAAAGGTTTAAAGAGCATATAACAGGTATAGGAAAGATCAGAACCGATTCGAATTTCGCACAGCACATAAATGAAATACAACACAACTACATAAATTTGGATTCGAATATGGAAATATTGTTTAGATTGAAAAAAGGGGATGCAATGGATCGTTTGGAAGAAATCGAAATTTACAAAAACAAAAACAACAGATATTTGTTGAATACCAAAATTAACACCACAACCAACAAGTTATACGATTTGATTCTACAAAATTCGTAAATCAATGTAAGCTGTTCAACTAAAGTGTATTATTTCAAAAAAAAATTCTGATCAACGTAAACACGGAGTATGAATGTTTTTTCTGTATATAAAGAAGAAAAAATAGCCGTTATATTTGTAGTATAAAAAAAGTAATTACCAACTGACGATGATATTTTAATATCGAAATCGATCTTGGTCGCAAGATAAAAAAATCAAATCAAATTTCACAATAAGGAATCTAAAAATAAAATTAATAAAATACAATTAAAAACATAATTTATTTTATTTAATATAATTATAAATAGTGAAATAATCCACAATCAATATAAATATTTTTTAATATGAATATCAGTTATAATACAAGCGAATGAAATTAAAGTTGGTAGAATAACCATTTTGTAGAATGTTTTTATTAAAATTATGAATGGTATTATGAAAGGCAGGTTTGAAAAGGTTAGAATGAAAATAGTTTATTGCCAGAGACCACTTTTGGTTTCATCAATTTATTATTTGATTCATATTTACAGATGCTTGTGTATAATACAAATTTAGCCTGGACAAACTAATTTTGAATGCAAGGCAAAAATAAATAAAATTTGGTAAAAGTAACGCAAAATTAAATAAATACATCTTGAGATATTACACTATAATTTCAGCTACCCTAATCCTTGACATACTGCGATTTATTAAATCCGATTTAGCTAAATTCGTTTTAAATTACGATTAATACACTAAAACTGTTATTGTTTTCATAAAATTTGTCAAACTAATACACTCTGATTACATCGTTTTTGCCATTAAACTCAAAACAAAGCATAAATACCATAAATTTAACTACGGCAAATTTGGAAAATTCACTAAATTGGATTTATTAAACCATAGTCTGTCTAGGGCTTAAGCTCATTACACGAACCGTGTTTTTATTTAGAATTAATTTGAGAATTTTGAGAATTTTGAGAAATGGCGACATGGGTAAGTACAAATATCGTTGTATTGTCGTCGGTCTAACATCGTTGTCATTGTTTTTATATTTTGATTGCATAAAACATAGAATTTTATTGTTAGTACCATAACATGTGATGGCAGAATGCAAGGTACCGAGTTCGATCCTCGGTAATGTATTCTGCTAAAAATTAAATTAAATGACGAAAAAAATAATTTTTAATATGATCAACGGTCAAACGGTTCTAGAATTCTGGGAAAAACGGGATAAAATTCTCACAAATCGAGAAAATAAATGATTTTTTTTAAATTTTAATGCAATAATAATGTTACGTAAGTAAAAAAAATCGCGCTACTTAGTTATTAAAATCGAACCTCAGACATTTTGCGCAAAATTATGACATAGGCGCCCTCTTTTAAGCTAAACCAAATATGCTAGCACTTTTAGCAGAAACACTCTGTACTAAATATAGTACGTATACACCAACAGAGATGTCACTATATCCATATATTGGACACAATCTTGCTGCATCATTCCATAAAACAAACAAATTTATATTCATTGGTATATGAGGTGATAGCCGATGCAGTAAGGTGATGGAATCAACTACATCAACTACAGCCTCTTTCAATATTTGTATTGCATCCATGCAGCTTCTGTTCGCTCTAAATCCAAATTGTGCAGGTGTCAACAGTTGATTTTTTTCTAGATACCAAATTAGTCTTTCGTTTACCATACGTTCCATCACCTTAGCGTCATTATTAATAAGCGAGATTGGGCGAAATTCTGTAGGTGTTCTTGCATTAGCCTTTTTAGGAATCGGAATTATAACAGCTCTTTTCCACTGATAAGGAAAAGTTCGTCTGGCCCATATAGAATTAAAAATTTTCAAAAGATGAATTTTATTGGTAGAAGTTAAATTGTTCAACATTTTGTTTGTAATGAGATTTTCGCCGGGGGCTTTGCTATTCCCTTTTTTGAGGGCTTCGCTTAGCTCAGTAACATTAAAAGGAGCGTTCAACTCCATTGAACCATTACCCTGGCTTAGACTGAAACGGCTCTCTAAGAAATTCTTATGTTGAATTAACTCAGACGAATAGTTTTCCGAAGAAGAGTTGAAAGCAAATGAAGCGGCGAGAATATTAGAAATTGATTCCGAATCTGTGTACGTAATGTTGTTGTTACGGATATATGGGGTATAATTTACCGTTCCTTTACCAGTCAGCGCTCTAATTTTTCCCCACAGTTCTTCACTAGTTAGCCTCGGGCCGATTTCGGCTCGAAATTGATTCCAAGAGGATTGTTTAGCCTGTCTTACGAGTCTTTTCGCTCGTGACCGAGCTCTTTTAAATGCTATTAGATTATCAGTGGAGGGGTTCCTTTGGAAAATTTTTAGCCTTTGTTTCCTATCAAAAATCGCTGTTCTAATTTCGGCCGACCACCATGGAACTACTTTCTTTAATGGTCGAACAGAAGATAGAGGTATACTGGATCTAGCAGCTTGTGTTAGAATGGTTGAGTATTGCTCAACAATGTCGTCAATGGGTTGGTCTAGTGAAATATTTGTAATAGTAGCCAGATTCGAATATAAATACCAGTCTGCTTCATGTTCCTTCCATCTTTGCCTTCTCGAATTTTGTGGTGAGAAAGTATTACTAGTCAATATAACTGGGAAATGGTCACTACTGTACAAGTCGTCTACCACGCTGAATTTCCACTTATATGCAATCTCGGGAGAACATAAGACCAAATCTATATGTGTTTGGGACTCATTTCCGTGGACATAAGTTGGAGATCCGTCGTTGATGCATACTAGAGAGTTACGACTAATGAATTCATGAACAATTTTACCTCTACTATTTTCCGAGGGAGACCCCCACAGAGGGCTATGAGCATTGAAATCTCCTACCAGGATAATGGGCCTTGGAAGTGCAGAAACTAACTGCATAAGGGACTGAAGATTGATATTGATGGACGGTGAGATGTAAATTGAGCAGATGGTTATTGAAGAACCGGCCAAATCTACTTTATGTACCTGTCTATATAGAGATAAGATATAATTAAAAGAAAATGAAACATATTTATGTATAATCAATTTTTCTTGAATTGATATAATTTATATACAAAAAAAACTAATTTGTTGCGCATGCGCGCCGAAATATAAACAAAACCGGTTTTGAATGAAATTTGTAAAGCTAATGTGGTTTTCCAGTTGCAACAAAAAATAAACTTAAAGTAAAAAACAAGCGAAACTATGACGGACACACACAGCATTCACAAATCACAATGCAAAAACTTTTTACTTTTGACTTGCAGGTTTGTATGAATTTCCAACATAACGAGCAAAAATTTTTATTCGTCAAGTTGGAAATTCATACAAACCTGTAAATAAAAAGTAAAAGAAAAACTTTTTACTTTTGCCTTCCAGGTTTGTATGATTTTCCAATTTGACGAATAAAAATGTTTGCTCGTTATGTTGGAAATTCATACAAACCTGTAAATCAAAAGTAAAAAGTTTTTGCATTGTGAATGCTGTGTATGACGGAATCACTTGTGTTTTTTTTGTTATGGTTTTCCAGTTGCAAGAAAGAAAAACCGAGTGAAAAACAAATGACAGAAGCTGTCACTTGTCGGTGTCACGCCAAATTTTTTGGAGCGATGCATTAACACGTCAGACTTTCATCCATATGACCTGATTTTTCCAATTTTCGCTTACAGAGCTTTCTCACGGGAAAAACTAGCTATGGAAATTTGTTTTCTGTATACTGATTTGGCCATCTTTATTAACTCTGCGTGTGTACACTATATTTTTCGAGACACGGTGTGTGTGTACGCACTGGGTCTTTCGTATAACGAATATTTATTTTGTAAGCCGACGACCGGAACGATCGGAAACTTGTCTAATATAACAGTTTTCTTAAATTTATTTGTATAACAGTTTACAGTTCAGTGTTTAAAATATATGTTGGGCTCGTCGCGGCTAGTAGGGTATTTTTATCCACCATTTTGTATTTTATGTTACTCTCTTGCGTTTCAAGAATAATTTTTCTTTAGTGTTTTAGTTTTTAATGTGTCTTATGTATAAATCGAATTTAATTCGAAATAAAATATAGTTTCTAATCCTATGTGTGCCTTAAAACATAAATGTGCTTTAATTTAATAAAATATCAAAATAACTAATTTAAATCACGAAAATTCATGGTTATAAAAAAGTGTAATAAAAATCAAAGTATATAGGCAAGCCTTATAGTAAACAAATACAATCATAATTGATTTGTAATGTGGATGTGTAGGAATATTATTTGATGCCAACAAAGCATTTATTTACGAAAGAAAGCGTAAGATATTTAGATACATAACATATACTTACACAAGAAACAGCAACAACTGTGATTTCCAAAGTTATTGGCGACGTTTGTTTGTGAATGAAAATTATAAGACTGCATGTAAGTATATATTATGTATATATGTACATATAAGACAAATAAATTTAAATATACCAAAATCGTCTTTACATATTTGTATGTATTACCGTAATAAGTAAATTACCACTCGTATTTATATAGACAATTTTGCGTGTAGCATTGCAATTCTCGATAACTGCGTACTTAGTCAATAATATTGAATCAATTGTCAGAGGTGACTCCCTAGTAATCTCCATATACATTATACCCAAACAAAACATTAGCAGTACATGGGGTCTATCTAGATCTACGGCACTTTTAGGTGTGTATTGGTGTAAGTAACACCTGAAAATAGGTGCGCGTTGTACCTGTCTATATAGAGATAAGATATAATTAAAAGAAAATGAAACATTTATGTATAATCAATTTTTCTTGAATTGATATAATTTATATACAAAAAAAACTAATTTGTTGCGCATGCGCGCCGAAATATAAACAAAACCGGTTTTGAATGAAATTTGTAAAGCTAATGTGGTTTTCCAGTTGCAACAAAAAATAAAGTTAGAGTAAAAAACAAGCGAAACTATGACGGACACACACAGCATTCACAATGCAAAAACTTTTTACTTTTGACTTACAGGTTTGTATGAATTTCCAACATAACGAGCAAAAATTTTTATTCGTCAAGTTGGAAAATCATACAAACCTGTAAATAAAAAGTAAAAAGAAAAACTTTTTACTTTTGCGTTCCAGGTTTGTATGATTTTCCAATTTGACGAATAAAAATGTTTGCTCGTTATGTTGGAAATTCATACAAACCTGTAAATCAAAAGTAAAAAGTTTTTGCATTGTGAATGCTGTGTATGACGGAATCACTTGTGTTTTTCGTGTTATGGTTTTCCAGTTGCAAGAAAGAAAAACCGAGTGAAAAACAAGCGAAATTATGACGGACACACACAGCATTCACAATGCAAAAACTTTTTACTTTTGATTTACAGGTTTGTATGAATTTCCAACATAACGAGCAAAAATTTTTATTCGTCAAGTTGGAAATTCATACAAACCTGTAAATAAAAAGTAAAAAGAAAAACTTTTTTCTTTTGCGTTCCAGGTTTGTATGATTTTCCAATTTGACGAATAAAAATGTTTGCTCGTTATGTTGGAAATTCATACAAACCTGTAAATCAAAAGTAAAAAGTTTTTGCATTGTGAATGCTGTGTATGACGGAATCACTTTTGTTTTTTGTGTTATGGTTTTCCAGTTGCAAGAAAGAAAAACCGAGTGAAAAACAAGCGAAACTATGACGGACACACACAGCATTCACAATGCAAAAACTTTTTACTTTTGACTTACAGGTTTGTATGAATTTCCAACATAACGAGCAAAAAATTTTATTCGTCAAGTTGGAAATTCATACAAACCTGTAAATAAAAAGTAAAAAGAAAAACTTTTTACTTTTGCCTTCCAGGTTTGTATGATTTTCCAATTTGACGAATAAAAATGTTTGCTCGTTATGTTGGAAATTCATACAAACCTGTAAATCAAAAGTAAAAAGTTTTTGCATTGTGAATGCTGTGTATGACGGAATCACTTGTGTTTTTTTTGTTATGGTTTTCCAGTTGCAAGAAAGAAAAACCGAGTGAAAAACAAGCGAAACTATGACGGACACACACAGCATTCACAATGCAAAAACTTTTTACTTTTGACTTGCAGGTTTGTATGAATTTCCAACATAACGAGCAAAAATTTTTATTCGTCAAGTTGGAAATTCATACAAACCTGTAAATAAAAAGTAAAAAGAAAAACTTTTTACTTTTGCCTTCCAGGTTTGTATGATTTTCCAATTTGACGAATAAAAATGTTTGCTCGTTATGTTGGAAATTCATACAAACCTGTAAATCAAAAGTAAAAAGTTTTTGCATTGTGAATGCTGTGTATGACGGAATCACTTGTGTTTTTTGTGTTACGGTTTTCCAGTTGCAAGAAAGAAAAACCGAGTGAAAAACAAGCGAAACTATGACGGACACACACAGCATTCACAATGCAAAAACTTTTTACTTTTGACTTACAGGTTTGTATGAATTTCCAACATAACGAGCAAAAATTTTTATTCGTCAAGTTAGAAATTCATACAAACGTGTAAATTAAAAGTAAAAAGAAAAACTTTTTACTTTTGCCTTCCAGGTTTGTATGATTTTCCAATTTGACGAATAAAAATGTTTGCTCGTTATGTTGGAAATTCATACAAACCTGTAAATCAAAAGTAAAAAGTTTTTGCATTGTGAATGCTGTGTATGACGGAATCACTTGTGTTTTTTGTGTTATGGTTTTCCAGTTGCAAGAAAGAAAAACCAAGTGAAAAACAAGCGAAACTATGACGGACACACACAGCATTCACAATGCAAAAACTTTTTACTTTTGACTTACAGGTTTGTATGAATTTCCAACATAACGAGCAAAAATTTTTATTCGTCAAGTTGGAAATTCATACAAACCTGTAAATAAAAAGTAAAAAGAAAAACTTTTTATTTTTGCCTTCCAGGTTTGTATGATTTTCCAATTTGACGAATAAAAATGTTTGCTCGTTATGTTGGAAATTCATACAAACCTGTAAATCAAAAGTAAAAAGTGTTTGCATTGTGAATGCTGTGTATGACGGAATCACTTGTGTTTTTTGTGTTATGGTTTTCCAGTTGCAAGAAAGAAAAACCGAGTGAAAAACAAGCGAAACTATGACGGACACACACAGCATTCACAATGCAAAAACTTTTTACTTTTGATTTACAGGTTTGTATGAATTTCCAACATAACGAGCAAAAATTTTTATTCGTTAAGTTGGAAATTCATACAAACCTGTAAATAAAAACTAAAAAGAAAAACTTTTTGATTGATTTTTCCACGGAGCGTGTAGGAATTTTCGACCGATCCAAATGGCCGTTTGTATGACAATTACAGGTCTCAACGCATATTGATAGAGGTATTAATCATCGAAATCGGAGCACATTTGCAGATTTTCGAATTTTGTGGCTCTGAATTTGTGGGCTAGTTCAGTTGATTTTCAAAAAAATTGATTTTTCCACGGAGCGTGTAGGAATTTTCGGCCGATCCAAATGGCCGTTTGTATGACAATTACAGGTCTCAATGCCTATTGGTAGACGTATCGATCATCGAAATCGGAGCACATTTGCAGATTTTCGAATTTTATGCCTCTGAATTTGTGGGCTATAGTTCAGTTGATTTTCAAAAAAATTGAATTTTCCACGGAGCGTTTAGGAATTTTCGACCGATCTAAATGTCCGTTTGTATGACAACTACAGGTCTCAACGCCTATTGGTAGAGGAATCAATCATCGAAATCGGAGCACATTTGCAGATTTTCGAATTTTGTGGCTCTGAATTTATGGGCTATAGTTCAGTTGATTTATAAAAATATTGAATTTTCCACGAAACGTGTAGAAATGATTGATCGATCCAAATGGCCGTTTGTATGCCAATTACAGGTCTCAACGCCTATTGGTAGACGTATCAATAATCGAAATCGGAGCACATTTGCAGATTTTCGAATTTTGTGGCTCTGAATTTGTGGGCTATAGTTCAGTTGATTTTCAAAAAAATTGAATTTTCCACGGAGCGTGTAGGAATTTTCGACCGATCTAAATGGCCGTATGTATGAAAATTACAGGTCTCAACGCATATTGGTAGAGGAATCAATCATCGAAATCGGAGCACATTTGCAGATTTTCGAATTTTGTGGCTCTGAATTTATGGGCTATAGTTCAGTTGATTTCTAAAAATATTGAATTTTCCACGAAACGTGTAGAAATGATTGATCGATCCAAATGGCCATTTGTATGCCAATTACAGGTCTCAACGCCTATTGGTAGACGTATCAATCATCGAAATCGGAGCACATTTGCAGATTTTCGAATTTTATGGCTCTGAATTTGTGGGCTAGTTCAGTTGATTTTCAAAAAAATTGATTTTTCCAAGGAGCGTGTAGGAATTTTCGACCGATTCAAATGGCCGTTTGTATGACAACTACAGGTCTCAACGCCTATTGATAGAGGTATCAATCATCGAAATCGGAGCACATTTGCAGATTTTCGAATTTTGTGGCTCTGAATTTGTGGGCTAGTTCAGTTTATTTTCAAAAAAATTGATTTTTCCAAGGAGCGTGTAGGAATTTTCGATCGATCCAAATAGCCGTTTGTATGACAATTACAGGTTTCAACGCCTATTGGTAGACGTATCGATCATCGAAATCGGAGCACATTTGCAGATTTTCGAATTTTATGGCTCTGAATTTGTGGGCTATAGTTCAGTTGATTTTCAAAAAAATTGAATTTTCTACGGAGCGTGTAGGAATTTTCGGCCGCTCCAAATGGCCGTTTGTATGACAATTACAGGTCTCAACGCCTATTGGTAGAGGTATCAATTATCGAAATCGGAGCACATTTGCAGATTTTCGAATTTTGTGGCTCTGAATTTATGGGCTATAGTTCAGTTGATTTCTAAAAATATTGAATTTTCCACGAAACGTGTAGAAATGTTTGTTCGATCCAAATGGCCGTTTGTATGCCAATTACAGGTCTCAATGCCTATTGACAGAGGTGTCAATCATCGAAATCGGATCACATTTGCAGATTTTCGAATTTTGTGGCTCTGAATTTGTGGGCTATAGTTCAGTTGATTTTCAAACAAATTGAATTTTCCACGAAACGTGTAGGAATGATTGATCGATCCAAATGGCCGTTTGTATGCCAGTTACAGGTCTCAATGCCTATTGACAGAGGTATCAATCATCGAAATCGGATCACATTTGCAGATTTTCGAATTTTGTGGCTCTGAATTTATGGGCTATAGTTCAGTTGATTTCTAAATATATTGAATTTTCCACGAAACGTGTAGAAATGTTTGATCGATGCAAATGGCCGTTTGCATGACAATTACAGGTCTCAATGCCTATTGACAGAGGTATCAATCATCGAAATCGGAGCACATTTTCAGATTTTCGAATTTTGTGGCTCTGAATTTGTGGGCTATAGTTCAGTTGATTTTCAAAAAAATTGATTTTTCCACGGAGCGTGTAGGAATTTTCGACCGATCCAAATGGCCGTTTGTTTGCCAATTACTGATCTCAATGCCTATTGACAGAGGTATCAATAATCGAAATCGAAGCACATTTGCAGATTTTCGAATTTTGTGGCTCTGAATTTGTGGGCTATAGTTCAGTTGATTTCTAAAAATATTGAATTTTCCACGAAACGTGTAGAAATGTTTGTTAGATCCAAATGGCCGTTTGCATGACAATTACAGGTCTCAATGCCTATTGACAGAAGTATCAATCATCGAAATCGGAGCACATTTGCAGATTTTCGAATTTTGTGGCTCTGAATTTGTGGGCTATAGTTCAGTTGATTTTCAAAAAAATTGATTTTTCCACGGAGCGTGTAGGAATTTTCGACCGATCCAAATGGCCGTTTGTTTGCCAATTACAGGTCTCAATGCCTATTGACAGAGGTATCGAAATCGAGGCACATTTGCAGATTTTCGAATTTTGTGGCTCTGAATTTGTGGACTATAGTTCAGTTGATTTTCAAAAAAATTGAATTTTCTACGGAGCGTGTAGGAATTTTCGACCGATCCAAATGGCCGTTTGAATGACAATTACAGGTCTCAACGCCTATTGGTAGAGGTATCAATCATCGAAATCGGAGCACATTTGCAGATTTTCGAATTTTGGGCTCTGAATTTGTGGGCTATAGTTCAGTTGATTTTCAAAAAAATTGAATTTTCCACGGAGCGTGTAGGAATTTTCGACCGATCCAAATAGCCGTTTGTATGACAATTACAGGTCTCAACGCCTATTAGTAGACGTATCAATCATCGAAATCGGAGCACATTTGCAGATTTTCGAATTTTGTGGCTCTGAATTTGTGGGCTATAGTTCAGTTAATTTCTAAAAATATTGAATTTTCCTCGAAACGTGTAGAAATGTTTGTTCGATCCAAATGGCCGTTTGTATGCCAATTACAGGTCTCAATGCCTATTGATAGAGGTATCAATCATCGAAATCGGAGCACATTTGCAGATTTTCGAATTTTGTGGCTCTGAATTTGTGGGCTATAGTTCAGTTTATTTTCAAAAAAATTGAATTTTCCACGGAGCGTGTAGGAATTTTCGACCGATCCAAATGGCCGTTTGTATGACAATTACAGGTCTCAATGCCTATAGGTAGTGGTATCAATCATCGAAATCGGAGCACATTTGCAGATTTTCGAATTTTGTGGCTCTGAATTTATGGGCTATAGTTCAATTGATTTCTAAAAATATTGACTTTTCCACGGAGCGTGTAGGAATTTTCGACCGATTCCAATGGCCGTTTGTATGACAACTACAGGTCTCAACGCCTATTGATAGAGGTATCAATCATCGAAATCGGAGCACATTTGCAGATTTTCGAATTTTGTGGTTCTGAATTTGTGGGCTATAGTTCAGTTGATTTCTAAAAATTGAATTTTCCACGGAGCGTTTAGGAATTTTCGACCGATCCAAATGGCCGTTTGTATGACAATTACAGGTCTCAACGCCTATTGACAGAGGTATCAATAATCGAAATCGGAGCACATTTGCAGATTTTCGAATTTTGTGGCTCTGAATTTGTGGGCTATAGTTCAGTTGATTTTCAAAAAAATTGAATTTTCCACGGAGCGTGTAGGAATCATCGACTGGTCCAAATGGCCGTTTGTATGACAATTACAGATCTCAACGCCTATTGGTGACGTATCAATCATCGAAATCGGAGCACATTTGCAGATTTTCGAATTTTGTGGCTCTGAATTTGTGGGCTATAGTTCAGTTGATTTTCAAAAATATTGACTTTCCACGGAGCTTGTAGGAATTTTCGACCGATGCAAATGGCCGTTTGTATGCCAATTACAGGTCTCAACGCCTATTGGTAGAGGTATCAATCATCGAAATCGGAGCACATTTGCAGATTTTCGAATTTTGTGGCTCTGAATTTATGGGCTATAGTTCAGTTGATTTTCAAAAATATTGACTTTTCCACGGAACGTGTAGAAATGTTTGATCAAACCAAATTGCCGTTTGTATGACAATTACAGGTCTCAACGCCTATTGGTAGAGGTATCAATCATCGAAATCGGAGCACATTTGCAGATTTTCGAATTTTGTGGTTCTGAATTTGTGGGCTATAGTTCAGTTGATTTCTAAAAAATTGAATTTTCCACGGAGCGTTTAGGAATTTTCGACCGATCCAAATGGCCGTTTGTATGACAATTACAGATCTCAACGCCTATTGGTAGACGTATCAATAATCGAAATCGGAGCACATTTGCAGATTTTCGAATTTTGTGGCTCTGAATTTGTGGGCTATAGTTCAGTTGATTTTCAAAAAAATTGAATTTTCCACGGAGCGTGTTCGAATTTTCGACTGATCCAAATGGCCGTTTGTATGACAATTACAGGTCTCAACACCTATTGGTAGACGTATCAATCATCGAAATCGGAGCACATTTGCAGATTTTCGAATTTTGTGGCTCTGAATTTGTGGGCTATAGTTCAGTTGATTTTCAAAAAAATTGAATTTTCCACGGAGCGTGTAGGAATTTTCGACCGATCCAAATGGCCGTTTGTTTGCCAATTACAGGTCTCAATGCCTATTGACAGAGGTATCAATCATCGAAATCGGAGCACATTTGCAGATTTTCGAATTTTGTGGCTCTGAATCTGTGGGTTCAGTTGATTTTCAAAAAAATTGAATTTTCCACGGAGCGTTTAGGAATTTTCGACCGATCCAAATGGCCGTTTGTATGACAATTACAGGTCTCAATGCCTATTGATAGTATCAATCATCGAAATCGGAGCACATTTGCAGATTTTCGAATTTTGTGGCTCTGAATTTGTGGGCTATAGTTCAGTTGATTTTCAAAAAAATTGAATTTTCCACGGAGCGTGTATGGCCGTTTGTTTGCCAATTACAGGTCTCAATGCCTATTGATAGTATCAATCATCGAAATCGGAGCACATTTTCAGATTTTCGAATTTTGTGGCTCTGAATTTGTGGGCTATAGTTCAGTTGATTTTCAAAAATATTGACTTTTCCACGGAACGTGTAGAAATGTTTGATCAAACCAAATTGCCGTTTGTATGACAATTACAGGTCTCAACGCCTATTGGTAGAGGTATCAATCATCGAAATCGGAGCACATTTGCAGATTTTCGAATTTTGTGGTTCTGAATTTGTGGGCTATAGTTCAGTTGATTTCTAAAAAATTGAATTTTCCACGGAGCGTTTAGGAATTTTCGACCGATCCAAATGGCCGTTTGTATGACAATTACAGATCTCAACGCCTATTGGTAGACGTATCAATCATCGAAATCGGAGCACATTTGCAGATTTTCGAATTTTGTGGCTCTGAATTTGTGGGCTATAGTTCAGTTGATTTTCAAAAAAATTGAATTTTCCACGGAGCGTGTAGGAATTTTCGACCGATCCAAATGGCCGTTTGTATGACAATTACAGATCTCAACGCCTATTGGTAGACGTATCAATCATCGAAATCGGAGCACATTTGCAGATTTTCGAATTTTGTGGCTCTGAATTTGTGGGCTATAGTTCAGTTGATTTTCAAAAAAATTGAATTTTCCACGGAGCGTGTAGGAATTTTCGACCGATCTAAATGGCCGTATGTATGAAAATTACAGGTCTCAACGCCTATTGGTAGACGTATCAATCATCGAAATCGGAGCACATTTGCAGATTTTCGAATTTTGTGGCTCTGAATTTGTGGGCTATAGTTCAGTTGATTTCTAAAAATATTGAATTTTCCACGAAACGTGTAGAAATGTTTGATCGATCCAAATGGCCGTTTGTATGCTAATTACAGGTCTCAATGCCTATTGATAGAGGTATCAATCATCGAAATCGGAGCACATTTGCAGATTTACGAATTTTGTGGCTCTGAATTTGTGGGCTATAGTTCAGTTGATTTTCAAAAAAATTGAATTTTCCACGGAGCGTGTAGGAATGTTTGACCGATCCAAATGGCCGTTTGTTTGCCATTTACAGGTCTCAATGCCTATTGACAGAGGTATCAATCATCGAAATCGGAGCACATTTGCAGATTTTCGAATTTTGTGGCTCTGAATTTGTGGGCTATAGTTCAGTTGATTTTCAAAAAAATTGAATTTTCTACGGAGCGTGTAGGAATTTTCGGCCGATCCAAATGGCCGTTTGTATGACAATTACAGATCTCAACGCCTATTGGTAGACGTATCAATCATCGAAATCGGAGCACATTTTCAGATTTTCGAATTTTGTGGCTCTGAATTTGTGGGCTATAGTTCAGTTGATTTTCAAAAAAATTGATTTTTCCAAGGAGCGTGTAGGAATGTTTGATCGATCCAAATGGCCGTTTGTATGCCAATTACAGGTATCAATGCCTATTGACAAAGGTATCAATCATCGAAATCGGAGCACATTTGCAGATTTTCGAATTTTGTGGCTCTGAATTTGTGGGCTATAGTTCAGTTGATTTCTAAAAATATTGAATTTTCCACGAAACGTGTAGAAATGTTTGATCGATCCAAATGGCCGTTTGTATGCCAATTACAGGTCTCAATGCCTATTGACAGAGGTATCAATCATCGAAATCGGAGCACATTTGCAGATTTTCGAATTTTGTGGCTCTGAATTTGTGGGCTATAGTTCAGTTGATTTTCAAAAAAATTGATTTTTCCAAGGAGCGTGTAGGAATGTTTGATCGATCCAAATGGCCGTTTGTATGCCAATTACAGGTCTCAATGCCTATTGACAGAGGTATCAATCATCGAAATCGGAGCACATTTGCAGATTTTCGAATTTTGTGGGCTATAGTTCAGTTGATTTTCAAAAAAATTGAATTTTTCACGGAGCGTGTAGGAATTTTCGACCGATCCAAATGGCCGTTTGTATGAAAATTACAGGTCTCAACGCCTATTGGTAGAGGTATCAATCATCGAAATCGGAGCACATTTGCAGATTTTCGAATTTTGTGGCTCTGAATTTGTGGGCTATAGTTCAGTTGATTTTCAAAAAAATTGAATTTTCCACGGAGCATGTAGGAATTTTCGACCGATCCAAATGGCCGTTTGTATGACAATTCCAGATCTCAACGCCTATTGGTAGACGTATCAATCATCGAAATCGGAGCACATTTGCAGATTTTCGAATTTTGTGGCTCTGAATTTGTGGGCTATAGTTCAGTTGATTTCTAAAAATATTGAATTTTCCACGAAACGTGTAGAAATGTTTGATCGATCCAAATGGCCGTTTGTATGCCAATTACAGGTCTCAATGCCTATTGATAGAGGTATCAATCAAAGAAATCGGAGCACATTTGCAGATTTTCGAATTTTGTGGCTCTGAATTTGTGGGCTATAGTTCAGTTGAATTTCAAAAATACTGACTTTTCCACGGAACGTGTAGAAATATTTGATCGATCCAGATTGCCGTTTGTATGAGAATTACAGGTCTCAACGCCTATTGGTAGACGTATCAATCATCGAAATCGGAGCACATTTGCAGATTTACGAATTTTGTGGCTCTGAATTTGTGGGCTATAGTTCAGTTGATTTTCAAAAAAATTGATTTTTCCACGGAGCGTGTAGGAATGTTTGATCGATCCAAATGGCCGTTTGTATGCCAATTACAGGTCTCAATGCCTATTGACAGAGGTATAAATCATCGAAATCGGAGCACATTTGCAGATTTTCGAATTTTGTGGCTCTGAATTTGTGGGCTATAGTTCAGTTGATTTTCAAACTCCAGGAAATAAAACTCACGATTCCGTAAATTGCTCGAAACCAAATTTAATATTTAAATTTTCGAATTACAAATTTCGACATTTTATAACATATTCCAATTGTAAATAGCTATACATAGAAAATTCAAAATATTTAAAAATAAATGTTAACTATCAAATATTTTCCA
This sequence comes from Tipula helvola, assembly GCA_963556165.1. Taxonomy (NCBI): domain Eukaryota; kingdom Metazoa; phylum Arthropoda; class Insecta; order Diptera; family Tipulidae; genus Tipula; species Tipula helvola. The sequence goes on along the minus strand of OY744483.1, from coordinate 346,227,973 downwards.
AAGTCCTCTAAATTTAAATTCAAATTGCGTTATACATACATATATTCGGTTATGATTCGGTTTCAAAAATTAAATGTCTGGTCAAAATTTTACTTTGGTACTTTAGAAATTTGATTATGTGTGAAATATTGGTTTCAAATAATTAATTTGAATTTACAAATTCTGAGAAACCTTAAAATACCTATGATACCAATTTCCCTAACAAACAAAAATATTGTGGTGCGATTACACATTTTTGCCCAGCCTCGACGATATTTACATAACAAAAATATGTGTATGGAAGGATTGAATGAATTAATTGAAATAATTTAAAATACATAGTATAAATAATTACACTTAGCTGTTTTTCTAATGGCAAAAAAAAAACACCAGCAATCCGTCAAAAAAAAATTTAAATTATTTAGTATAGACATATAATATTTATGCAAATATAATGGCTCCCCATCAAAACAATTAACACAATAGTATTAACAAAACAAAGTTCTTAGATGTATAATTAAAATTCATATGAAAATTAATAAATCGGTATATAAATTAATAGTATTATTAATCTTTATGTTCTTAATTTAATTAATTGATTTTGTTATTTAAATTAAATATAACTAAAATCAAGAAAATAATAAATTGCAATAGCCAAAATATTTAAACTTAAACATAAAAGAAACAATAGTAAACAACTAACAATAAAAATATATTAAGAGGAAAAAGAAATATTTAAAAAAAATATAAATAAAAAATTACCTATATTATATATAAAAAAATTAAGTTTTTTAAATTCGAAAATGATTAATCATATATTATTTATATTTAATTAAATTTTATAAAACCCAGATCATAGAATAAATAAAACAAAGCATTTAATTCCATGTATATTTTTTTTATTGAGATATGAACACTCCACCAAAATAACCAAACGATTTCAGATAAAACTAGGCATAGTGGGTTGGGGAGGTAACTCGCAGTACTCGGAAATGAGAGACCACCGTTGTAAGTATAAAAGTCTATTATAAATTTGTTTATTTTTTTCTATAAATTTTGTTTCAATACCACAATGTATTCTATATACAGAGATTGTGTCAAAACTAGAAATGTTCAACCTAAACGTAAACGAGAAAACTACCCGTCTAACTACCGAAGGTATATGTATATACAAATAACTATGGACTTGGAGAAATTCGGTCACACAATTTGGATAATTTGGAAAATACAATTTGGAAAATACCCTTGTACTTAAAAAGAAAATCAAGAGAATTAACCACCGTATGGAGTGTTCGTCAAAGCCATCTTACTGGGTTGGTGTTGATAAGCATACGAAGCAAATCAGTATTTTCATGTTGACTTAGGCGTTATAGATCACATGATCTCTAATTTCATCACTGACGTATTACATTTTTAGATTGTTTTGTAAGTTAACGTAAAATATTCACAGGTTCCAAAATTTGAACCACCGTTTCCGGGTTTTGTGGGCTTTTTACAATGAGGAACCTTGACAAAGTAATAAAATTCATATCAGATGAACTAGAAATTTTTAGCAACGAGAATCTAGATGCACGATCCTACCGATATAAAAACATTTATTATTTTGCAAGAGCAATATTTATTAGAGCCGTAAGCTCATTAACATGTGTTTTATTTTAAATGTATTTGAGAATTTTGAGAATTGGTGATTTGGGTAAGTACAAAAAAATGTTGGGTAAGTACAAAAAAAATTATTGTCATCGATCTAACATCATTGTTATTTTTTATATTTTGACTGCATAAAACGTAGAAATTTATTCTGACAGCCATAACATGTAATGGCACAAGTAGTAGTTAAATGTTAAGTGTTATATTTTTTATATTATCATAGAAACGAACCCCCCCCTCTTTCAAAATCATTTATAACAGTTATGCATTTATGTTAGCCTGGTAGAATATTGAATTTTTTTTTTTTGAAAAATTTACCATTGATCGAGGAGGTTTTTTCTGTTGTTTTAAATTTTGTATGCCTGTTACTTCAAAATAATTTATTTATCATTTTGCTCTGCACAATTGCATAAATCAAACAAATTCATGTTAATTTGCATATGGTGTGATAGCCGATGTAGTAAGGTGTTGGACTGAAAACATGAAGATAGCGAGTTCGATCCTAAGCAATGCCAACATTTATTTTTAGATGAAAAATTAAAATATATGAATTGTGGAAGATCCGGAAGCCGGGTCCGGCGAGAATCGCCACAAATAAAAAAAATTCTTGGAAATACAGAAATTATGAAATTTTTGTTAAAAAAAAATTATATTGGAAGGTTGTAGCATCGAACCCCGGACCTTCTGCACAACAGTCCATCATCTTACCACTCTACTATTCATCGTTATATAAAATAATTTACCTAATATACGGCTATGGTGACATCTGTGTTAGGGCATACGTAATTAATACGTATGCCCTAACAGAGATGTCGCACCATATGATATGGATATGGTGACATCTCTTTTAGGTCTTAGGTATTTAATACGACTGCTGAATACAAACAAATTGGTGTATCATTTTATATGAGGTGATAGCTGATGCAGTAAGGTGATGGACCGCAGAAATGAAGGTATCGAGTTCGATGCCAAGCCAAGTCGACATTTACTTTTAGATGAAAAATATATGAATTGAATTTGGGACCGAGAAAATCGGCGGATCTGGAGGATCGGCCAGAAAAAAAAAAAAATTTGGCGAAATTCGAAAAAAAACAGAAAAAATCAAATTTTTCTTAAAAAACATGGGAAATTGGTAGAATCGAACCCGGGACCTTTAGCACATCAATCCATCATTTTACCACCCGACAACTCGCCGCTATATAATAAGTACTCAATTTTTCTTATTTAAATCGTTAAAATTGGACTTGGCGAAAAAATCTAAAATATCTATTATTTTCCAAACATAGGTAAGTTACCTATAATGTTTGATGCAAACGACGACGCTTCAGAATTTTACAGATACACTTTTCACTTGTTGCCGAAACAGAATTATTTTTTGTACAACGTGTCGCACAACGTTGTAATTTCTCAAATATTTATTGTTCAAAAATAAATTAGTATTCAACTACGATTCGAACTTGCAATCTTTTGTTCTGTAGTCCACTACACTAACCACTCAACTAACACCATATACTAACTTCATTTGTTTTATTCGATCATAATGCGCAAAATATTTGCCTTTAATTATTTTTGAAATTTTTTCTATTTGTTCGAAAAGATTTCAGTTTTTTTTAATTTTATTCGCCTGTTACATGAAAATTGTTTAATATTTTGGCGTAAAAAATTAATTTTGAATTTTTAAACAAAAATTGTGTAAATAAAACTTATGTAGTTAATTAAATTTTTTATTTTTTGTTTTATTTATTGTTAAATTTTTACATAAATTTGTTTTTATTACTAATTATTTTTGTTTTTTATGTTGTGAATTATACTTATTACTTTCTTTCATTAATTTTACAAATAAAATAATTGTTATCAACATTTTTAGAGTTTTATAAAATGAATTTGTTGTATACCTTATCATATTTACAAACTATGTAATATGTATTTAGTAGGCTAGTGGTGCTGTTCGTAATATAATTAAATGAGTTAATTAATTAATTATTAAATATCTAGAGGTATTATTTATTATTATACTTGTTTATTAATCTTGATGTTGTTGAATCGCGTACTATAAATATACCAGGAGCGGCATTTCGTTATAAATTGACGGCCTTATCGCGCAACGAATAGGGCTATACCAATATTTCGAAGAAACACGTACAAATTTAACATGATGTGCGGTGACTGTTTGTAGTTTGCTGTTTGCATTCGATGTTGTTAAATTACGACGTGATGTACAGCTTGATGTATCAGTTTGATTTCCAGAGAATAGGTCCTTGCTGTGAAATACAATATACAAAAAAAAAATAAAGGATTAATATTCTTATATAAATTATTTCGTTCATCCCAAAAATAAATGTAAATCATATCGTGTAACCACGAAATTTTACAAGAAAAAACCAAGGTGTTGACCAGTTAAATGAAGGGCTGACAAATTTGCGAACCAACTACATCGAGAATGAGAGTGTATATCAAGACAATAACCACGGAAACAAACTTCGGACTCGCCGCTAACACCATCCATGTAACACTACACGACATTAATGTAGTTTACCTGTTTCGTTTCAACCAACCTTACCAATATTGCTATAACATCTACTTCCACTACTACTACAAGCCAAAGTGTTCTATTATTTCTTATTATACACACACAAAACTGAAAGCTTAGTTCATTATATACCGCTATAGTGACATTTAACATAACCTAAAATCGCTCGTCATGTGAACAAAAATTGAACTCGCGCGAGTGGAACTTACTCGTTCCTCGCTACTCGTTCTATATGTGCACCAACCTTAAGTCAAAAGTAAAAAGTTTTTGCATTGTGAATGCTGTGTGTGTCCATCATAGTTTCGCTTGTTTTTCACTCGGTTTTTCTTTCTTGCAACTGGAAAACCATAACACAAAAAACACAAGTGATTCCGTCATACACAGCATTCACAATGCAAAAACTTTTTACTTTTGATTTACAGGTTTGTATGAATTTCCAACATAACGAGCAAACATTTTTATTCGTCAAATTGGAAAATCATACAAACCTGGAAGGCAAAAGTAAAAAGTTTTTCTTTTTACTTTTTATTTACAGGTTTGTATGAATTTCCAACTTGACGAATAAAAATTTTTGCTCGTTATGTTGGAAATTCATACAAACCTGTAAGTCAAAAGTAAAAAATTTTTGCATTGTGAATGCTGTGTGTGTCCGTCATAGTTTCGCTTGTTTTTCACTCGGTTTTTCTTTCTTGCAACTAGAAAACCATAACACAAACACAAGTGATTCCGTCATACAAAGCATTCACAATGCAACAACTTTTTACTTTTGATTTACAGGTTTGTATGAATTTCCAACATAACGAGCAAACATTTTTATTCGTCAAATTGGAAAATCATACAAACCTGGAAGGCAAAAGTAAAAAGTTTTTCTTTTTACTTTTTATTTACAGGTTTGTATGAATTTCCAACTTGACGAATAAAAATTTTTGCTCGTTATGTTGGAAATTCATACAAACCTGTAAATCAAAAGTAAAAAGTTTTTGCATTGTGAATGCTGTGTGTGTCCGTCATAGTTTCGCTTGTTTTTCACTCGGTTTTTCTTTCTTGCAACTGGAAAACCATAACACAAAAAACACAAGTGATTCCGTCATACACAGCATTCACAATGCAACAACTTTTTACTTTTGATTTACAGGTTTGTATGAATTTCCAACATAACGAGCAAACATTTTTATTCGTTAAATTGGAAAATCATACAAACCTGGAAGGCAAAAGTAAAAAGTTTTTCTTTTTACTTTTTATTTACAGGTTTGTATGAATTTCCAACTTGACGAATAAAAATTTTTGCTCGTTATGTTGGAAATTCATACAAACCTGTAAGTCAAAAGTAAAAAGTTTTTGCATTGTGAATGCTGTGTGTGTCCGTCATAGTTTCGCTTGTTTTTCACTCGGTTTTTCTTTCTTGCAACTGGAAAACCATAACACAAAAAACACAAGTGATTCCGTCATACACAGCATTCACAATGCAAAAACTTTTTACTTTTGATTTACAGGTTTGTATGAATTTCCAACATAACGAGCAAACATTTTTATTCGTCAAATTGGAAAATCATACAAACCTGGAAGGCAAAAGTAAAAAGTTTTTCTTTTTACTTTTTATTTACAGGTTTGTATGAATTTCCAACTTGACGAATAAAAATTTTTGCTCGTTATGTTGGAAATTCATACAAACCTGTAAGTCAAAAGTAAAAAGTTTTTGCATTGTGAATGCTGTGTGTGTCCGTCATAGTTTCGCTTGTTTTTCACTCGGTTTTTCTTTCTTGCAACTGGAAAACCATAACACAAAAAACACAAGTGATTCCGTCATACACAGCATTCACAATGCAAAAACTTTTTACTTTTGATTTACAGGTTTGTATGAATTTCCAACATAACGAGCAAACATTTTTATTCGTCAAATTGGAAAATCATACAAACCTGGAAGGCAAAAGTAAAAAGTTTTTCTTTTTACTTTTTATTTACAGGTTTGTATGAATTTCCAACTTGACGAATAAAAATTTTTGCTCGTTATGTTGGAAATTCATACAAACCTGTAAGTCAAAAGTAAAAAGTTTTTGCATTGTGAATGCTGTGTGTGTCCGTCATAGTTTCGCTTGTTTTTCACTCGGTTTTTCTTTCTTTCAACTGGAAAACCATAACACAAAAAACACAAGTGATTCCGTCATACACAGCATTCACAATGCAAAAACTTTTTACTTTTGATTTACAGGTTTGTATGAATTTCCAACATAACGAGCAAACATTTTTATTCGTCAAATTGGAAAATCATACAAACCTGGAAGGCAAAAGTAAAAAGTTTTTCTTTTTACTTTTTATTTACAGGTTTGTATGAATTTCCAACTTGACGAATAAAAATTTTTGCTCGTTATGTTGGAAATTCATACAAACCTGTAAATCAAAAGTAAAAAGTTTTTGCATTGTGAATGCTGTGTGTGTCCGTCATAGTTTCGCTTGTTTTTCACTCGGTTTCTCTTTCTTGCAACTGGAAAACCATAACACAAAAAACACAAGTGATTCCGTCATACACAGCATTCACAATGCAAAAACTTTTTACTTTTGATTTACAGGTTTGTATGAATTTCCAACATAACGAGCAAACATTTTTATTCGTTAAATTGGAAAATCATACAAACCTGGAAGGCAAAAGTAAAAAGTTTTTCTTTTTACTTTTTATTTACAGGTTTGTATGAATTTCCAACTTGACGAATAAAAATTTTTGCTCGTTATGTTGGAAATTCATACAAACCTGTAAGTCAAAAGTAAAAAGTTTTTGCATTGTGAATGCTGTGTGTGTCCGTCATAGTTTCGCTTGTTTTTCACTCGGTTTTTCTTTCTTTCAACTGGAAAACCATAACACAAAAAACACAAGTGATTCCGTCATACACAGCATTCACAATGCAAAAACTTTTTACTTTTGATTTACAGGTTTGTATGAATTTCCAACATAACGAGCAAACATTTTTATTCGTCAAATTGGAAAATCATACAAACCTGGAAGGCAAAAGTAAAAAGTTTTTCTTTTTACTTTTTATTTACAGGTTTGTATGAATTTCCAACTTGACGAATAAAAATTTTTGCTCGTTATGTTGGAAATTCATACAAACCTGTAAGTCAAAAGTAAAAAGTTTTTGCATTGTGAATGCTGTGTGTGTCCGTCATAGTTTCGCTTGTTTTTCACTCGGTTTTTCTTTCTTGCAACTGGAAAACCATAACACAAAAAACACAAGTGATTCCGTCATACACAGCATTCACAATGCAAAAACTTTTTACTTTTGATTTACAGGTTTGTATGAATTTCCAACATAACGAGCAAACATTTTTATTCGTCAAATTGGAAAATCATACAAACCTGGAACGCAAAAGTAAAAAGTTTTTCTTTTTACTTTTTATTTACAGGTTTGTATGAATTTCCAACTTGACGAATAAAAATTTTTGCTCGTTATGTTGGAAATTCATACAAACCTGTAAGTCAAAAGTAAAAAGTTTTTGCATTGTGAATGCTGTGTGTGTCCGTCATAGTTTCGCTTGTTTTTCACTCGGTTTTTCTTTCTTGCAACTGGAAAACCATAACACAAAAAACACAAGTGATTCCGTCATACACAGCATTCACAATGCAAAAACTTTTTACTTTTGATTTACAGGTTTGTATGAATTTCCAACATAACGAGCAAACATTTTTATTCATCAAATTGGAAAATCATACAAACCTGGAAGGCAAAAGTAAAAAGTTTTTCTTTTTACTTTTTATTTACAGGTTTGTATGAATTTCCAACTTGACGAATAAAAATTTTTGCTCGTTATGTTGGAAATTCATACAAACCTGTAAGTCAAAAGTAAAAAGTTTTTGCATTGTGAATGCTGTGTGTGTCCGTCATAGTTTCGCTTGTTTTTCACTCGGTTTTTCTTTCTTTCAACTGGAAAACCATAACACAAAAAACACAAGTGATTCCGTCATACACAGCATTCACAATGCAAAAACTTTTTACTTTTGATTTACAGGTTTGTATGAATTTCCAACATAACGAGCAAACATTTTTATTCGTCAAATTGGAAAATCATACAAACCTGGAAGGCAAAAGTAAAAAGTTTTTCTTTTTACTTTTTATTTACAGGTTTGTATGAATTTCCAACTTGACGAATAAAAATTTTTGCTCGTTATGTTGGAAATTCATACAAACCTGTAAGTCAAAAGTAAAAAGTTTTTGCATTGTGAATGCTGTGTGTGTCCGTCATAGTTTCGCTTGTTTTTCACTCGGTTTCTCTTTCTTGCAACTGGAAAACCATAACACAAAAAACACAAGTGATTCCGTCATACACAGCATTCACAATGCAACAACTTTTTACTTTTGATTTACAGGTTTGTATGAATTTCCAACATAACGAGCAAACATTTTTATTCGTCAAATTGGAAAATCATACAAACCTGGAACGCAAAAGTAAAAAGTTTTTCTTTTTACTTTTTATTTACAGGTTTGTATGAATTTCCAACTTGACGAATAAAAATTTTTGCTCGTTATGTTGGAAATTCATACAAACCTGTAAGTCAAAAGTAAAAAGTTTTTGCATTGTGAATGCTGTGTGTGTCCATCATAGTTTCGCTTGTTTTTCACTCGGTTTTTCTTTCTTGCAACTGGAAAACCATAACACAAAAAACACAAGTGATTCCGTCATACACAGCATTCACAATGCAAAAACTTTTTACTTTTGATTTACAGGTTTGTATGAATTTCCAACATAACGAGCAAACATTTTTATTCGTCAAATTGGAAAATCATACAAACCTGGAAGGCAAAAGTAAAAAGTTTTTCTTTTTACTTTTTATTTACAGGTTTGTATGAATTTCCAACTTGACGAATAAAAATTTTTGCTCGTTATGTTGGAAATTCATACAAACCTGTAAGTCAAAAGTAAAAAGTTTTTGCATTGTGAATGCTGTGTGTGTCCGTCATAGTTTCGCTTGTTTTTCACTCGGTTTTTCTTTCTTGCAACTGGAAAACCATAACACAAAAAACACAAGTGATTCCGTCATACACAGCATTCACAATGCAAAAACTTTTTACTTTTGATTTACAGGTTTGTATGAATTTCCAACATAACGAGCAAACATTTTTATTCGTCAAATTGGAAAATCATACAAACCTGGAAGGCAAAAGTAAAAAGTTTTTCTTTTTACTTTTTATTTACAGGTTTGTATGAATTTCCAACTTGACGAATAAAAATTTTTGCTCGTTATGTTGGAAATTCATACAAACCTGTAAGTCAAAAGTAAAAAGTTTTTGCATTGTGAATGCTGTGTGTGTCCGTCATAGTTTCGCTTGTTTTTCACTCGGTTTTTCTTTCTTGCAACTGGAAAACCATAACATAAAAAACACAAGTGATTCCGTCATACACAGCATTCACAATGCAAAAACTTTTTACTTTTGATTTACAGGTTTGTATGAATTTCCAACATAACGAGCAAACATTTTTATTCGTCAAATTGGAAAATCATACAAACCTGGAACGCAAAAGTAAAAAGTTTTTCTTTTTACGTTTTATTTACAGGTTTGTATGAATTTCCAACTTGACGAATAAAAATTTTTGCTCGTTATGTTGGAAATTCATACAAACCTGTAAGTCAAAAGTAAAAAGTTTTTGCATTGTGAATGCTGTGTGTGTCCGTCATAGTTTCGCTTGTTTTTCACTCGGTTTTTCTTTCTTGCAACTGGAAAACCATAACACAAAAAACACAAGTGATTCCGTCATACACAGCATTCACAATGCAAAAACTTTTTACTTTTCATTTACAGGTTTGTATGAATTTCCAACATAACGAGCAAACATTTTTATTCGTCAAATTGGAAAATCATACAAACCTGGAAGGCAAAAGTAAAAAGTTTTTCTTTTTACTTTTTATTTACAGGTTTGTATGAATTTCCAACTTGACGAATAAAAATTTTTGCTCGTTATGTTGAAAATTCATACAAACCTGTAAGTCAAAAGTAAAAAGTTTTTGCATTGTGAATGCTGTGTGTGTCGGTCATAGTTTCGCTTGTTTTTTACTCTAACTTTATTTTTTGTTGCAACTGGAAAACCACATTAACTTTACAAATTTCATTCAAAACCGGTTTTGTTTATATATTTTCGGCGCGCATGCGCAACAAATTAGTTTTTTTTGTATATAAATTATATCAATTCAAGAAAAATTGATTATACATAAATGTTTCATTTTCTTTTAATTATATCTTATCTCTATATAGACAGGTACAACGCGCACCTATTTTCAGGTGTTACTTACACCAATACACACCTAAAAGTGCCGTAGATAGACCCCATGTACTGCTAATGTTTTGTTTGGGTATAATGTATATGGAGATTACTAGGGAGTCACCTCTGACAATTGATTCAATATTATTGACTAAGTACGCAGTTATCGAGAATTGCAATGCTACACGCAAAATTGTCTATATAAATACGAGTGGTAATTTACTTATTACGGTAATACATACAAATATGTAAAGACGATTTTGGTATATTTAAATTTATTTGTCTTATATGTACATATATACATAATATATACTTACATGCACAGTCGTATAATTTTCATTCACAAACAAACGTCGCCAATAACTTTGGAAATCACAGTTGTTGCTGTTTCTTGTCCACATTACAAATCAATTATGATTGTATTTGTTTACTATAAGGCTTGCCTATATACTTTGATTTTTATTACTTTTTTATAACCATGAATTTTCGTGATTTAAATTAGTTATTTTGATATTTTATTAAATTAAAGCACATTTATGGTTTAAGGCACACATAGGATTAGAAACTATATTTTATTTCGAATTAAATTCGATTTATACATAAGATACATTAAAAACTAAAACACAAAAACACTAAAGAAAAATTATTCTTGAAACGCAAGAGAGTAACATAAAATACAAAATGGTGGATAAAAATACCCTACTAGCCGCGACGAGCCCAACATACATTTTAAACACTGAACTGTAAACTGTTATACAAATAAATTTAAGAAAACTGTTATATTAGACAAGTTTCCGATCGTTCCGGTCGTCGGCTTACAAAATAAATATTCGTTATACGAAAGACCCAGTGCGTACACACACACCGTGTCTCGAAAAATATAGTGTACACACGCAGAGTTAATAAAGATGGCCAAATCAGTATACAGAAAACAAATTTCCATAGCTAGTTTTTCCCGTGAGAAAACTCTGTAAGCGAAAATTGGAAAAATCAGGTCATATGGATGAAAGTCTGACGTGTTAATGCATCGCTCCAAAAAATTTGGCGTGACACCGACAAGTGACAGCTTCTGTCATTTGTTTTTCACTCGGTTTTTCTTTCTTGCAACTGGAAAACCATAACACAAAAAACACAAGTGATTCCGCCATACACAGCATTCACAATGCAAGAACTTTTTACTTTTCATTTACAGGTTTGTATGAATTTCCAACATAACGAGCAAACATTTTTATTCGTCAAATTGGAAAATCATACAAACCTGGAAGGCAAAAGTAAAAAGTTTTTCTTTTTACTTTTTATTTACAGGTTTGTATGAATTTCCAACTTGACGAATAAAAATTTTTGCTCGTTATGTTGGAAATTCATACAAACCTGTAAGTCAAAAGTAAAAAGTTTTTGCATTGTGAATGCTGTGTGTGTCCGTCATAGTTTCGCTTGTTTTTCACTCGGTTTTTCTTTCTTGCAACTGGAAAACCATAACACAAAAAACACAAGTGATTCCGTCATACACAGCATTCACCATGCGTAATCCTCATGCCAACGGTCATTTGGATCGCTCGCACCTTTCTACACATTTCGCAGAAAATACAATTTTATTGAAAATCAACTGAACTATAGCCCACAAATTCAGAGCCAGAAAAATCGAAAATCTGCAATTGTGCTCCGATTTCGATGGTTGATACCTCTATCAATAGGCGTTGAGACCTGTAATCATCATGCCAACGGTTATTTGAATTGCTCGAATATTTCTACACATTTCGCAGAAAACTCATTTTATTGAAAATCAACTGAACTATAGCCCACAAATTCAGAGCCAGAAAAATCGAAAATCTGCAATTGTGCCCTAATTTCGACCTCTTTCATTAGGTGTTGGGACCTGTAATCGCCATGCCAACGGTCATTTGTATCGCTCGTACCTTTCTACACATTTCGCAGAAAATTAAATTTTATTGAAAATCCACTGAACTATAGCCCACAAATTCAGAGCCAGAAAAATCGAAAATCTGCAATTGTGCTCCGATTTCGATGGTTGATACCTCTATCAATAGGCGTTGAGACCTGTAATCATCATGCCAACGGCCATTTGGATCGCTCGAATATTTCTACACATTTCGCAGAAAATTCAATTTTATTGAAAATCAACTGAACTATAGCCCACAAATTCAGAGCCAGAAAAATCGAAAATCTGCAATTGTGCTCCGATTTCGACCTCTTTCATTAGGCGTTGGGACCTGTAATCGTCATGCCAACGGTCATTTGGATCGCTCGCACCTTTCAACATATTTCGCAGAAAATTCAATTTTATTGAAAATCAACTGAACTATAGCCCACAAATTCAGAGCCAGAAAAATCGAAAATCTGCAATTGTGCTCCGATTTCGATGGTTGATACCTCTATCAATAGGCGTTGAGACCTGTTATCATCATGCCAACGGTTATTTGAATCGCTCGAATATTTCTACACATTTCGCAGAAAACTCATTTTATTGAAAATCAACTGAACTATAGCCCACAAATTCAGAGCCAGAAAAATCGAAAATCTGCAATTGTGCTCCGATTTCGACCTCTTTTATTAGGCGTTGGGACCTGTAATCGTCATGCCAACGGTCATTTTATTTGCCCGCATCTTTCTACACATTTCGCAGAAAATTCTGTTTTATTGAAAATCAACTGAACTATAGCCCACAAATTCAGAGCCAGAAAAATCGAAAATCTGCAATTGTGCTCCAATTTCGACCTCTTTCATTAGGTGTTGGGACCTGTAATCGCCATGCCAACGGTCATTTGGATCGCTCGCACCTTTCTACACATTTCGCAGAAAATTAAATTTTATTGAAAATCCACTGAACTATAGCCCACAAATTCAGAGCCAGAAAAATCGAAAATCTGCAATTGTGCTCCGATTTCGATGGTTGATACAGGACAGCTATCAATAGGCGTTGAGACCTGTAATCATCATGCCAACGGCCATTTGGATCGCTCGAATATTTCTACACATTTCGCAGAAAATTCAATTTTATTGAAACTCAACTAAACTATAGCCCACAAATTCAGAGCCAGAAAAATCGAAAATCTGCAGTTGTGCTCCGATTTCGACCTCTTTCATTAGGCGTTGAGACCTGTAATCGTCATGCCAACGGTCATTTGGATCGCTCGCACCTTTCTACACATTTCGCAGAAAATTAAATTTTATTGAAAATCAACTGAACTATAGCCCACAAATTCAGAGCCAGAAAAATCGAAAATCTGCAATTGTGCTCCGATTTCGATGGTTGATACAGCTATCAATAGGCGTTGAGACCTGTAATCATCATGCCAACGGTCATTTGAATCGCTCGAATATTTCTACACTTTTCGCAGAAAATTCAATTTTATTGAAAATCAACTGAACTATAGCCCACAAATTCAGAGCCAGAAAAATCGAAAATCTGCAATTGTGCTCCGATTTCGACCTCTTTCATTAGGCGTTGTGACCTGTAATCCTCATGCCAACGGTCATTTGGATCGCTCGCACCTTTCTACACATTTCGCAGAAAATACAATTTTATTGAAAATCAACTGAACTATAGCCCACAAATTCAGAGCCAGAAAAATCGAAAATCTGCAATTGTGCTCCGATTTCGATGGTTGATACCTCTATCAATAGGCGTTGAGACCTGTAATCATCATGCCAACGGTTATTTCAATCGCTCGAATATTTCTACACATTTCGCAGAAAACTCATTTTATTGAAAATCAACTGAACTATAGCCCACAAATTCAGAGCCAGAAAAATCGAAAATCTGCAATTGTGCTCCGATTTCGACCTCTTTCATTAGGCGTTGGGACCTGTAATCGTCATGCCAACGGTCATTTTATTTGCCCGCATCTTTCTACACATTTCGCAGAAAATGCTGTTTTATTGAAAATCAACTGAACTATAGCCCACAAATTCAGAGCCAGAAAAATCGAAAATCTGCAATTGTGCTCCGATTTCGACCTCTTTCATTAGGTGTTGGGACCTGTAATCGCCATGCCAACGGTCATTTGGATCACTCGCACCTTTCTACACATTTTGCAGAAAATTCAATTTTATTGAAAATCAACTGAACTATAGCCCACAAGTTCAGAACCAGAAAACTCGAAAATCTGCAATTGTGCTCCGATTTCGATGGTTGATACCTCTATCAATAGGCGTTGAGACCTGTAAACGTCATGCCAGCGGTCATTTAGATCGCTTCAATATTTCTACAAATTTCGCAAAAAATTCAATTTTATTGAAAATCAACTGAACTATAGCCCACAAATTCAGAGCCAGAAAAATCGAAAATCTGCAATTGTGCTCCGATTTCGATGGTTGACACCTCTATCAATAGGCGTTGAGACCTGTAATCGTCATGCCAAAGGTCATTTGGATCGCTCGCACCTTTCTACACATTTCGAAGAAAATTCAATTTTATTGAAAATCAACTGAACTATAGCCCACAAATTCAGAGCCAGAAAAATCGAAAATCTGCAATTGTGATCCGATTTCGATGGTTGATACAGCTATCAATAGGCGTTGAGACTTGTAATCGTCATGCCAACGGTCATTTAAATCGCTGAAATATTTCTACACATTTCGCTCGAATAATTCTACACATTTCGAAGAAAATTCAATTTTATTGAAAATCAACTGAACTATAGCCCACAAGTTCAGAACCAGAAAACTCGAAAATCTGCAATTGTGCTCCGATTTCGATGGTTGATACCTCTATCAATAGGCGTTGAGACCTGTAAAAGTCATGCCAGCGGTCATTTAGATCGCTTCAATATTTCTACAAATTTCGCAGAAAATTCAATTTTATTGAAAATCAACTGAACTATAGCCCACAAATTCAGAGCCAGAAAAATCGAAAATCTGCAATTGTGCTCCTATTTCGACCTCAAATTCGACGACAAATTTCGCAGAAAATTCAATTTTATTGAAAATCAACTGAACTATAGCCCACAAATGCAGAGCCAGAAAAATCGAAAATCTGCAATTGTGCTCCGATTTCGACCTCTTTCATTAGGCGTTGGGACCTGTAATCCTCATGCCAACGGTCATTTGGATCGCTCGCACCTTTCTACACATTTCGCAGAAAATACAATTTTATTGAAAATCAACTGAACTATAGCCCACAAATTCAGAGCCAGAAAAATCGAAAATCTGCAATTGTGCTCCGATTTCGATGGTTGATACAGCTATCAATAGGCGTTGAGACCTGTAATCATCATGCCAACGGTCATTTGAATCGCTCGAATATTTCTACACATTTCGCAGAAAATTCAATTTTATTGAAAATCAACTGAACTATAGCCCACAAATTCAGAGCCAGAAAAATCGAAAATCTGCAATTGTGCTCCGATTTCGATGGTTAATACCTCTATCAATAGGCGTTGAGACCTGTAATTGTCATGCCAACGGTCATTTAGATTGCTTGTATATTTCTACACGCTTGTATATTTCTTCGCAGAAAATTCTGTTTTATTGAAAATCAACTGAGACCTGTAATCATCATGCCAACGGTCATTTGGATCGCTCGAATATTTCTACATATTTAACAGAAAATTCAATTTTATTCAAAATCAACTGAACTATAGCCCACAAATTCAGAGCCACAAAAATTGAAAATCTGCAATTATGCTCCGATTTTGACCTCTTTCATTAGGTGTTGAGACCTGTAATCGTCATGCCAACGGTCATTTGAATCGCTCGCACCTTTCTACACATTTCGCAGAAAATTCAATTTTATTGAAAATCAACTGAACTGCCCACAAATTCAGAGCCAGAAAAATCGAAAATCTGCAATTGTGCTCCGATTTCGATGGTTGATACCTCTATCAATAGGCGTTGAGACCTGTAATCGTCATGCCAACGGTCATTTGGATCACTCGATTATTTCTACACATTTAGCAGATATTTCAATTTTATTGAAAATCAACTGAACTATAGCCCACAAATTCAAAGCCAGAAAAATTGAAAATCTGCAATTATGCTCCGATTTCGACATCTTTCATTAGGTGTTGAGACCTGTAATCGTCATGCCAACGGTCATTTAAATCGCTCGAATATTTCTACACATTTCGCAGAAAATTAAATTTTATTGAAAATCAACTGAACTGTAGCCTACAAATTAAGAGCCAGAAAAATCGAAAATCTGCAATTGTGCTCCGACTTCGATGGTTGATACCTCTATCAATAGGCGTTGAGACCTGTAATCGTCATGCCAACGGTCATTTGGATCGCTCGCACCTTTCTACACATTTCGCAGAAAATTCAATTTTATTGAAAATCAACTGAACTATAGCCCACAAATTCAGAGCCAGAAAAATCGAAAATCTGCAATTGTGCTCCGATTTCGACCTCTTTCATTATGTGTTGAGACCTGTAATCGCCATGCCAACGGTCATTTGGATCACTCGCACCTTTCTACACATTTCGCAGAAAATTCAATTTTATTGAAAATCAACTGAACTATAGCCCACAAGTTCAGAACCAGAAAAATCGAAAATCTGCAATTGTGCTCCGATTTCGATGGTTGATACCTCTATCAATAGGCGTTGAGACCTGTAAACGTCATGCCAGCGGTCATTTAGATCGCTTCAATATTTCTACAAATTTCGCAGAAAATTCAATTTTATTGAAAATCAACTGAACTATAGCCCACAAATTCAGAGCCAGAAAAATCGAAAATCTGCAATTGTGCTCCGATTTCGATGGTTGACACCTCTATCAATAGGCGTTGAGACCTGTAATCGTCATGCCAAAGGTCATTTGGATCGCTCGCACCTTTCTACACATTTCGAAGAAAATTCAATTTTATTGAAAATCAACTGAACTATAGCCCACAAATTCAGAGCCAGAAAAATCGAAAATCTGCAATTGTGATCCGATTTCGATGGTTGATACAGCTATCAATAGGCGTTGAGACTTGTAATCGTCATGCCAACGGTCATTTAAATCGCTGAAATATTTCTACACATTTCGCTCGAATAATTCTACACATTTCGAAGAAAATTCAATTTTATTGAAAATCAACTGAACTATAGCCCACAAGTTCAGAACCAGAAAACTCGAAAATCTGCAATTGTGCTCCGATTTCGATGGTTGATACCTCTATCAATAGGCGTTGAGACCTGTAAACGTCATGCCAGCGGTCATTTAGATCGCTTCAATATTTCTACAAATTTCGCAGAAAATTCAATTTTATTGAAAATCAACTGAACTATAGCCCACAAATTCAGAGCCAGAAAAATCGAAAATCTGCAATTGTGCTCCTATTTCGACCTCAAATTCGACGACAAATTTCGCAGAAAATTCAATTTTATTGAAAATCAACTGAACTATAGCCCACAAATTCAGAGCCAGAAAAATCGAAAATCTGCAATTGTGCTCCTATTTCGACCTCTTTCATTAGGCGTTGAGACCTGTAATCGTCATGCCAACGGTCATTTGGATCGCTCGCACCTTTCTACACATTTCGCAGAAAATACAATTTTATTGAAAATCAACTGAACTATAGCCCACAAATTCAGAGCCAGAAAAATCGAAAATCTGCAATTGTGCTCCGATTTCGATGGTTGATACAGCTATCAATAGGCGTTGAGACCTGTAATCATCATGCCAGCGGTCATTTGAATCGCTCGAATATTTCTACACATTTCGCAGAAAATTCAATTTTATTGAAAATCAACTGAACTATAGCCCACAAATTCAGAGCCAGAAAAATCGAAAATCTGCAATTGTGCTCCTATTTCGACCTCTTTCATTAGGCGTTGGGACCTGTAATCGTCATGCCAACGGTCATTTGGATCGCTTGTATATTTCTACATATTTAACAGAAAATTCAATTTTATTCAAAATCAACTGAACTATAGCCCACAAATTCAGAGCCAGAAAAATCGAAAATCTGCAATTGTGCTCCGATTTCGATGGTTAATACCTCTATCAATAGGCGTTGAGACCTGTAATTGTCATGCCAACGGTCATTTAGATCGCTTGTATATTTCTACACGCGTGTATATTTCTTCGCAGAAAATTCTGTTTTATTGAAAATCAACTGAGACCTGTAATCATCATGCCAACGGTCATTTGGATCGCTCGAATATTTCTACATATTTAACAGAAAATTCAATTTTATTCAAAATCAACTGAACTATAGCCCACAAATTCAGAGCCACAAAATTGAAAATCTGCAATTATGCTCCGATTTTGACCTCTTTCATTAGGTGTTGAGACCTGTAATCGTCATGCCAACGGTCATTTGAATCGCTCGCACCTTTCTACACATTTCGCAGAAAATGCAATTTTATTGAAAATCAACTGAACTGCCCACAAATTCAGAGCCAGAAAAATCGAAAATCTGCAATTGTGCTCCGATTTCGATGGTTGATACCTCTATCAATAGGCGTTGAGACCTGTAATCGTCATGCCAACGGTCATTTGGATCACTCGATTATTTCTACACATTTAGCAGATATTTCAATTTTATTGAAAATCAACTGAACTATAGCCCACAAATTCAAAGCCAGAAAAATTGAAAATCTGCAATTATGCTCCGATTTCGACCTCTTTCATTAGGTGTTGAGACCTGTAATCGTCATGCCAACGGTCATTTGAATCGCTCGAATATTTCTACACATTTCGCAGAAAATTAAATTTTATTGAAAATCAACTGAACTGTAGCCTACAAATTAAGAGCCAGAAAAATCGAAAATCTGCAATTGTGCTCCGACTTCGATGGTTGATACCTCTATCAATAAGCGTTGAGACCTGTAATCGTCATGCCAACGGTCATTTGGATCGCTCGCACCTTTCTACACATTTCGCAGAAAATTCAATTTTATTGAAAATCAACTGAACTATAGCCCACAAATTCAGAGCCAGAAAAATCGAAAATCTGCAATTGTGCTCCGATTTCGACCTCTTTCATTAGGTGTTGAGACCTGTAATCGCCATGCCAACGGTCATTTGGATCACTCGCACCTTTCTACACATTTCGCAGAAAATTCAATTTTATTGAAAATCAACTGAACTATAGCCCACAAGTTCAGAACCAGAAAAATCGAAAATCTGCAATTGTGCTCCGATTTCGATGGTTGATACCTCTATCAATAGGCGTTGAGACCTGTAAACGTCATGCCAGCGGTCATTTAGATCGCTTCAATATTTCTACAAATTTCGCAGAAAATTCAATTTTATTGAAAATCAGCTGAACTATAGCCCACAAATTCAGAGCCAGAAAAATCGAAAATCTGCAATTGTGCTCCGATTTCGATGGTTGACACCTCTATCAATAGGCGTTGAGACCTGTAATCGTCATGCCAAAGGTCATTTGGATCGCTCGCACTTTTCTACACATTTCGAAGAAAATTCAATTTTATTGAAAATCAACTGAACTATAGCCCACAAGTTCAGAACCAGAAAACTCGAAAATCTGCAATTGTGCTCCGATTTCGATGGTTGATACCTCTATCAATAGGCGTTGAGACCTGTAAACGTCATGCCAGCGGTCATTTAGATCGCTTCAATATTTCTACAAATTTCGCAGAAACTTCAATTTTATTGAAAATCAACTGAACTATAGCCCACAAATTCAGAGCCAGAAAAATCGAAAATCTGCAATTGTACTCCGATTTCGATGGTTGATACCTCTTTCCACAGGCGTTGAGACTTGTAATCGTCATGCCAACGGTCATTTAAATCGATTAAATATTTCTACACATTTCGCTCGAATAATTCTACACATTTCGAAGAAAATTCAATTTTATTGAAAATCAACTGAACTATAGCCCACAAGTTCAGAACCAGAAAACTCGAAAATCTGCAATTGTGCTCCGATTTCGATGGTTGATACCTCTATCAATAGGCGTTGAGACCTGTAAACGTCATGCCAGCGGTCATTTAGATCGCTTCAATATTTCTACAAATTTCGCAGAAAATTCAATTTTATTGAAAATCAACTGAACTATAGCCCACAAATTCAGAGCCAGAAAAATCGAAAATCTGCAATTGTACTCCGATTTCGATGGTTGATACCTCTTTCCACAGGCGTTGAGACCTGTAATCGTCATGCCACCGGTCCATTCGGGTCGCTAGAATATTTCTACACATTTCGCAGAAAATTCAATTTTATTGAAAATCAACTGAACTATAGCCCACAAATTCAGAGCCAGAAAAATCGAAAATCTGCAATTGTGCTCCGATTTCGACCTCTTTCATTAGGCGTTGAGACCTGTAATCGTCATGCCAACGGTCATTTTGATCGCTCGCACCTTTCTACACATTTCGCAGAAAATTCAATTTTATTGAAAATCAATTGAACTATAGCCCACATATTCAGAGCCAGAAAAATCGAAAATCTGCAATTGTGCTCCGATTTCGATGGTTGATACCTCTATTAATAGGCATTGAGACCTGTAATCGTCATGCCAACGGTCATTTGGATCGCTCGAATATTTCTACACATTTCGCAGAAAATTCAATTTTATTGAAAATCAACTGAACTATAGCCCACAAATTCAGAGCCAGAAAAATCGAAAATCTACAATTGTGCTCCAATTTCGATGGTTGATACCTCTATCAATAGGCGTTGAGACCTGTAATCGTTATGCCAACGGTCATTTGGATCGCTCGCACCTTTCTACAAATTTAGTAGAAAATTCAATTTTATTGAAAATCAACTGAACTATAGCCTACAAATTCAGAGCCAGAAAAATCGAAAATCTGCAATTGTGCTCCGATTTCGATGGTTGATACCTCCATCAATAAGCGTTGAGACCTGTAATCCTCATGCCAACGGTCATTTGGATCGCTCGCACCTTTCTACACATTTCGCAGAAAATTCAATTTTATTGAAAATCAACTGAACTATAGCCCACAAATTCAGGGCCAGAAAAATCGAAAATCTGCAATTGTGCTCCGATTTCGATGGTTGATACCTCTATCAATAGGCGTTGAGACCTTTAATCGTCATACTGACGGTCATTTGAATCACTCGCACCTTTCTACACATTTCGTAGAACATTCAATTTTATTGAAAATCAACTGAACTATAGCCTACAAATTCAGAGCCAGAAAAATCGAAAATCTGTAATTGTGCTCCGATTTCGATGGTTGATACCTCTATCAATAGGCGTTGAGACCCGTAATAGCCATACCAACGGTCATTTGAATCGCTCGAATATTTCTACACATTTCGCAGAAAATTCAATTTTATTGAAAATCAACTGAACTATATCCCACAAATTCAGAGCCAGAAAAATCGAAAATCTGCAATTGTGCTCCGATTTCGATGGTTGATACAGCTATCAATAGGCGTTGAGACCCGTAATTGCCATACCAACGGTCATTTGAATCGCTCGAATATTTCTACACATTTAGCAGAAAATTCAATTTTATTGAAAATCAACTAAACTATAGCCCACAAATTCAGAGCCAGAAAAATCGAAAATCTGCAATTGTGCTCCGATTTCGACCTCTTTCATTAGGTGTTGGGACCTGTAATCGTCATGCCAACGGTCATTTGGACACCTTTCTACACATTTCGTCATTAGGCGTTGAGACTTGTAATCGTCATGCCAACGGTCATTTGAATCGCTGGAATATTTCTACACATTTCGCTCGAATAATTCTACACATTTAGCAGAAAATTCAATTTTATTGAAAATCAACTGAACTATAGCCTACAAATTCAGAGCCAGAAAAATCGAAAATCTGCAATTGTGCTCCAATTTCGACCTCTTTCATTAGGTGTTGGGACCTGTAATCGTCATGCCAACGGTCATTTGGATCACTCGCACCTTTCTACACATTTCGTAGAACATTCAATTTTATTGAAAATCAACTGAACTATAGCCTACAAATTCAGAGCCAGAAAAATCGAAAATCTGTAATTGTGCTCCGATTTCGATGGTTGATACCTCTATCAATAGGCGTTGAGACCCGTAATAGCCATACCAACGGTCATTTGAATCGCTCGCACCTTTCTACACATTTTGTAGAACATTCAATTTTATTGAAAATCAACTGAACTATAGCCTACAAATTCAGAGCCAGAAAAATCGAAAATCTGCAATTGTGCTCCGATTTCGATGGTTGATACCTCTATCAATAGGCGTTGAGACCCGTAATTGCCATTCCAACGGTCATTTGAATCGCTCGAATATTTCTACACATTTCGCAGAAAATTCAATTTTATTGAAAATCAACTAAACTATAGCCCACAAATTCAGAGCCAGAAAAATCGAAAATCTGCAATTATGCTCCGATTTCGATGGTTGATACCTCTATTAATAGGCGTTGAGACCTGTAATCGTCATGCCAACGGTCATTTGGATCGCTCGAATATTTCTATTTCTACTTCTACGAAATGGTGTGAGTCTAACCTCCTCAGGCTCAACATCAACAAGTGTAAAAGTTTATCGTTCCATCGAAAAGTTAACCCTGTTACACAACAATCCAATATAAATGGCGTACTTTTACAAAAAGTATTCAAGATTAAAGACCTAGGGGTTACTTTCGTTGAAAACATGTGCTTTACTAAGCATATTGAACAATGCGTTGCTAGAGCCAATTCCTTGCTTGGTTTTATTAAGCGTTGTACTGGGGATATTCATGACCTAGAGACAATCAACATCCTGTATTATGCCTACGTGAGATCTCAACTTGAATACGCTGTCAACATCTGGTGTCCTTTTTACGACGAACCTATCAGAAAAATCGAGAGTGTCCAAAAAAAGTTTATACGGTATATAACGTGTAAAGACGGATGGAATTATGACCATGACTTACCGCACCACGTTAACCTGAAGCGATTACCATCATATGCTACTGAATGCTAAACCAATCAAATGACAACATTGGCAAATAGACGAGAGCTTTTAAAGTGTTCGTTTATTGGAAATATTTTACTTGATCAAATCGATGCACCATCCATACTGGAATCAATTAAAATAAAGGCACCGAGTAGGAATTTAAGAGATCATGAGTTCCTTCATCTAAATAAACACAGAACAAACTATGGTGACAATGAACCGGTAAACATGATGTCGAAGAGTTTTAATAAAATCGACCATCTGTTCGACTTTTACTTAAGTAAAAACAGCTTTAAACGTAGGTTGAAGCAACATTTTGCTCCAACCTAAAAATATTTTTATGTCAATTTTAATTTTTTTTTTGTTTAATTTAATTTTTATTCTACCATGTTCTATATGATATAAATTCAAGTCATATTTGTAGACTTTTCTCAGTATAAATAAATAAATAAATACACATTTCGAAGAAAATTCAATTTTATTGAAAATCAACTGAACTATAGCCCACAAATTCAAAGCCAGAAAAATCGAAAATCTGCAATTGTGCTCCGAGTTCGATGGTTGATACCTCTATCAATAGGCGTTGAGACCTGTAATCGTCATGCCAACGGTCATTTGGATCGCTCGAATATTTCTACACATTTAGCAGAAAATTCAATTTTATTGAAAATCAACTGAACTATAGCCCACAAATTCAGAGGAAAAATCGAAAATCTGCAATTGTGCTCCGATTTCGATGGTTGATACCTCTATCAATAGGCGTTGAGACCTGTAATCGTCATGCCAACGGTCATTTGAATTGCTCGAATATTTCTACACATTTCGCAGAAAATTCAATTTTATTGAAAATCAACTGAACTATAGCCCACAAATTCAGAGCCAGAAAAATCGAAAATCTGCAATTGTGCTCCGATTTCGATGGTTGATACCTCTATCAATAGGCGTTGAGACCTGTAATCGTCATGCCAACGGTCATTTGAATTGCTCGAATATTTCTACACATTTCGCAGAAAATTCAATTTTATTGAAAATCAACTGAACTATAGCCCACAAATTTAAAACCAAAAAATCGAAAATGTACTACGATTTCGATGGTTGATACCTCTATTAATAGGTGTTGAGACCTGTAATTGTCATGCCAATGGGCATTTAAGTATAAAATCGAAAGTTTTCTACAAAATGTGTAGAAATATTCGGGCAACTTAAATGCCCATTGGCATGACAATTACAGGTCTCAACACCTATTAATAGACGTATCAACCATCGAAATCGGAGCACATTTTCTATTTTTGGTTTTGAATTTGTGGTCTATAGTCCAGTTGATTTTCTAAAAAATTAAATTTTCTTTAAAATGTGTAGAAATATTCGAGCGATTTAAATGCAGGTTAGTATAACAATTATTGGTGGTAACACCTATTAATAATAGAAGCATCAAAAATCGAAATTGGAACAAATTTGCAAATTTTAAATTTTTTTCGATTTATGTTCGTGCAAATTACATTTTAGCCAGATTCGGCCCTAGAACTTCAACATTATATCAAAATAGCAGTTTTTTTAATAGATGATATGGGCGATTTATAGAAATCTCACCTTTAATTATCATTCAATTAAATCAAATATTTTTAAATTTACTACCTATTTTTACATTCCAAATTCGGTTAACATTTAGGGGAGCCAATGGGCGTTTTCAGTTCCGCCAACATTTTGTAGCTACTAATCGGTATCACAATATTTTATATATGATACCATCATGATGTGGACATGAATCCAACTGATCGGTTACTGGTCAAAATTATAATAAATGTCGATTAGTGTGCACGCAAAAGGAACAAAATGAGCTTAAATCGTGCTTTATTATTTACTTTTTAAAAATATAGTGAATCGGACAGTATTAATATGAATTCGTTTTTGTGGGTGGCTAAAAATGCAATAAATACCGTAAAAATCGATCAAATTAGAGGTGATACACCCTTGAGAGTTCGAAACTATTTAAATTTATTACTTTCAATTTGAAATTTACGAACGACTACGATAAAAACACAACTAATTTACTGATGGCTAAATGTATCATAGAAATAAAATGATGGCAAAAATGACATTTACCCTATCAGTATTGCCATATACATTTTTATCTATCGATTGCGTTCAGATCTCAACATGTTGACTTTACTCAACATGTTGCCAACAGTTGGTGGATCTGAAAGCGCCCAATGTTTCAGGGTAATTCTGTCAAATTTCTAGAAGAATCCCTTTCGATTCAAAACTTATGAAGACTTAATTCCTTACAAATTTTAAATAAATTCCTCCCGTTTCATCCTTAATTCAAGCATATCAGTAAAATATCGAAAATAAATTACGATAACAATAAAAAAAGGTTCAAATGTTTTTGATCTCTTTGGGGACACCAAAATCCTATTTATCGAATCGGAAAATAAGGAAAAAATCAATTTTTGCATGATTTCCATGAAGAGATACACGCATACACAGAATAAGTAAGCGATTATTGTGTTACCATATGTCGTATAAACAAGTGCCAGCCATTTCTTCCTCCCATCGTCGCAAATGTCAAACAACTTTTTCTTAATTTGTTACAATTGCCGACAATTAAGTATTAGGTACATACATAGCTTCTTAATGTATCCTTTTATTTTCGTATTACAACTGAATTTTTTTTGTTTTGGGGCAAATACATGTTATCCTGTTTATAGGGTGGTCATCTTTGTTATTTTTTATTATGTTGTAGACAATTACGATTACACTTGCAATACCAACAACAATTTAAGTGAAAATCCAATAGTTGGCTTTCCACACACACACAACAACAAAAAAGGACAAACAAAGAACGGAAAACCGAAATTCAATAAAAATGAAAGACTTTTCCTAAATTCGTCTACGTTTCCCAAATTGCCTATTGTTTTTGTTTTTTGGAAGGTTATCCCTAAGAAGAAGAAAAACAATAAAGTTAGTAGATGTACGAGTATTTGGGGGGAATCGTCGAACGTGTTTTGTGACTGTTTTGCGGTTTTTGTTCATTTCGATATCATGGATTGTTTTACGTGCGGCATATTATGGTATAGTGGCTTGGTAAAATTTATTAATAAATCTACCAAATGTCAAGATAACACAATGCACTTTACAAAAAAAAAATAGTCACGATTTATGACGGTACATATTGTAGAAATGAGCAGTTTTGATAACAGTTATGTAAATTTGCTAGCACATACAATTAATTAGTTTAAACTTGTAAAGTGCAAACAGACTAAGCTTAAATACAATTCTATCTTGAAATATTTACCATTACGATTTGTGGTATGAATCAAGATGGATATAAAAAATATTTTAAAACTGTTAACTACATATTGTCCTACTCATCGGTAACGTTTCAAGTGATCCGGATGCAACAACGCGTCAAAAATTGAAAGATCACATACCAATCGCAGAGGCGGAAACAAATTTTGGTCAAACAAAAATCATCCATGAATTCAATTATACGAAGGCCTTTATCCACTCAGACGCGGTCCTAGACTTGAGTAAATACACAGCGAGTGAATTTATTTT
Source organism: Tipula helvola (assembly GCA_963556165.1). Lineage (NCBI taxonomy): Eukaryota > Metazoa > Arthropoda > Insecta > Diptera > Tipulidae > Tipula > Tipula helvola. The sequence goes on along the minus strand of OY744483.1, from coordinate 346,201,195 downwards.
AAATGGTGCATCAGGCCAATTTGTAAATTTAAATCCTGAACTTGCTAAAAGTTCTGAATGCATTCGTACATATTTAAATTCTATGTGCACACCAAATAATGCTGTAAAGTGTCCATTACCAGGATATCGGTCATTCGATGGAATTTGCTGTAATATACGTGCGACCAAAGATGGTGTATCTGGAACATCGTACAGTTCGATTTTCTCTTCATATTTTAATGAAGGTAAGCTCGTGCCTTTTAAATTTAAAGAATTTTAATTTAAATAAAAAAATATTTGTATGTAGGTGTCACGAAAATCCAGCGATTTATTGAAATACCAAATGAATTACCAAGCCCTCGACTGGTATCTACTTCATTGTTTGGCGGCGACTGTAAAAATATAATCGAGATCTACCAAGATGGCCCAACACAAGGTTGTGTTATGTTCGGCCAGCTTATAGCGCACGATGTTAGTATGGGTACTAGTCCAGATGCATTAAAAACGGGACCACGAAAATGTTGTAAAGATGACGGGTCCGGAGCCCTCGAAAAACAAGATGAAGATTGTGCTGCAATTATAGCGCCACAAGACGATCCCGTCCTCCGCCCCATTAAACGATTGTGTTTCCCTATGATACGACTCAAAAATGTGCACGACAATGATTGTAATTTATCGATGCGAAAGCCAATGAATCTACAAACAGCATCACCTGATTTGTCGATAATTTATGGTCCTACAAAAAATCAATCGCAAAAAGTGAGAACTTTTAATTCCGGTTTAATCTTTCACAATGCAAAACTTACTTTTTCTCGTTTGATCCACGCGCCGGTCAAACACCTCATTTGGCGGTTCTACATTCGATTTTCATTCGACTACATAATCTATTGATAAAATTATTGCGGTTACTAGATCCTCTAGGACTATGGGGCGATGAGAAACTGTACCAAGAAGCTCGTCGTTTTAATGTGGCTTTCTACCAAAGCATCATATATAATGAATGGCTGCCAATATTCATAGACAAAAAATACATAAAATTACGATTTTCCAAATGTAGCAATGATACGCTAGCATCTAACATAGAGTTTGCACACTCTATGTTTCGGCACCAACATACATTTTTACCAGAAAAATTTCAATTTTATAACAACAATAATCGGACAATATCGGCCGTATCGATTTATTGTACAGTTCTTACGAAGATATCGTTCGCTCATATTTTATGCAACCAACCAATTTCAACGGATGTCATGACGAAATATACAATCGACTATTTAAAGATGGTACTGGTGTTGGAATCGATTTACTCGCAATCGATATACAACGTGAACGTGAAACTGGTGTTCAAGATTACGTTTCATATGCGAAAAAATCTTTGTACAAGGAAATCAATACATTCGACGATCTTGGACCCGAGATATCGAACGACACTATCGAAATATTAAAACAATTGTATCCATCTGTTCACGATATTGATCTACACGCAGGAGCCAAACTTGAAATTGTTAAGCAAAAATTTAAATTTGGTCCAACACTTTCATGTATAATTGGTGATCAATTTGCACGGTACAAATATTGTGACAGATACTTTTATAATAATGTGTATAATCCGAAACCTTTTGGTTTATTGCAATTACTACAAATTGAAAAAATAACATTTGCACAATGTGCGCCGTTACAGACATAAAACGTGTATCCAAAAATTCATTCCGCACGCAACAGGGATTAGACTATTGTGATCACATTCCGAAACTTAAAATTTCGCTGTTCTAAATAAAATAAAACTATCTCCCCTATATATGTATAGTGAAAAGCTAATCAAGTTGAAAAAAGCAGTCAACCGAATTTTATAATGTCGTCCAGTAACTTTTGAACTCCGTTTTTTTTATTTGTGTGTGTATGTAACAAAGTTGAATAAATATGTTTAGGGAGGGAATTTAATAGTTTGGTTTTGGTATATCGTTGGGTGCTGCGCACTTTAATACTAATTACGTTACGGAACCCAGGTTCAAACAACTGTAATATGTGTACCAAATACAACAATTTTCTTAGCTATTGATGAAAAATTGTGTGACAACTGAAAAATCAACAAAATAAAAACAAAACACAATGGTTATAATAAATGTCTTTTCTTCTAATGTTTGTTATGCTTTTGAGAAACGCCTTTTTGTTCTCCTTTCGGACATGAAAAAATATAAATTATGTGCTGGCTGTGGTGCTATAACGTTTTTTCTTTCTGATATTGTATGGTGTATCAATAAATTCGCCTAATTGTTGGAAATTATTTTCCATCGTCCCTTATCGTGTACCATATTGAAACCAAATAGACACGCATGGTTCTTAGTTCTCCGCAGGTCTTATTTAAGAATTGGGAAAACAAACAGAGAATTTATTCACTTAACCTGTGAACGAGTGATAATAAACTACCAAGTGCGAACGAGATACAAAGTATTGTTACGTTTATGCCTTGACAATCAAGGATCGAATCACTGGATTCTGTATCAAACAAACCAATTCCACTATTAAACTAAATCATTTTTAAATTACTCGGTTTACACTTCTTTAAACTCAATTCGATCTCATTCATCTTTTTACGAACTCAAACCACAATTCGAGAATTATATTGAGTTTTCCAGTAAAATTAGTCGAGTACAAAAACAGGTTTAGCATGAAAGAGTTCCATTTTAGTACAATTAACTTGAAATACCCTAACCTAGATGACTACAGAAGGCACTCTCCTTGGAGCACAGGAATCCCTTGGGGTCTGTAAGGAAACCAAGTGGAAAGACAACCACAACCAGGGAGGAGATTCTGGAATATCTAGTGAAAGGTCACTTCCCAGAACGTATTATACTGAGGGATCAGGAGGAATCCAACGCAAGTAGTGTACATCCGTATATGGTTCCAAAGGGGGCTCAGCAGTTCTCGAGGCAGTTTTTTACACCGGAACGGATAAGCTGGGCAGTCAAATCTTTTGGACCTTTCAAATCACCGGGAGAGGACTGCATATATCACGCCTTTCTACAACAAGGCTTGCAGACTTTGCTGCCTTATCTTACTACACTCTTCAGAACCAGTTACAGCTTGGAATATATTCCAAAATGCTAAAGAGAAGTTCGGGTGATTTTTATCCCAAAAACAGGAAATGGTCCTCAGAGGTGATTAGGTCTTATAGACCTATTAGCCTCACATCATTTTTACTGAAAACCATGGAGAAAATTCTGGGACTCTGTATTAGATCCAACACCCTCCAAAGATACCCTCTGGACTCTAGGCAGCACGCCTACCAAGCAGGAAAATCAACAGAAACAGCACTACACAACCTGACATTGGAAATCGAAGATACGCTCCGGAATAAAGAATTATTATTATGCTCCTTCATTGATATCCAGGGAGCTTTTGATAATACTAGTTTCGAGGTAATTCAGAGACAATCACTAACAAGGGGCATAGACCCCTCCACCATAAGGTGGATAATAACCATGCTGAAAAACAGGAGGATTACGGCGTCTTTTGGAGATAAAACCATCACCATAGCGGCCACCAGGGGCTGCCCCCAGGGAGGTGTCCTCTTTCCCTTATTATGGCTGATTGTGATGGATCAATTACTTACAATTCAATTACTTAGGGGTAGATTCGCAAATACAGTAGGGGAAAGAATGCAACAAGCCCTAGGTAGTAAATGATTGGTGCACGGAGGTGGGCCTTACGGTAAATCCTATTAAGGTCAGCTGCACTCTCTTTACTAACCGGAGAAAAACTGTCCTCGCACCGATAGCCCTGGGGGGGGGGGCTCTCTAACTGTCGAAGGAGGTTAAATATTTGGGTGTCGTACTTGATCAGAAATTGACATGGAATCCCCACTTAAATCATGCCACAAACAAGGCCAATAAGGCCTACTTCACCTGCCAAAGAATGATTGGCAAAACGTGGGGACTGAGCCCACAAATGTTGGTTTGGCTCTACCGGGCTGTCATAAGACCTATGGTCTCTTACTCGGCGTTTGTGTGGTGGCCAAAGACGGAGCAGACTGGTGCACGGAGAATACTGGAAAAGATCCAGAGGTTAATTTATGTGGGTGCAACTGGGTCAATGAGGACTTGTCCTACAGCTGCCCTTGAGATAATACTGGGGCTCTCACCACTGCACCTACACATTAAAAAAGTAGCCGATTCAAGAGGTCTGAGCCTAAAAATTACTGCAAAAATTAAAACCATAAGGCCAGGACACAACAGTATCCTACATAAATTAAATCTCAAGGAAGAATTGATCCAACTATCAGATTTGATGGTAAGGACAATCGACTGTCGGAGGAATTTTACCATCAGGATGCCGGATAGGGCACTGGTAGAGAATAATATCTCCTCTCTCCCTCGCCATGCTTCTGTATGTTATACGGATGGATCAAAGACAGACCGGTGCAGGGATAGTCGGTCGCGACCTAGAACTATGCACACCACTGGGTAGCACCCCCACAGTTTTTCAGACAGAGAACCTTGCTATTGAGGTATGTGTGCTTCAATGTCTCAAAAATAAATATAAGAAGACCGATATCTATATAATCTTGGACAGCCAGGCAGCTCTGCTAGCCTTAGGAGCTTCAGTGTTCAACTCGAAATTGGAGCTGCTACCGTAATTTATTAGAACTGGGTAAAGCAAACAAATTCACCCTTTTGTGGTCTCCTGGCCACTCCACCATTAAGAGAAATAAGGCAGCAGACCGATGTGCAAAAATGGGAGCAAGCCGAGATTTTCTGGGACCCAGTCCTAGTATCGCTTTTTCAAAAACCAGAACTATAGGAAATTACTCTGGGAGTCCTCCATTGGGATGAGACAGGCCAAGAAAATACTCAGTTATAATATTATGCGTCTGGGAGAGGCACCGAGGATGGACCACTAATACCTAAGATTTCTTACCTAGTTTATAACAGGGCACGGCCCTTTTTATGTCCATCTACATAAAATGGGAAGGTCCCTTACGGACCAGTGCAGATTCTTCACATGCGATGCTATCATCCGAAAAAGATGACCTAATGCCGACCCACTGGATATGCATCAGGTAGCGGCGTTTATCAAGGACATAGACCTACATTTCAACTAAGAACCACTACGGATGCACAATAGGCCCCAATGGTCGCAGTGCTCTGGGCTACAAACACCCACCCTAATTTAAAAATAAAAAATAAAAAAAAACCCAGATGTCACTAATAGTAAACTTTGCTATTTTTATTAATTTATTCTATTCTTCAGAAGATGTCACCATAATACTACTCCTCACCTAAGCCTGTTCGTTCTGCACTCGACTCAAATCGATTCCTCGGTAAAGGGTTCTCTTTAAACGCGCCACCCTCGATTTACCTCGAATCCCATTCTGAATCCTACAAACCACATTGTTCGTCTTTGTGATGACAGTGTAAGATCCTTCCCATGATGGTTGTAGCTTCGATGATAATTCCTTCTTTCATTCCAGGTTGTGAAGCCCAATTGCCTTTACTTGGAAGCGTCGTATATTTGCACGTATATCAATTCTAGCTCTCATCCAGCCACTTGACATCTGCATTTTCACCCGTACACATTAATGTATCTCATTAAGTTCCTCTTTCATCTCCAACTTTCCTTAACACCATTATGAAAAAGGGGCAAAATGGCAGGAAGAACAGCTACTTCTCCATTTATCTCGAAAATTTTGATGAATCTCGAAAAGGTCAGATATATCTCAAAAATAATTTTGGTAAAGTAAAAAAATCTTGGGACACCCAGAATTATTGAACCAAAATTAATTTGAAAAATCTCGGAAAACCTCAAGCACCAGCAACATCACTAAGCAATTCACATAAAGACCAAGCAATTCTCGGTTTATCTTGAAAACCTCGATTAATCCCGAAATCTCGAAATATCCCCAATGAGTCAATGACCTTAAAAAATGTAAAAAATATCACTAGCCTGCAGCAGTTCAGAGCTATTACCCTATAAAGAAAATCTAAATTTATCTCGAAAATGTTGGTAAATATCGAAAAGCTCGGATATTTCTCAAAAATAAATTTTGAAAATCCACAAATCTTGAGAAACCCAGAATTATATGAGCTTGAAAATATCGAATAAAGTCGTAAATTGTCAAAATGATTTTAAAACATCACGAAAACCTTAAGAGCCAGCAACAATTCTAAGCCTAAAGACCAAGCACTTCACGATTTTTCTCGAAAATCAAAATAATTTTGAAAAGCTCAAAAATTTACAAGAATTTCGAGTTATTAAATAATCTTGAAAATATTGAGCAACTTAGGGAAATCTCGAATAAATTCAAAAATCCCCAATGAACTTAATAAATATCGATAGCTCCGACCGCCATCAGCAATTCTAATAAGCTATTTGAAATCTCTATATATCTCAAAAATATTGAATGATCGTGAAAATCTCGAATAAGTTCGAAAATTTGTAAAATGATTTTGTGATAGCAATAATATTGGGTGTTTAAAAATTAGTGTGAGCAGTGTGTATTTTCGGTTTTGCGAACATTCTCTAGTTTAGGTCAATAAATAAACGTGATTCAAAAATTACTTTAATAATTGAACTTGGCGACCCAAGTGAATATAATGTCGGTGAGTAACACCATATTATTTAGCTAAATGGGCCTTTAAAACATTTTTATGCGAGCATGCCACACCAGTTACAACTAACGCTGATAATCACGATGATTCTAAACTGAATGACACCATGGGAGAGTTCATGGCTCAGCAAAAATCATTTCTTTTTGAATTTTCACAAATCAGCAGCAAGGAAGTTAAACTGCCGAGAGCAAATATTCCAGTGTTTCGTGGAGACTAAAAGGAATGGGCAACATTTAAAGATTTATTTAACGGACAAATTCAGCAAAACTTACGGCGGTCTAAGGCAACCAAGTTTCAGTATCTGAAGGGTTGTCTACCTGATCGAGCTGCCAAAACCATTGAGCATATCCCGATTACGGATGTTACTTACGACCAAGCATGGGAAAAACTTTGCAACCGGTTTGAGAAGAAAGGGCATATCGCAAATTCATACTTCTAGATGGTTATGGACCAAGTTCCAGCAACCAAAGGGTCTGTAGATCCGCTAAGACAGCTGTGTGATACATCTGGTTAAGATTTTCCAAACGAGGAAGATTTCCTGGCATTTCTCACCAAACGTTGCGATGCATTGGAGATGTTACAAATGAAGTCATCTAGTGCAAGGAATGAAACAATATATGAACCTCAACTAGATTACGAACTCATACTGTAACTACGAAAGTTTCATTGCGAAGTGCAGCAAGTGCGGTAATAACCATAAACTATTTAAATGTTCATTATTCTAAGCAATAGATATACAACCGAGGCGATAATTTGTAGCAGAGAAGTCACTATGCTTCAATTGTCTGAATCCGGGACATTCATCCAGTAAATGTTTCTCACCGCAAAGATACCATAAATGTTCGCTAAAGCACCATACACTCCTTCACATCAATGCATTAACGCAAAACCAAACAAATGATCACCATCAACTAGCATCATGTTGTACAAATTGTAGTAATCCAACTTCATCATGCTCTACACAACTACCGAACAAGCACATTAATCAACAACGACCAACCACAAATCCAAACAGCGTTTCACGCGTTGAATTATTCATCAATCGATGCTGCTCTCAATTCATTTACCAACATGAAAGTCAGCCAGTCAAACCATCCACTCCAAGAAAGTCAAGCCAACCAAGGTTCAAGTTCTCTGGTTACTCAGCCAATCAATCCGTCCAGAAACTTGCACAACAATTAAGCATCAGGATTGCCCACAGCAATTAGTTCAATACAAAACAAGCTTGGATTTTCTTACTCATGTCGAGCGTTGCTTGACTCCGGGTCTCAGGTTAGTTTAATAACAGAGACCTTAGCTCAGAAACTCCAATTACCAAGGAAGCATACCAGAATACCTATCACTGGTATTGCACAACCTGGAGCTGGATATACTCGAGGCAGTGTACAGCTGCAAATCACCTCTAGACTTCTAAACCATATAAAACAATAGAATGGCAAGCATTAGTTTTAACTAATTTAACCGAACATACATCAGAATACGTAGCTAACGAAGATGTTTTTCAATATATCCTGAATTTAGTAAATCGTCCCAAATCGACATAATATTGGGTGCAGGTGAGTTTTTTGAAATTCTCTTGCCAGAAAAAGTTAAACGAGATGACAAAATGTGATATTCGGACGGATTGTTTGTAGAAAACTAAAAGTCAATCCAGGATATATAGTAATCAATTTACACACATCAAATCTTGCGACCACTGATATTGATGCTGTACTACGACAATTTTGGGAAGTAGAGTAATTACATCCGGCACAGATACTCACGGATGACGAGAAATTTGGGAAATGGCCTTTAGGAAGAGTTCAAGAGATTCATAGTGGAAACGATGGCGTAGTTAGACTCGTAACCATAAAAAGCAGTAATGGAGGGTTGTTTAAAAGGCCAATCACCAAAACCAGCCATTTTCCAATTGAGAATAGTCACCAGTTGGAAGAAATAGGTCTGCCAAAATCAACTGCGGAAGTTAGGCACGTATCATCGGCTGCAGACGGTTGTGAAGTAAACACGGCTACATAAGGCCCTGATAAGACCGCAGTTTTCACCTTTGGTTGCGAGTCTTGGACACTGACCGCACAAAACATTCAGAAAATCGCTGTAACGAGCGTAAGATCATAAGAAGAATTCTTGGTCCGATTAAAGAGGGAGCCATGTACAGAATGCGAATGAATTACGAGATCAGAAATGATCTCGATAAAGTCGACATCATCAGATTCATAAAATCGTCAAGGCAAAGGTGGCTTGGGCACTTACTTCGTTCACAAAATCGGACCACTAAACAGGCCTTGGAGTCGGCACCAACGAAAGCAGGAGACCACCTACCCGATGGATGGATGACGTTGAGAGGGACCTGTACACACTCGGTCACCGTGTCTGGCGATCTCTTGCGACGGATCGAATTATTTGGAGCAGCATCGTTGAGGCGGCCAAATCTCTTCATGGGATGTAGCGCCAGCGGAAAAAGAAGAAGAAAAGTATTATTTTAACATAAACAACAAAAAAAAAAACAAACAAATAATGGAAAACCGAAATTAAATAAAAATGAAAGACTTTTCCTAAATTCGTCTCCGTTTTCCAAAACTACCTTTTTTGTTTTGATTGCTTTTTTTTTGGTAGGTTATCTCTAAGAAGAAGGATTTGGGGGGATAGTCAAACGTGTCTCATTTCGATATCATCTATTGTTTTAAGTGAGGCATATTTTATAGTGGCTTGATAAAATTTATTAATAAATCTACCAAATGTCAAGATAACACAATGCACTTTACAAAAAAAAACACTCACGATTTATGACGGTACATATTGTAGAAATGAGCAGTTTTGATAACAGTTATATGTAAATTTGCTATCGCACACAATTAATTAGTTTAAACTTGTAAAGTGCAAACAGACTATACTTAAATACAATTCTACCTTGAAATATTTACCATTACGATTTGTGGCATGAATCAAGATGGATTTAAAAAACATTTTAAACGTGTTAACTTTTATCCTACTCATCGGTAATGTTTCAAGTAATCATGCAGCATCGTGTCAAAAATTGAAAGATCACATACAAATCACAGAGGCGGAAACGAATTTTGGTCAAACAAAATTCATACATGCACACAATTATACGAAGGACTACATCTACTCAGACGTGCTTCTAAAGTTGAGTAAATTCGCCGCGAGTGAATTTATTTTAAATGGTGAATCCGGTCAATTTGAAAATTTAAATCCTAAACTTGCTAAATATTCTGAGTGTATTCGTAGATATTTAAATTCTGTGTGCAAACCAAATAATGCTGTAAAGTGTCCATTACCAGGGTATCGGCCATTCGATGGAATTTGCTGTAATATACGTGCGGCTAAAGACGGTGCATCCGGAACATCGTACAGTTCGATTTTATATCCATATTATAATGATGGTATGCGTACAGATGATACAATTTAAATAATTTTCAATTAAATTAAATAAAAAAATATTTTTATATATACATAGGTGTCTCCGAAATCCAGCGATCTATTCAAATACCAGATGATTTACCAAGTCCTCGACTGGTATCTACTTCATTGTTTGGCGGCGACTGTAATAATATAACTGAAATCTATAAAAATGGCCCAACACAAGGTTGTGTTATGTTCGGCCAGCTTATAGCGCACGATGTTAGTATGGGTACTAGTCCAGGTGCATTAAAAACGGGACCACGAAAATGTTGTAAAGATGACGAATCCGGAGCCCACGAAAAGCAAGATGAAGATTGTGCTGCAATTATAGCGCCACAAGACGATCCCGTCCTCAGTCGCATTAATCGATTTTGTTTCGACTTGTTACGACTTAAAAATGTGAACGACAATGATTGTAATTTATCGATGCGAAAGCCAATGAATCTACAAACAGCATCACCTGATTTATCGATAATTTATGGTCCTACAAAAAATCAATCGCAAAAAGTGAGAACTTTTAATTCTGGATTAATCTTTGACAATGCAAAACGTACTTTTTTCTCGTTTGATCCACGCGCCGGTCAAACACCTCAGTTGGCGGTTCTGCATTCGATTTTCATTCGACTACATAATCTATTGATAAAATTATTGCGGTCACTAGATCATCAAGGGCTATGGGACGATGAGAAACTGTACCAAGAAGCTCGTCGTTTTAATGTGGCTTTCTACCAAAGCATCATATATAATGAATGGCTGCCAATATTCATAGACAAACAATACATAAAATTACGATTTTCCAAATGTAGCAATGATACGCTAGCATCTAACATAGAGTTTGCACACTCTATGTTCCGGCACCAGCACACATTTTTACCAGAAACATTTCAACTATATAACAACAATAATGTTATATCGAAGGAATTATCGACATCGGACATTATCGGCCACGTTGATTTCTTGAACAACTTTTACAATGATATCATTCGCGGATTTTTTATGCAATCAATCAATTTCAATGGATGTCATGACGAAATAATCAATCGACTATTTAAAGATGGTACTGGTGTTGGACTCGATTTACTCGCAATCGATATACAACGTGCACGTGAAACTGGTGTTCAAGATTACGTTTCATATGCGAATAAATGTTTGGACAAGGAAATCAATACATTCGAGGATCTTGGACCAGAGATATCGAACGACAATATCAAAAAACTAAACCAATTGTATCTATCTGTTGACGATATTGATCTATACTCAGGAGCCAAACTGGAAATTGTTAAGCAAAAATTTAAATTTGGTCCAACACTTTCATGTATAATTGGTGATCAATTTGCACGGTACAAATATTGTGACAGATACTTTTATAATAATGTGAATAATCCGAAATCATTTGGTTCATTGCAATTAGAGCAAATTGAAAAAATAACATTTGCACAAATATTGTGCGCCGTTACAGACATAAAACGTGTATCCAAAAATGCATTCCGCACGGTACAACCAGAGTTAGTCGATTGTGAACAAATGCCTAAACCTAAAATTTTGCCATTCTAAATAAAAGTTTAAAACTATCTCCCCTATATACAGTGAAGAGCTAATCAAGTTGAAAAAAGCAGTCAACCGAATTTTATAATGTCGTCCAGTAACTTTTGAACTCCGTTTTTTTTATTTGTGTGTGTATGTAACAAAGTTGAATAAATATGTGTAGGGAATTTAATAGTTTGGTTTTTATATATCGTGGGGTGCTGTGCACTTGAATACTAATTGCTTACGGAACAACTGTAATATGTACTTTATACTAAATACAAAATTTTTTTTAATTATTAATGAAAAATTGGGTAGTGGTACAATATGCTAATTAAATTAAATCATGTTCCGGGTGTATTAAGGTATGTGGATGGTGGATCAAAATGATTGTGCCCCTGTTGGAATTAGTCAGTTTGTACCCCACTACCACAGATTACGTGTCCATATACCAACGCTACCGTACTGTCGATGGATATGTTATAACTTGTTGCGTCCATATTTGGAATCGGCTATACACCATATTCACGCGTATTGCCAGCTCTGTACGAAGATGATATTCATGCAATTAACTGAGGTGTTTCTCGAAATGAATGAATTATTCGAAAATTCACCAGCACCAGTAATTCCAACCAACGGCGTGGTTTCAAATTCTGGATCAATCTTCTATACCCAGATGAGTGTGCATGATTTTGCAGGTGCCCGTCAAAAATCACGCGCTCAGTGTTGTACAGTCGACCGTAAAATACTTTCGCCCGATTTAACATCATCTATATGCCAAGCGATCCGTATACCAGAAGACGATGCCTTCTATTCCGGCCATAGTATAACCTGTTTGAATTTCTCACGTTCATTCACAATTCCAAAGGAAAATTGTGAAATTACAGCAGCCCAACAATCCAACTCAGTCAATCACTTCGTTAATGGATCGGTTCTTTATGGAGCATCTGATTCAGCATTAAATTCATTCTGACCATTTGTTGGCAGAAAGTTAACTCTTTACAATAATGTTCTGCCGCCATCTAAAACTGGTGGATCCCAATCTCGCTGCTGGTGACGAACCTGTCGAACAAACGCCGAATTAATTATTTACCACTCGGTGAACTATCGTGAACACAATCGTATCGCTGATGCATTACCTCAATCCTTTGTGGGATGACGAACGCTTTTTCCAAGAGGCTAGACGTATTGTGATTACACAAATACAACTCTCAATATTTGATGAATTATTACCCATGTTTATTGGTGCAGACTGCAGAGGCATCACAAAAAGGAGATTTGTTATGCCGTGGAGAAAGATACTGTGATTGTGAATCTGTGGTTATCTGGCAACATAAAAATTAATTTCTGCGCCCTACTTCTAGTCAACCTCCGATTGCTGTACCGGGCATACCCGTTCAAATAAAAAAATAAGCCTTGACTTTTCGCCACACCCATGTGTGCTGCACAAATTTATAAAGCTTGCCATCTATTAATTGAAAATTTAGAAACTTTTGAAAATGTTCATTAATGCCATTTAATATTTTATTGTAGGCTGTATCAAGTTTGTTGTTAACTGTTGGGTCAATTACCTATACTGCCCTCAACAAAACATCGGGAACCTCATTCAATTTCTCTTTCATCTATAACTTAATTTAAAATCGTGAAACGCCTGCGATATAAGGTCTACATTTTTGTATCGCCAGAACTACGGCCAGACATTCCCGTTCAATTGCTGGATATTTCTGCTGAATCGAAAACAGTTTCTTGCCGTTTACTACCTGTACCTTAAGTCAGAACTGCGCCAAATCCTACATCAGAAGCATCAGTCTGAAAAAAAAAATCGTCGAGCCACCTCGTTCAGTAGAGTGAGATATTCCTTAAATGTTCGTGACATCACTTCACTATTAAGTCATCAAGATACACGAATACTCTAGGTGCTGAGTCGTAACCAAGTTACGAAGCACAACGACAAGAAAAAATCCTCATCCGGGAACAATAAAAGTAGTTTCAGATATTGAATCCTTTTCCAGTTCAATTTGCAAAAAGGCGTGCGTCGTTAAAATCTATGCTGGATAAGTATTTCGTCCCGTTGAGTCGCCCAATTATTTGATTTATATAAGGCAGAAGGTAGGTATCCTTTCCTGTTACGGCGTTTAGTTTACATGCGCAAGGCAAAAACACTCGCCGGCGGGCGAGTCTACTCGGTTGGCTGTGTCTCCTCAATCATCCCAAGAGTCAACATTCTGTATATTTCAACATCCATCTCATCTTGTACTTACAGGGAGATAGGATGAACCCTAGTCTTAGTCCCTGTGGTGTCACCTATGTCTATTTTATATCTGATCAGGATAGACAAGCTACCTGAGTGTCATCCAAGACCATAGGAAACTCCATCGACATCATGTGATTCGGTGTCTTCAACAAAAACTCATTCTGCAATTTCTGAACTTGCTATATTTGGTTTTATCTGAAATGCGTCCCAAAAGTCAATTCCTAAGATTAAACCGGAAAAGTTGGGGCTACTATAGAGTGGATATTATCTGGCCTTGCTTATTGTAATATGGGATGTCCAGTCCTGTGAAGCTCCATCTGCCGTCTTAATTACCGTATTTATTGAACGTAGTTCAATCATAAGACTCTAACATTGGTTGGCAAATTTCACCTCCCATGATAGCACAACACGCGCCAGAATCCAGTAATCCTACAATTATACTCCAGTACGTATACTTCTAAGTAAGGTATTCGATCACCTATTAAACTTATTCTGGAATCAATGTACATACAATATAACATAGGCAAAAACGCATTCTCTTTGGGACACCCGGCTTACCGCAGTACCAACAAAATACCTTCTTTATGGATTTATCGCTGTCAAAATATTAATGACCGTAGCGGTTACAATTCCAACAGATCACAACTCGCTGTTGCCGACTTTGGTTAAATCCATCTCTCTCCGGAAATATATATATATATATATATATGCTGTCTGTGGATGATTGGTTGGAATTCTGTGTCTACTTTATTGGTCTCGAAACATTTCTTTTTAGACTCCGTTGGTGTGCCGTAAGATGATTCAAGCGGATTGCATGTGATTTACTTAGTGGCCCTACGCTTGTTTCCTTCGTTCCTTATATCAGTTGGTCGAAATTACGGTAAGAAATGGAACATATAGAATTAAATAAGTGTCCCGCATTAATTCCTTCCGCTCGTGAATATATTATTATTATTACTTGAGGGCCATGTGGGGGCTCAAGCCACCCCGCACTGCGACCTAAAAGATCTTTTGTGCATAAGCCCTACTTAATTATCCGTCCAGTCAATATTCAGGCTCTTAATGAACCTGATAATACTGCCTAACGGTACGTGATACATACTATCTGGGCTCATTGCTCTCCCTCCTAGATGTTTTAATTATCCGTCCAGCCATTATTCAGGCTCTTAATGAACCTGATAATACTGCCGACCGGTACGTGATACATACTATCTGGGCTCATTGCTCTCCCTCCTAGATGTCTACTGTAGAAAATACTTCTACACGCGTTACATACTATCTGGGCTCATTGCTCTCCCTCCTAGATGTAATAACATTTACTTCTGCTAGAAAACGGTAGCATTGGGACTCAAGGACTTTGAGGGGGCAGACCCACTCCCGTGTATTCCTTCCCGTGCCTCGTCTACCGTTTTGATTTGACTCTTGCGAGTTGCTGGGAATAAAAAAGTCGCCTGTAGGTCACCCAGGTTTACTACAGGAAGGCTAAATAAAACTGGAGGGTACCTGGTACCCAGAGTCCGCATATATAGACTGATGAACCTATCAGCCATTCATCCATCGGCAAATGCTGTTCCACCTTAGATTAGGGATTTTTTGTCAAGGTTTCCTCCTTTAGCGCCGTACTTTAGCCTGTCACAAAAGTCTATATTCAGCCTAATGGTTACAGTTACCGGTAGTTGCCACGAGGAGGCAGTACGTACACTTGCGCCTACTGGAAGGTTACGGAGCCCCTTCCAATAGACGCCAAACCACCGCTCGTGAATATAACTCGACCTTTAACAAAATCTCGGTCAATGACAATCCTTCTTCCCCACTAAACTCAATTTTCCATTTATTTATTATAACACTTTTTGAGGCCGGTATCATCGTGAAATTGTTATACCAACATGTATTTAAATCGCTGGAAACCATAAAATTTACTTTTCACTCAATTTTATGCTAACACAAGGGTCACGTGTATACATAACATAATATTGATTCACATAAAGCCAAAGATATAACCTTATACAAGTACCCTTCCAATTTTAATTTTTGATAACAAATAATTGTCAATTGTCGAAATCATTTCTATGTTGTTTCTCTCTATACTAAGTACAAATATAAAAGATAAGACAAATTTTGATTTAAAAAAGAACAAAAAAAAGATTCCAAAATTTTTCCCCAGTGATTACTTTCAATAATAATAAGTTTTATTGATTGCAGATTTGAAATGACAATCGAAAAGAAGTCGAAGATCATAAAATGTATTTTTATCTGTTTTTATTGTTTATTGTTATGAGAAGGATTGAGGACTATAAAATTTTATTTTTATCATCTAGTGTGATGGTGTTATTGAGAGATTACGAATTGATAAACTCTAATATTGGCTTAGTTTCCGACTTATATTAGTAAAATGGGAAATACGGGTGATTTGTGCTTCTTTAAATCAGATCAGACATTTCAAAAATGTTTTTAATTTTTTAGTATGCTTATGCACCCTGAATATTGGTCACATAATTCTTTCGTATACTCGTCTAATTACAACGGATACATTAGATTCGAATACGTAATCTAAAATAATTATTTAGAACTTTAAATCAATATATAATATAAAACTTAATATCTTCGTTGCAATGAAGACAAAAAGAACAAGACAATTGTATCTTATATCATGTGACTAAATCAATATTTTCACCACTTATCACGTATTATGTGCTTTATCTACTATTAGTATTCATCCCATGATTCGTTATTTTCGTTTTAGGAAAATTTCCTTTAGCACAAGAGTCTTTTTCGCAATATTCGTATATGTAACACATTTAAAGTAATACATATGGGTGAGAGAAAATTAATTATGTAGTAATGGAAATTGTTTTTTAAGGTGTTGGAAAATTGTTTTTTCCCTCTATAAAGTGAAATCTTAATTAATTGCGATGTCTGTCTGGCTATAATAAAACGCTATTATTTTTACCTAATCATTCATTTGTGTAATTTGGCTTATAGGGCAAAAATGAAATAATACTAGGATTGAAGGATATTGCATTTTTTAATTCTTAACAACAGCTGCTTGCCAGTCACCTTTCCCCAATGGCTGGTCCTAGAGATATCTAACGGGCACCCTCCAGAAATGTGAGGTTGTGCTAAAAACTTAACCCTCATCGGTCCCCCGAAAACTACGACGAATCGGTTCCTGTGTATGCGCGCGCATACACACCTGTCTTTTCACCTGTAAAATAGGGCCTCCAAAAAAACCATGTATATGTTTTGTGACTTTTTATCTTTATTGGAATGTTCTCTATCAAAATTAATACTATTTATGGAGATTTACTCAAAAAACTATAAAAAAAATGCAAAACCAAACATCGTCATTTTTGAGAATTATGTTTTTAAAAAATCAAAATTGTATGTGCGCGCATACAAGGAACCGATTAGGGTTAAACAGAAAAAATATTGGGCCAATCGAAGAAGGTTTAGAGGTCGCGACTTGAGCGCGAAGTTCAATAAAAACAGTATTTTTTTAAATGTTTCACTTTCAAACGAACAGAAAAATGATATAAAAGTTTTCTCAGCCTAAATAAAAAATTTATTGAATAGAGGAGATAATTACCTTTCCAAAACATCAAAGATATCGAAAATCGGTTAACAAATAGCGACTTTATTGCCAATTTCCGAAAATAATAAACGGTTTTTTTAAATCCTGGGGCCTTACTATGCAATTCGACGACTATCTTCGACGGCTATCGTTTTGTATAAGAAGGTGCAGGAAGAAAAAAGAAAACAATAGTTATTGTGTTCCTTTTTCTTCTTGGACTTTCTAATACAAAACGATAGCCGACGAAAATAGTCGTCGAATTGCATAGTAAGGCCCCAGGGCCCCTATTCTTGAAATTCGCAGAAAAAAGTCGCCGGTGACTTTGGTATAAAACAATTTAAATTTTCGACCGAAATGACGTATTTCACTAGAAAATTATCGGCGACTTTTTCGGGTGAATTTCAAGAATAGGGGCCCTGGGCGCCTATTCTTGAAATTCGCCGAAAAAAGTCGCCGGTGACTTTGATATAAAACAATTTAAATTTTCAACTGAAATGACGTATTTCACTATAAAATTATAGGCGACTTTTTCGGGTTAATTTCAAGAATACGGGTCTGGATTTTATATTCAAAATCACAAAAAAATAAATAATTAGAATGAGGTATAACGACTAAATAAAGGAATGTTTTATGATGTCATAAAAAACTGTATGAGTCATAACGACTTGACATAGTTGTGTTTTATGATGTCATTATATTTCATCTCATTAGTTATTGTATTTAAAACCACCTACCGCATTAATGCTGCTTGGCTTACTATGGCCAATATGTTTCTTGGTATCATATAATATACATACATATAAACAAGAGAAATGCAAATTAATTTCAGTTTAAATCCAAATCTCTCGAGGAAGGGACACAAATTTGTAATAACTAAATCTAGTCAGTTTAATAATTTTATTAATATTTTTAAGAAAGTGCTACTAAAGTTGACAAAATAGCAGCTAATTTACGGTCCACTACAGAAATTTATCTTTATGGCCAAGAGTACTGTCAAATTATTGGTGCTAGGTTACCCTCAAAAAAGGAAGTGGTGTCTTTTTCTTTACAATCACCGTACTGTAAAATCAACTATTTGTGAAAGTGTAGCTCTGACAATTCAGGAATTGTCTATTTTTAGGTCAAAAGCACGAATTCCATTGACAAATTGGAAAAATTGTATGATGAGTAGAAAAATCTTCTAAAGAATAAAAATAAACCTTCAAAAGTTTACCGTGAAAGAGAAAATGCCTTTAATAGTAAACTGGATGATATTTTCGATATCAATGCCTTCTCCATGATGACCTGTGAAGACAACAAGCTATTCCTCTTGTCGCAGCGTGGCAAGGGGCACCCTGGATATTTGACTGGACCCAGACAATACGTAATTGAAAAAAAAAAGCGAAAATCGGAACGTACACGGAGGCAGAAAAAAATCGGTAACTAAAATATCTTGAAGAAAAAAATAACTCAATTCAAAGAGACTCACAAGCATTATTTTCGTCATCTGATAACGAAATGAGCTTCGAAAATATTGATTTACTCGTGTTAAGCGCAGAAGGAGCCCCTAGAGCAATCAAATGTTTCATTACTCCTAGAATATGGTCAGCTTTGAATAAGTGGAAGATTACTGATCGTGCAGCAAATTCTTCGACATTCTATTGATGAACTCGTTTTGAATCGAACAACACTGAGGCATCTTCGTGAAACAAATAGAGTAGAAATAGCAGCATCAGTTAAATCGATTTTCAAAACAGGCGTAGTACATTGAGATTGAAAATTACTTCCGGTGTTATCTGGAACGGAGACCGTGGATCGTTTGCCGGTGATTATTTCCCATATAGATGGAGAACAATTATTGGGCGTTCGAAAAATATCAAGATCAACTGGTTTGGAAATGGCGGAGGCTGTTTCCAAAGCTTAATCTATTAGAGAGTAGCTGACGATGCCGTGGCGGCTTGCCTCGATACAATGTATTCAAATTTTGGAAGATTAAATGGAGCAGGTATTATTTTAGAGCAAAAACTGGAACGAAGTTTATTATATCTTCCTTATCGACATCACATAATGTGAAATTACATTGCGAGCTGCTATATTGAATCAAAAATGGACAATACATCAGGAGAAAATGTTCCGTTATTTGTGAGATTTAAGAATGACTGGAATTCCTTGAATAAGGATAATTTCAAAGCAGGCATATACAATAAAATGATGTGAAAGCGGAATTAGCGGGTTTTTGTAAGAACGAATTGGCAAAGGAACATGCTCGGGATGATTACAAAGAATTAGGGGAATCACTCCAATTTTTTTGGGCATGATACCAAATGAAAATGTCCGTTTCCGACTGGCAGGGCCTATGCATCATGCTCGCTCGATGTCCAAAGCCATTTATGTATTGAAATTATTATCTTTCGTGAAGAGTTTTAAGTTAATCGCACAAGAACAGAAGAATTTACGGGACATTTGCATTTTTGTCGTACGATTTTATGTGAAAATTTGGTTACATTGCACTAAAGCACCAAAGCTGGATTTGAACTATTTACGAGATATTTATTTCTACAAAACACATGATGAAAAGTTGGCGATCACAGTACCAAATAAAATATGTAGCCATTTGTGGTATTTGTCCTTCGAAAACATCGCATTCTCTTTTTTCGATGAAAACGTCTCTATAGTGCAGAGAAAACAAGAATGGTGAAACAGTTGAATATGATGAGGGATGTGGAGGCCGAGTCTAGAAAGCGCGTCGAGTTGAAAATTGATGATGTGGAACATTCATTACGAAACAACTAGCAGATTTTGTTACACCAAACACTGGCGATTTTGTGGATATGTGGCCTCAGGATAATAATTTCAAGAACGGAATGAAGATTATTAGTCAAATAAAAGTCGTAAATGTGTTAAGTTAATACAAGATTAAAATAAGAAATTAACAAAAAATGAAGATGACATGCAATATTTACTACAAGTCGTAAAGTACTACACACAGAAGTTTCAACACATATCCCAACATATCCTTAATGAAATAATGTTAAATTATTTAGAACTCACACGTATTGAGCAGCAATCAAAGTCGTATTTGCCATTTTTCATCTTCGACCTTTAACAATTAGATCCAGTTATACATATCTAGTACACCGCTGAAAGTCCTTAAGAAGTTAATTTACAGTACTTCAGTCTGGACGGGACCATTCGAAAATACAACATAATAAAACACAAACAATACAAAATCAGAATTAAGGTTAATTGTCATTTGTTACCGAATCCCATCTCCTTGTCGTATAGCATTTCATTTTATATATCTCCCAGCTCTCCTAAACCTGCGCCACTCTAGTGGCGTGATATTATTTCAAAACCTCCCATAGTACTTTGCTATTATGATTTATATATGACTTTGAATACCAAGAGAATTTATTATTCAGAAATAATACCTTTAAAGGCGATTTTATTAAAGAAATTCACAAATAATGTATCGATCAACACGTCGTTGAAATTTCAATCATTAAAATATCATGAAATGTCAATAAAACGTCACAGAAATGTCAACGTCAGAAATATTAATGTCATAAAAACAGGAATATCTTGCTATATTTAAAAGCTCACTTGATATAATTATTTTTAAATGTTGACGATATTACTAGCCACCAGCAAATTAGTTTAGGTAAATTTAGAAATTTAAATTTCATATTACACGGTAATCTATTCATTTTATATTAAAGACACCTAGGGAACACTTGTTGGAATTTGCAAGGTGTATTAACTGTAAAAAAATATTTCTTCGGAAAGTTCGACCTCAGCTCGGTAAACAGATAAACAAATTTATATTATTCCTTTTTGTCAAAATGACCCCCACGCAATGCTTCAATCAACTTCAAATTTTGTGAACAAGATGATGAATTGTTAAATTTATCATCATCATAAGAAAAAAAATTGTCGGTCCCGTTTTTGAGAAAATCGGTTTGGCAGTTTTCTCTTCCACTGCAACCTCCTCTATTTTATACTCGAATGGGCCCAAAAGTTAACACAAACTGCTTATTAGTTATTTAATAAAATCTATCTTTGTACAAAATTTCGACCAAACTTATGAATATTTGTGAGAATGGGAGGCAAAACAAAAATAATAAAAATGTTCAAGTGGTAGGACGGAAGGACGGGCGGGACAGACAGACGACATTTTTCTAATCGGTGTTTCGGGATCCTGGTAACCTAATTCGTCGAGAAATATGAAAATCTGGAACAACATTTTTTTCGCAATTACAATACTTACCTAATATAACTTCGTTATAGTGGGAAAAGTAAAAATAGTAATAATTTGTCTAGTTTTTGTATTTTGGAAATTTGGCCATAAAGTCGCTATTTGTTAACCGATTTTTGATATTTTTAATGTTTTGGAAAGGTAATTATCTCTTCTATTCACCACAATTTTTATTTAGGCCGAGGAAAATTTTAAAATAATTTTTATGTTCGTTTGAATTGAAAAAAATATAAAAAAATAACATTTTTATCGAACTTGGCGCTCAAGTCACGACCTCTAAACCATCTTCAATTGACCCAATATTTTTTCTGTTTAAGTTTTACCATAACCTTACGTTTCTAAAGGGTGTCCCGTTAGATATTGGAACTTTCGAAAATAAGGGCCATTCTAAAAGTGTTAGAGAGCTGCTTTCTTTCATACATTAGAATTGTAAAAATTTTGTTAAATTTTAGAAAAATTAAAAAAAAAAAATCTTTGTTTATTTTCAATTTTCAACTAATGCCCGTTTTCAGTTAATAATTTAAAATAATAGGTAAAACAGAATAAGTTTTTGGCCGCCTTTTGAAATCGAACGCCTGTGTGCGGTGCACACATTGCACACACGCTATTTAGGCGGGACTGGTTTTACAAATCAAAATTAAGTTTCATCGATTTGCTCGAAACTCTATTTACATAGTTTTGTTTTCAGATTTTAACAATACATACATAAATAAATCTATTCACAAATAATTACTATTATCATTATTTTAATAAACAAAATATAATATTATTCTAATTCTTATTTGAAAAAATCCTAACCTCACTCTATTTCTGTATATTATTTTAAATATTGGTTTCCTGAATATATTTAAATAAATTTACTATTTATTATTGTGTACCGTTATTTATTTTATTCAAGAGAAAGTTTTCTTGTTTTTATCATACCTACAATATACGATATTGTAGTACATATGTAAGTAAAAATGAAAAACTATTTTCCTGATTTTCTCTCGACTTTTTTTTAGTTTATTGTAAAATATAAATTAAACTTTTGTTATACGAGAAAATTTAAATAAATAATTTATGTAATTAATTATTATATTATTTTCCAAAAATGAGATGCACAACTATTTTATGATTTTAGGTTATGTTAAGTAATCATATCCATATAGTAGATGTCCTTTCGATTGAATAGGTCATGTTTGTGGTGGGGTATTAAATGGTAAAATTGTTTTGTGTGTAACACATAACAATGATTAATCATAAAATCCAATTTTATTTCTTTTTATTTTTACTTATAAATAACCAAACATGACCAATTAGTCATGAGAAATATTAAATGTGTCGAAAATTATAATTGTGGAATTGTGCAATCTCATTTTCACACATTTAATTGAATTAAATATCGAATTATTATTATTATTAGAAATGTATATAATAAATGATTATTTTTGTACAAAAATCGTTTATCATTCTTGATTGTATATACGTAATACTTATTAAAAGTGTACCGATTATTATTGACACTTTTATACTACCGTCGTTGTCCCCACAGAAGAAACCACTGTAATTTATACGGTATACGAAACTTTAAAATCATCTGGTTTTGACATCGAATCTAATGAAAAATAAAATTTACCAACCGATAAGAATGAAAATATTTTATGGAAATAGCATAAATAACAACGGTATCACTCGCATTTTCTATATACTATTGAGTATTATAAAATAGGGGGATGGAAAAGAGTTAGCAAAATCAATTTTAAATCGAAAGTAATGAAAAATTTGTTCCGTTCTTAGGTAATTTATTCACTTATTGATTTTTTGAATTGTTTTGAAAGTCTGTTTTAAGTTTTAATAAAGTAATTTAAGTTGTGTTAAATCCTCCACACAAATAAATTATGCAATGATTTTTATTTTGTTGGGTTATGCCTACAGCTGATTGTAATTTAATTGAATCGGATGAATGGGTAACGAATTATTTTCTCAACATACTTATTCGATGTAACTGTAGCTACCGTAATATTCTAAATAACTAAATAGAAGTCTGTAATTTGCATCATGAAGAAATAATTTTTTTTTTCTAGAACATCTTAAGAAATAAAAATTTCAAAATTTTAAATTTTAAATTCAATTTTCAAATCTGTTGCACATTAAAGTAGAATGGCAGCAGTGAGGGACGAGAGAAAAATAATACTTTTGACAACACTGGAGAGAATCTGTCAGTAACAAGCGAGATAGCGTTTCTCAAACGGAATCCCGGTTCCCCGGGATCCCGGTCTCAAAAGTATGACCAGGAAATCACGCGATATTCTGGTTTTCAATTTATTTAGTGTCAATAGTGTTTTAGCTCAAGTCCGCTTAAGAAAACCCGTTTTTCGATTTATAGGTTTTGCACTCCCAATTGAATCTTTTACAAAACACAATCATCCTTTTCCAAATCTAATTCAACCGAAGACGATATAAAACCAACAGAATTTATTTATTTTATTTCGCCCTAAAATTAATATAAACTTCACCTTAGATGTCATCCTAAAATTCACTGAAGAATTCATTCCCAAATTTACCATATAATGTCTTCCTCACTAAAAATTCAACTTAAAATGCTCCTTAAACTTCACCGTACAACACAGCATTAAAGTTCATCCTAAGATTCAACCGAAAATTAATCCAAATTGTTCATCAAATTCATCATAAATTTACCCCAAATTGACTTTAAAATTCTTCCTAAAATTACGACAAATTAATTCTAAAATTCACTCTGGAATTCACCCTAAATGCCAGGAATTTAGGAAGCGAAAATCCTTAGAAGCTTAAATAAGGATCGATATTATCAAATTTAAGAATTCTGGAGTTTGAAAATTTTAATAGTGAAAAAATTAATTTAGGATATTACAAATTTTATAAAATCGTTAAACTCAAATTCATTATTTATTTGAAACTTGGAAGTATTGATTTTAGAAATTAACAAATTTTTTAATGTAGTTTGGAAAGAAAATAAATTAGGAAATTTAGCAAAATTTAGAAGTTTTGTATTATGGGGTATTAGAATTTAATAAAATTATTGCGAATTTGGGAAGATAAAAATAAAAAATGGGAATTTAAAGATCTAAATTTTTAAAGTTAGTATAAACTTAGAAATTCGTAAATTTAAGAATCCTGATATTTAGAGAGTTTTTACAACATTTTTGAAATTTAGAATTTGTATTAAGAATTAATTAAATTTAAGATTTTGGAAATTTAGAAAATTAAGAAATATGGAAATTGTAAATTTTTGGAATATGGAAATTTAAATAATTTAAAAATACAAAAATATAGAGTATTATTTAGAAATTTTGAGTTTAGTAACATGTATATGGTTCTTTGGTATAAAAGGAAAAATTTGGAAATATAACCAACGACTACTCATTTCACGAGAAACTGCGATGGACTCTCCCATTCAGTCGCGGGTTACGGAAAGGAAGAGGGGGGGAGGCCAGGCAAGTTTAGTTTCTCCCCCGCCTACCGATACAAGCAATTAAGTTTTTACTGGTTTATCATTGAATCGAGAAAAACAATTTTTACGCCGCAGACCAATATCCAAAACTTGGAATAATTTAAAAATGTTCAATAATTTCGAAATAATCTCAAAAATATTGGTCACAAAGAATCTCAAAAATCCTAAATCCGAATTATCAGTAAGTCAAAGGACTTCAATCCGATGTTTTTAATTTCAGTGTGATATTTTCATAAATGATGAATTTGAATTTGGCAATTTGAATTTGATTTGGAAAAGAGTGAATATGTTTTGGATAAGGATGAATTTCATTTGCAAATTGATGAACCTGATTTGTAAAAGGTTGAATTTGGAGTGCAAAACCTATATTTATTTTATATTCTATAATTCTATAACCGCATAGGAATAATATACTACAGAAAAACCTCGGTTTAAGAGACTAATTATTGGTTCGAATGCAGACAATTTCGAGACATTTACCACACGTACCGAATTTTGGCCATATAGCTTTCCAAGTCAAATGCTGGCCAATTAAGCCGAAACTTTGCTATTTTTTAACCTATTATGGTGTAATTGAGCATGCTCGATGGACATGTTATTCCGAAATCTGAACAAATCAAATACAACTTGAAGAAGACAAACCACACTGGTCTGCCTGTTTATTTGGAAGCAGTGAATTGGGATGAGATTCTAAATGCAAAGAATATGAATGGAAATGTTTTATGAGATCGCATATTTTCTGATAACGTAAAAATGTATTTGTAGTACAATTGAACAAATTTGTGATGCTGACAAACTTCAAGATGACCTCAATAGACATAGTGAGTGGTGCGACCAAAACTCTTTACACTTAAACATAAAGAATTGCAAAATTATGTCTATCTGCTAAATCAAAGTCTATGTTTGGCTTTGTCAAACGATGGACTGGGATCAAGGATACACAAACTTTATTTACACTAATTTCACCTATATAAGTTTTTAATATTCCTTTTGAAAAAAAAACTGGCTAGGAATATGACTACAACGTACCTTTTATCAAAATGGGTCTTGCTTACCACCATATTCGACAAGGTGCAAAGAATATGAAATTTGCACAAGTCAAAAATGTATCTGAGATATCCCATATACAATCTATACACATTCTATAACAAGAATGACTTTGGTTATTAGTCCGGCAAATACAGGACATTTATTGTTTTAATCTCGGCCATTGTTTAAAACCACCTTTCAGATAAAGACGACCATGTAAGATTTTGAAACATTTCCGAACCGAATCAATTAATCACATTAAATCGTATTAATATTTATCTGCAACTCAAAACAACAATATAGCGCCAGCACCATTAATATGATAATAATTTCTACCTTTTTCAATAAAATCTATCACTCATCCATTTATTATAAAAATTGATTGACGTTTGATTTATGTACGTATATATGTACGTTATAGCTTTCCATCTTTTATCATTTTATTTTTCTAAGAATTTTTTCCAATTTATATTCGGCAAATAATTTCTATCTCGTATCCCACCTACTTACTTCAAAAACAAAATTTAAAGTTAATACACGGCATTAGGTATTTTGAGTTTCCCTATCTAAATGCTACACATTTACAAAATAGTTAGGTGATAATATGGTATATGTAGGTGTAACCTATCTACCGATCATAATATAATATATTATGATAAACTGTCTCATTATGCGTTAATTACTTTTATTTGCCACTACCGCGTGATAATTAAAATCCATATTCACAGTATTAATTGATTGAATATATTGTTAATGTTTTTATTTTATTCAATATTAACAATAGTAAATTAAAAAGTTATTTTTATTCATAAATAAATATAAACAATAAACAATAATTTATAATTTGTGGCCCCCGACCCAAAATACAAAATACAAAACGTAAATTATTTTTATAAAACGATTATAATTTTATTGAAAAATAACAGTATTTTAATTATTAAGTTATAAAAATTCAACAAAAAATTAAATAAATTCGATTTAAAAATATATAAATAAATAAAAATGTTGTATTTAAACAATGCATAAATAATAAATACAAAAACAAAGTATTGCCATCCATTGGGAATGAATACATGTACAAAATTTAAAAATTTAGATATTTCATTTTGGTTTGTTGGGTGAAATGTGAAAATGAGAGATAAATATGTATTATGGGATTCACACGATATTGTACATACAAAATTAGTTTTTCAAACAATGATAATTACAAGTTAACACCACTATTAATGTAGAATCAATAAAACTTGATTACCTCTCCTTTTGAAGCACTAGGTAGTAGTACCTAATGCTCATTCTAGACAAAAAACTAGACGCTGAATCTACTAGGCTATACGAAACAACGTTAGGAAAACCAAGACAAATTCCGCAAATGAAGGAATTTTTTGACTTTCTAGAAACGAGATTTCAATCAATAGAGGCCATGGCTATCACCAAAGTGTCAAATACACCATTACAACAAATGACTCCATTAAAAGGGATACATGCGGCAACGGTAAACAGCCAATGTCTAGTAAAAAGATGTCAAGGAAGGCATCAATTGGAGGACTGCAATCAATTCAAACTGATGTCAACATTAGGTAGAAACAAACTACTTGTGTACGTTGTTTAACACAACATCCAAAGGACAGTACATCAAAAATCAACTCATGCTCATCCACGATACGATGTATTGTATGTCAAGGTCATCACCACACTCTTCTGCATAGTAACAAGATGGCTGCAACCAACAAAGAGGCAACACAAACCTTCATAGTTAACCAACAAGGTCCAGGGCTACTACCAACAGCAGTAGTCAGAGTGGCTACAGGCACTGGACAATTCATCACAATGAAGGTACTAATTGACTCATGGTCACAGGCAACACTAATATCCTCGAGAGCTGCCAATATACTGAACATCATGAAGAAAAAAACACATGTAAACATTTTAGACATAGGTGGAAATGAGGTAGGAATCTATAGACACCCAATCAACATAATGCTAGTGCCAAGATTCGATGGAGACTTTAGCTTAGACATCGAAGCTTTAATATTCAATAGGCTATCTCAACAACCATCAAGCAGATTACTATCCATTTATAATAGCTAATAGCATTATCAATGATAACCATCGAGAATCAATGGCACAAAACACAGAGTTCGAATGGATCATAATCGACAGCCTGAGTAAGATGGACATCCAAGCAAGAGCAACAATGGTGACAACCAAATCAATCGAGGACCAACTGAAATTATTTGTGGAAATTGACAACATTCCTGAGGAAAGAAGCCGCACGAAAGAAGACAATCAGGTTGAAAAGACATTCCAAACAACATTGAAACGGCATGCTGATGGACGATAAATAGTAAAAATTCCATTTAAGGAAAATCATATCAAACTTGGAGAATCCCGGAGAAGAGGCTTACAAAAGACCCGTCATTCAAGAATACATCGATCTAAACCACATGGAGTTAATACAAAAAAAAACAGAAAACGAAACTACCAAAAAAATATACTACGTACCTCACCATGGTATTATCCAACCAGGCAGCACAACGACCAAGCTCCGAGTGGTGTTTGATGCATCAGCAAAAACAACTACTGGATTCTCACTAAAACACATTATGATGAATGGCCCCAAGCTGCAAGAGGATTTATCCGACATACTACTACGATGGAGAAAACAAAAGACCGCGATCACAGCCGTACCTATCCTGTAGCGGCTAAAATCCTAAGAAAAACCAACGTAACCAC
Organism: Tipula helvola; assembly: GCA_963556165.1. Taxonomy (NCBI): domain Eukaryota; kingdom Metazoa; phylum Arthropoda; class Insecta; order Diptera; family Tipulidae; genus Tipula; species Tipula helvola. The sequence goes on along the minus strand of OY744483.1, from coordinate 346,172,368 downwards.
GCAACGAATAATCGAGGACACCCAAAAAAACACACTACATGGTGGCACACAACTGACGTTGGCAATCCTGAGACAAACATATTGGATTATTGATGGCAGGCGAGCCGTACAACAAGTAATACAAAGATGCATAACATGCTTTCGTCACAACCAGAAGAACATGGAACAACAGTAATGGGCAGTTTACCATAATCAAGAGTGAGGCCGGGAAGGCCATTTGCTAAAACGGGAATCGACTATGCAGGGTCCACCCAACTAAGAACTACCAAGGGTCGAGGCAACAAATCCTGCAAGGGATACATCGCCCTATTTATATGCATGGCTACAAGGGCGGCCATACACATCGAGATAGTGAGCAGCCTAACAACAGGAGCATTCATAGCGGCCTACAAAAGATTTATCTCCAAGGGTGGACTGTGCACGGATGTTTTCTCCGACAATCGAACCTATTTTGTTGGAGCAAATACCGTAATGAAAACAACGTACCGTGCAGCCTTGACAACATTACCCGACGACATAGCAGCCATGCTGGTCACTGATGGAACAAACTGGCACTTTATGAACTCTACATTCGGAGAGTTAATATACTCTCACGACTCAAATCAAAGCAGTTCTCAATTCTCGGCCACTAATTCCACTGACCAACAACGCCTCGGATTCAACAGCGCTAACAACAGGACACTTTCTGATTGGCGACTCCCTCAAGGCGATGCCAGAGGCGACTACCAGCAACATGGCACAAAAGATGGCACAAGATTTTTGGATACGCTGGTCGGCAGAATATCTTCACCAACTTCAGCAACGGACCAAATGGAAAACCGTACAACCAAATCTAGCGATAAATGACCTGGTATTGAGGCGACCAACTACCGGCATCACGTTGGAAATTGGGACGGGTTCTTGACACTCATGCCGGAAAGGATAACTTGGTGCGAATTGCGACAATTAAATGCAAAGACGCGACATACAAACGAGCAATACCAAAACTTTGCGAGCTACCTATTGATGGTGATTCAAAGGAGACACTACCTATCGAACCAATCTCACCGATGCAGGGCGTAACAACCAAGGATGACAGTATAACTCCTACACCGCCGAACTAAAACTATAGGAACGATGAACCCCCTAGCGATAGCCGTTCTCTCAATGTGCTGCCTATTCGGATTCGGTAATCCCAACGTCGAAATCAAACCTTTCAACCAGTCTACTGGCATATACTTCGAGAAGCTAGGCAAGTTAGAAATTGTCGCTATGAAATGAACTCTGGCAATTCAATATAATATGAGCAGCTATTGGGAAAAAATCAAAAACTAAAAGGTAACTCATAATGAACTACAATCAGTCTGTAATGAGCTGTCTGAATTAAACTGTAACATTCTTGAACAACTGCAATGGAAATTCAGTAACCTGATCGCTGATAATGAGTTGCTACTAAGCAGCAACAAGGAAAAACAACGCGTGAAACGGGGTTTTGGAGATTCAACGGGCATCGTTCTGGGATACATGTTCGGAATTCTCACTCAAAGTGAAGCCAATGATTATGAGGATCAGTTTGAGAAGCTCAGTAACAACGAGTACGAAATATTTTCAATAATAACATTAACAAACATCACTGCCACATCAATAAATAACTTAATAAAGAGGCAAAACCAATTACGACAAGAAATGACCCAGCTCCAGGAATATCGAACATATGAGGATAGAGTTCGTTCGTTGTTAGTCGGATTCCTCGAATTAAGCCTAGTATTAAATAACCTAACGGATACACAACAGAGCTTACTTGACGTGGTCTACGATGCGCATCATGGGATATTTAACATTAAGGACGTTACATTAAGAACTCGATTGATCTCAACTTGATAACAAACGTGACGAAAGCGCGTAAATTCTGATTGGATACTCTGCATCTGATTGGGCAGGTGACAAAGACGAGTCAAAGTCAACCCCCAGCTACGTTTTTAAGCTATTTGGTAACATGTTGAGTTGGGCTTCCCGTAAGCAGAGGCAAAATATAAAGCATTAGCTGAACCGATTACGATTTTCGAGGATAATCAATCATGTATGAAAACAGCTCAATAATTGAAAGATCACAACCAGTTTTAGATATCATTTGCTCATCAGACGGTACAAAACAAACTGGTACAGATACACTACATTCCAACGAGTGAACAAACAGCTGATTTAATGACAAAAGGACTAGGGAAAATTAAATTTTTACATTCGCGATCGCGATCGAATTTGAATTTCATTTATTTTGAAAATTTTGTTTGTTTTTAATGAAAAGTATTTAACATAAAGTTGATTATTGAGGGTGATTAAGAGAGGGTGTTTTTCATTGAACGCACACTCTTTATTTTTTGTTTGACGGTTATAGTTGAACGAGAGATGTCGACATAATAAGAACAAGTTATTTAAATTTATAATTTTCAAACGCCTTTTTATTCCAAACGATTTTATATATAGGCTTTAAATTGCTATAGGCTCCTATAGGCTTTAAATTGCTAAATAAATTCGGAAGCGATTTGTCTTGACTAAAAAACTATTTTGTTTTTTTTTTAATGGAGAGAATTAAAGTTATGCTTAGGATTCCTTTCTACTTAATTTGTTTGCACAACTGTACAGGTACACAGCACCATTTTTTTTAATTTGGATTGGAAAAGGGCGAGAAAACCAATCGTGACATTTTTTCTTGTCATCACCGGGGTTCGAACCCGAGTCTCTCGGATGATAGAAGGTTATACCCGAAAAACTATGTACTCTTATGTACATACATACATATAGTATGCGTATCTATAATAAATTCCTTCAATGTGTCATGTAAAACTATATTAAACACAAAAAACAATACAAATAAACTTTTTAAGGAAAATACCACGAATTTTTCAATTTTTTTTTGTATTTTAAAAGAAAAACGTATTTTGTTTTATTTCCTTTGGTTCTCAAACCAAAGGTTAACCTCATAACCTCAAATTTTTATTTTTAACCCGTTTGTTCATCTGTACTCATATACATATGTATAAGACATAAAGTTGATTCTATTTTAGATAGTTGTTGTTACTCCTGTGTTTACATTACATTATATTAATATTTTCCCATATTAGTGTATGTATATGTACAAGGAAAATACATTTTTACAAACATTCACATGTGGAAAACTTTTTCTAATATTAGTTTGGTTTTTTTAAAGAATTTTTTTACTGTTGTTGTGTTTGTTTAAATTTAATATTGAAAAATTCCTTTGGAAATTCTTGAAGTAAGATTAATTGTTTGTGTGGCTGAGAGAGAGGAAAATATAAAAAAAGGTTCATGTAGATTGTCCATGAACTGACTATCCCTTAAACAATTTTTTATGTGATGATTTGAATATTTGTTCTATCATTTATCTTTTATTTTGGTTCAATTCTTACATTAAGTGCATGGATAAAATCTGAGCAATATGCAGATAGCGTTACACAAATGTTGGTGTTGATAAAGAATGTTGGCAGATTATTTACACAAAATGTGGCGTGGCTGGTCAGAAATTAAATGGTATTCATTCACAAAAAAAAAAAAAAAATTTGCGTTAATACTACTACTATAGCTCTACTATTTCTAAAATCAACTGGGCCAATTACACTACTTCTTGGCATTAACACACTTCAGTCACATTGATTTGCTTGATGCATTTGTGTAGAATGAACTCGAATGTAAAGTCTGGGATTTTCGACTTGCTAAACCATGGACACAAAAAATTGATTCCGTCAATACCTGGTTCTTTATGTGACTGTCATCAAACTCGATTGGAATGTCACTTACGGTGACGAAAGTCATGCGTGAAAAACAAAACTCTCTCAGAAATTCTGAAAAATAAAATTGAATTTCAAATATGTATAGAATTTGAACACCTCCTATAAATCAGATTTCGGTACATCATTTATTGATTACCTTAGCGTGGAACCAATAATTTTTGGGCCAAGTGAGAACCATAATACAATTACAGGATATAACTTATGAAGAAATCTATTTATAGCAAATTTGCAACTAGTTAATATTTCGAGCTATAGTAATTAAATTGCAAAATAAGTTTCTTTCAGGTTTTAATAATAGATATTAAATTTTAGCAAAAGCCTAGGGCATACAATTTTTCGCCGAAAAGTAATTCCGAAATTTTCGAATTGAATTTAAATGTTCTCGATTCCGGAATTGATTTTTTTTTTTAAATAATCTCTAATTAAAATTAACTATAATTTTTTTATTAAGGCTCATATGTACATATGTATGAACGATACTTAATCGTAGTTACTACTTACACAATTTTTAGAATTAAAAATTTTATGGAATTTATAAAGTTTTTAGAATTTATAATAATTAAATAAATTGTTTAAATATAAAAATTATCTAAACGCTATAAATTATATTAATCCTACAGAAAATTCTACAAATTCTAGAAAGTTTAAAAATCCAATAAGTTTCTTAAATTTTATAAATCCTATAAATTCTGTAAATTTGATAAATTTTATAAATCCTATAAATTCTGTAAATCCTTAAAATGTATGGATTTTATAAATTCTACAAATTCTATCAAATTTATGAATAATATAAATTCTTTAAATTTTATAGATCCTTTGAGTTCTATTAATCATATCAAGTGTATCTGTTTTACAAATTCTACAAACTCAAAATTTACTTAACAATTTCGATAAATCCTATAAATTTTAACAATTCTATAAATCCCCTAAACTGTATAAGTTCTATAAATTCTATGAATAAAGTTTAAAGCTTCAGTAAGTGCTTTAAATTCTACAAATCTCATAAATTCTTTAGCTCTTAAAAATTCCGTAAATTTGATAAATTCTCCAAATTTTATAAATTCTCTAAATTTCAAAATTCAGAAATTAATTTCTATAAATTTTATAAATTTAATAAATTCTACAAATAATTCTATAAATTTTATGAATAAAGTTTTAAAATTCAGAAAGTTCTTTTAATTCTGCAAATCTCATAAGTTGTTTAATTCTTAAAAATTGTAAATGCGATAAATTCTATAAATTTTATAAATTTCTTCAAAAACTGTAATTATATTGTACAAATTTTGATATGTTTATAAGCCCTATAAATTCCATAAACAATAAGTATTTTTTAAATTCCATAATTTTATAAATTACAAAATTTCGACCAATTCAATAAGTTTTAAATATTGGATTCAATGGGTTCTATAAATTCTACAAACTCAAATTTGACTTATTTTAAAAATTCTATAATTTTTATAAATTTTGCAAATTCAATAAATTCTTTGAATTCTATAAATCGAATAAATCCTGTAAATCCTATAAATTTTATTATTTCTATGAGTTCTATAAAGCCTAAAAATTCTGTAGGTTTTGTTAGGATAGTTATAATTGCACATAATGTATCCTCTTCATCCTTACTGATTATCGCGCACTTTACTGTTTTCGAGATCCTCCAGGTTGTCCATCTTGAGCTTACCTAAGTACATATTTATGCTGCTAGTTAGAACTTCTGCGTGCTAATGCCGGACATGAGCAGAAGAAGTGAACCATAGTTCCTTCCTCGTCCTCGTCCAAACAGCTTCTACAGAAGTCATTTGCCTCTAACCCCAGCCTTCTTGCATTCTCTCCAAAAAAGGCAGTGTGGCGTGAGTATTCCTACAACTGTTCTTAATTCACGAGAGCTTAATGTTTTGGTGTGTTCCAAGTCTATTTTTGGCCAGACTTGTTTTGCATCATTACAAGTGAGGCTGCCAGTAAAACCCTCCCAGTTTATGCGCTGTTATAGGACTCCCTAGACATTCTCTTTACGGTTGCAGCTGGTGAAAAATTCAGTGTTTATAAAATAATTTATAAAACTTTATAGATTTAATAAATTTTATGAATTTTTTAAATTCTTTAAATTTTGTCGATTCTATAAGTTCTATAAATTGTTTTAACTGACAGAGTTCTATAAATTTTGCTACCTTCAAAAGTTTGTCTATTTTTTTTCCTAAAATTCCTCAATTTGTATCTATAAATTCTTTGAATTCTGCAAATTTTATAAAATCGATGAATTTTTTAAATTTTATTCTTTCAAATTCTTTAAACTCTGTAAATTCCACAATCTTACACAAAATTTATGTTTCTACTCACTCCTACGGCGATTTAGTACCTTTAGTATAATTGGCCATAAATGATTGAAATTCAGAGTCGTTCCGATTTCTCGTGGTCATCTAGAAATTTGAATTCATGTTTTTCATCATCATCAGGATTTTTTTGGTGGTTAACTAAGACTAAGCTCACAGTCGGTAATATCAATCAATCATTTTAAACGATTGCCAAATAACTAGGCGCCGGTTTGCCTCTATTTTGTCGATAATCACTTAATAATATTCTAACCTTGGGGCCAACATAAATTCCCGCCAATAATATCTCGTTATCAAGCAGAAAAATTTCTCTAGATGTTAACAATGATTTTATCTGTGTTGCGAGGAGTGAAATATTACGCTAGGCCATCCTTTATAAAATTGACCGGGGTCAAATATACTGATTGGAGTCCTTTTGTAACTAAGGGTAAGGTGCATTTTATGAGAGAAAGAAAATACATATAAAATGCGGAGTCGGAGTCGGTCAGTATTTTTTCGACCCCAACTCCGACTCCGCAGCTCTGGCTTACATCATTTATTATGCTTTTATATGCTTAAAGCAGATTTTCATAAAAAATAGTTTACATAAAGCTTGATTACCAAATTTTTTCACACGGCTTTTATCTCGCGTCAAGCTGACATATTTTACAAATCCATTTACAGAAACATATTGAATTAAAATCGATGATTTTATGGTTAGAGCTTTCATAATTTTTAAAACTATTAATTTTTAAAACCAATTTGGTATATTTTGGACTAGTAGATCATTAATAGATGTGCGTTATATGAAAATAGCAAATCTTAAACTTTTATAAAACTTCAAAGTTTTTGTTAAATCTCCTTGTAAACTCTCTCTCTCTATCTCCATAAAGACACATCGGGAAGTATTGAACTATAATCGTTATAAAAGTAGCTCGTGGCGCTTTAAAGCAATTTACGGACGCTTTGGTAGCGTTTATACCCACCGACAGATATACGATTATTTAGTTTTGGTTTTCAACCTGTCACAATACGATTTTAATGCTGTAAAGATTACCGGATTAAAAGAAATATGTACAAAAAAGCGATAATCTTGAATACACAATTAACGTAATCCACTATGCTGAGTCATACGTAAATAGCTCAATATAAAGCAACACACGATTTTGAAAAATCGCAGTACCCCATATTAAAAATTGTTTTGCTATGTTTTAAAACAAAAAAAAAACAAAAAAAAAATTATAATTAGTAGTAGATTGGTAACCAAATCACGCACCGTTTCGGCTTCTAAATTATTTGTTGCGCAACTAATTATTTTTGGTCCTAAATTTGTAATTCATTTATTATTAACAAAAGCGTCTTAAACATGGTAACAATGATACGTACGTTCAGTGAAGAAATGCTCGGACTGCCCGGCCATCCAAAACCAGTGGATAAACGAAAAGAATTTTCCGAATCGGGACCAGCCGAACAAAATGAAAAACAAATGTTACACGATGTTCAAGAGGGTCGTAGAGAATTTTTTTCAAAGCTTATAGAAAATCCGATGAAATTTGCCCGAACGTGTAATTCTTCCCTACAATTGATGAATATGGATGGTGATGATTATGCGAGTACAGCGGGTAGTCAAACAATGTTTAGCCAATCAGCGGGTAGTCAAACAACGTCAGGCCGTAGTAGTGGTATGGATTTGAGATCATCACCAAGCTCAATAGATGAGTCACGAATTGCACGTATACTGCAAGAATATGAGGCAAGTCAGCTTGATGCAATGGATGACTATGACGAATGGGTTGGACAAGACGACGATGGGCGGCGGGTCAGTTTCGATCTGGGCGAGTATTTGTACATGTAGTTTAATACTCGAATAATTTTAATAAAATGTATTACTAGAATTCTGAACATTTTAATTATTTTTTTTTTATTTTATCATTTAAACTTGCAACACAAATAAATAAAATAAGATTGTCTTGCAAAATATTTTCGTATATAGAGCGAAAAGTTTTCCTTGCGCTTCTCTTTTTTTCCGTCTTCTACTGTATATCTAATATTTATTTTTTCGCTTCATTTTCCAATATTTTTCATTAAACAAAAAATGTATAAATTTTCGTCGAAGAGTTCTTGTGGAGTGAGGAAAAGCTTTAATTTTTTTTTTTTTTGTACATTTCAATGAAAATTTATTAGTTTTCCCCGAGAGGGATAAAATAAATAAATAAACTAACTTATTAAAAAATCAGTTGCCACAAGAATTTCATTAAAATATTTTCTTCAAAATAAAATTCTTTAATTTTTCTTTTGGAAAATTTAATGTTTTCTTTTTTCATTGTTTCGGCCTTAAGTAAATACAGGGCCCCAGAAGAACTCCTACGTTCATTGATTTGCAAAATTTGATCACATTACCAAAAATTGAAGTACAACAACAATTTTCGGATCTGAGAAATGTCTTTGAGGGCGATAGCTATGGGCTACACATAATTTTACTCCTCAAAACCGTGTATGTGCGCGAAATTGACGGGGATGTTGGCATCTCAAGCACAATATCCTATACTCGAAAATTTGAATATCAACAGGCCTCGCGATTGATGCTGCGATTGTTAAATGTCGATCAAAAATAAATTCAAACGATATTTAATCGAAATCCGGAGGACTTTTTGCATTGATTCGTCATCGCAGATGGAACTTCCTGTAATCACAAAAATACAAAATGAAAAACAAAACGACGATCCAGTCGTGTCGATTGTAGATTGACGCATCAATGATAATAGGGACGAAAAATTTGGCTCGGTGGGAAGAAATGTTTGCAGATCACTATTTTTGATTGTTAAAGTTTGAAATTACTCTTCATGACCGTCTTCAAAACGTTTTGCACTAAGTGCAATAAATGATACTCCTATCATCACTTTAAAACTTTTAAACTTTAAAACTTCGAAACTTGAAAACTTCAAAACTTTAAAACTCAAACTTTCAAAACTTTCTAAAGTTACAAAATATTCGAAACTTTCAAAACTTTCACAACTTTCAAAACTTTCAAAATTTTTAAACTTAAGTTTAGAACAAAACATTTCTCGAATATCTCAACAATAACCGCGACCTTCCGTATGATTCGAAAACATTCTTTATGACTCCGGTTTTATGACCAGCCCTTTGCTGTTTTTAATTTATACGAATTCTATTTTTAAATTTGATTTAAATGCTCACAGTACTGGATATGCTGATGATTTAACTTGAGCTTATTCTGCGGAATCTGCCAATAACGTAATTTCTATGGCTAATTCTTATCTAAATGTCTTACATAAATGGTTTGATAAGCATTTCCTGTTACTAAATGAAAAAACTAAGTTTATGTTAGTCAACTCTTTTAAGTATCTTGGAATTCATTTGGACACTAATCTTCATGCTACTGGGATAGCTGTTATCCAACTACTTTAAAACCATTATACATATAGTACAACAGAAAATTATTTTGCGAACAATTTTGAGGAGAAATAGATTGGATGAAAATCTTTCGAATTTCTTTTAATAAACCAAAACATTGAAAAGGCTTTGTTAACAACCGCATCGATGTGAGAGTTAAACGTTAAATCCGAGATAAAGATAACGCCCAAATCAGGAACCATATTAACTCGCTTCAAACTAACGTCATTTAGAAAGTAGTCAACGAACAGAAATCCACAACAATAAAAATAATAGTAGACCCAAGTGACTACCTTGAGACGCCCCAGATGTTGCAATAAAACATTCAATGAGAACGTATCGTTATCTTGACAAACATTTTGGGATTCGATAAATAAGACTAAGCCAATTTAAGGGAATAATATCGCAATTAAGTTCACTGAGCTTATTCACTAAAATCCTGTGATTAAGTTTATCGAATACTTTAGCGAAGTTGTTATAAACCACACCGACTTGAACTTTCGAGGCAACAGAATTAATTAAAATATTTTGAAAGACCGCTAAATTAGTGACCGTTGAGCGGCTAGGAAAAAATCCATGCTGACGTGTGCTAATATTTCGCTTGGAGTAGAAGTAGATTACTTTGTTAACCATTGTCTCGAATAGTTTAGGAATACAACTACGAGGGCGCTGCTTTTGTGGATCGGTATGATACTTGATATTTTCCAAAGATCATGAAATTTGCCTTGGCTGAGGCTCAAATTAAATAAATAACATAAAGGAGTGGCAAAACCGACTGCACACAGCTTCAATAGAGACACTGGTAAACCATGTGGTCCAGGACCCTTAGAAACGCCCATGTTCATCATCAAAGTCCTCATCACGTCAAGTTCTGAAAAAACAATTTTTGAATTATTGGAATTAGCTAATATAGTAGAGAGTAAGCTATCCTTAACAAAAACATTGATAAAATATTCAGCGAAGAAAACACAGATTGCCTCTGGATTATCTGATTTTTGACCATGGAATTCTAAAACTGATAACAAGCCGTTATTATGGTTCTTAATTTTGACAAATCTCCAGAAATTCTTCGGATTACATCGCAAATCGACTTCAATGTCAATTATGTAATTGTTATAGAGGAATCGGTTGAGATAGCAAAACTGTTTGCGCAGAGACTTAAACTGGATATAGTCATGGGCTAACCCTGTACGCCTATACTTCCTGTGACATTTATTATGCAAGATTTGTAGCTACTTGAGTTCTTTAGTAAACCATAAGATGTTCCGAGTATGAGACTTATTCATTAATTTTATAGAAACAAATTTTTCAAAAGCAACCTTCAACAATTCATTGAAGGTATCTAATTAACTGTTGATATCAATTTTTGATAGAACATTAGCCCAATCCACTTCAGCTAAAAAATCATTTAATGATCTGTGATCGGCGTGCAAATAATCAAATACGGTATAAATTTTTAGTAAAGTTCAAATTATTAGAAGTTTTGTAGAACAACTGAAATGAAACCGGGGTATGATAAACACTCGAAGATCCGGCAAAGTCGTCGTATGATTCTAGTTTAAAAGACCTACATATTATTAGTGTAAAAAACCAAATTCAGATAAATGCCGTGGCTGTTTGGTACAATGTTTATTTGTGAAGTACCCATGTTTGCCATAAAATCATAAATTAAGGCTGAAGAATCATTCGTATTAGCAGGAATGAATATATTGTCAACCATCATCCAAATTAGATCTGGAAAGTTGAAATCGCCGAAAATAACAAAGTCAGTGTTAATAGAAATAAAAAAAGGAATAAATTACATGAGATCTTGTCAATAAAATCTTGATAAAATGGGGAGGATGGCTCTTTAGAGGAAAGTAAACTGAGCTTGAGTTTAACAGCAATGAATTTAATGATTGGATCGGAAAATAAAAATTCACAAGAATAAATTTTCCTAACTGCAATAAACACACCACCACCTTTACGTTTTGTACTAAGGTGATACCGATCGCGACGGAAAACGCCAAAGTCCAAAGGGGAAAACTCCGCATCATTGAAACCCACTGTAAGCCATGTTTCTGTCAGAATTATTATACGTCGTAATTAGATTCCAATATTCCAAGATAGAATTTTTTTGATTTTGATCGCATGCTTCTACAATAATTAAGAATTAGATAAATATGAATTTAGAATGTTAAGATGAACTGTGATAAGATTATTGTGACAATTTCGTAGATTAGTATTTAAAATATTAGAATTTAATATATTGAATGAAATTAAATTGATACTTTGCTGCGAGCTCCTTCCTCGTTTTTTGATTGGCATCTTTCTTGAAAATCACGAACTAGAACCCCAGGTGGCCAAACATCAGGATTTTTCAAGGTACCAAGCAAGTTTTCGATGACTCAAATCTTGAAAAATACGAACGTTAGTTCTGCTGGATCCCGGTCTCTAGGGAACAGTGAGAAGCCGAACACGATTGATGGGTTAAAACCGCCGTTTTTAAACGTAATGTACTGGGATATCGACTTGGAGGTAGTAGTTAGATGACAATGACAGTGACTTTTCAACTCCAACGGCTTCCTGATAAGATAGTGATGGCGAAGAGTCCGATACAATAGATGATGAAATGGGTGTTGAAAAGTTCGTAATAACATCACCAGATCACAATAGCGGGAAGTGTGGTGGTTGTAGGCCATCGGTGACTTAAATGTGGCGCTGGAAACTGCCATCAGTTATTTCAGTTGCAGCCGTTATTATGGTATTATTAACATTTACCTTCGATCTTGTAAGTATTGGTGAACCTATTTCCATATTAGTTTGCGTTGCTTTTTTTTATTTTGAAGACGACGTCTGATGGTATTGGTTTAAATAAACTTTCCACGTTATTATTAATAGCGGCAGATGTTTTATTAATCAAAGACAAGGACACTGATATAGCGTCAATAGAATTACTCATGTAACCATTCTTTTCCTTGAGAATTTTATAAACATCAATGCACTCACCACATCAAACACAGGTTTTTTAAACCCTACACATTCAAAATGAATGAGTTTATTGCATTCATCGGCACAATTAAAAAAAATTCGCGACACTTTCGCATTACATACACAGTATTGTTACAGATTAGTGTTGGAGTGTGGAATAACAAAACAGCCAGTTGATAAATTTGCTACAACGCACTCAAACGTCTAAATTTCTTGGTAATTGATCAGTAAAATCCGTACTGTAATTCAATCCCATACACTTACACTTTAATAGTTTCTAACTCAACTCACTTTATTGACGGCAAACGTAATAGTGTGGAGAAATACTAAGAAAATAAATTTTTTATTTTCAGTTGAATTTTGGTTCTTCAAAATGCCACCAATTAGACGTACCAACTTAGGTCGCAGAACTCGGAATGCTGCAAGTCAAAGATATAAACGAGCAACTCAAACTGACGAGCAACGCGGAGCGCGAAATGAAGTTGAATGGAATCGAAATCAACAACGTAGAAATGTCGCGTTTAATTCCCATCGAGCTGCATTCAATTATAACGTGGCAATCGATTACAGTTCACTACAAATCGTTGCTATTGGACCAATGAACGTTGTGTGTCCATATTGCACGGCATTTAAGTTTAAAAATGAAGCTTCTGGATTGTGTTGCGCTAGTGTCAAAGTTAAATTGACGCCATTGGTGCCGCCAACATTCATTGGTTTCCGAAAATGAGCCAGATTCTAAACATTTATTGATTCATATCCAGCAATACAATAATTGCTCTCAAATGACGTAATTTGGCGCAACAAAAGTTATTCGAGATAATTTTATGCCTATACTTTCAAGGTAAGTATAATGGGAAGCAATAAACTTTTACCGCCATGTGGCTGGTGCAAAATACGTTGGCAGCTTTCAATTGACATGGGCGATTCAGCAAGACAAGTCGATCAGCGTTTTGCACACAACAATTCGGTGAAAAGACCAATTGTGGAACAACTCCAAACATTTTTCGATCAACATAACGAATTGGTTGCATTATTCAAGACCGCATTGGACCGCAAGCCATCTAATAACCACAAAATTGTCATCAGAGACGATAAGACGCCTGCAGGACAACACGCAAGACGTAACAATTGATGAAGTTGCTATTATCGTCGTGGTGAAAATTTAGAAAACCGAGGCATTGTTTCACATCGGCGGAACGATCAATTACAGCCTGTGTCCGAAACACATCGATCATATGATGCGTTACAATATCCTATCTTATTTTGGCAAGGTGAAGATGGGTATGATTTTTTAATAAAGATGATAAATCCAGTTACAGGTAAATAACCAATCTACTTTTACTACCATAATCACAACGTTACTTTATCTTATTAACACAAAATTTTTTTACAGGCGCCGAAACTAACAAAAAAGTTAGTTCAATCTTCAATGAATTATTATTCATACAGACTGATGGTTCGGGAAAATGAGGACAATCACATCTTCAAATATCGGCGTCTATTTCACCAATATGCTGTGGATAAGTACGTCAAAATTGAAATTACACAAAAAGCTTAGTTAGGGCCAGCAAGTTAGGGCTCAGCTAGTTATAAAATAAAATTTATTCGAAAATTATTTTTTCCTCAAAACAAAAAAACCTTTCAAAACTTTCGAAACTTTAAAACTTTAAATTTTAAAAACTTCCAAAATTTTAAAACTTTGAAACTTGAAAACTTTAAAAGTTTAAAATTTGAAAACATGATAACTTGAAAACTTTTAAACTTTAAACATTTAAAATTTTAAAACTTGAAAACTTTGTATCTTAACTTAACTTTATAACTTTAGAACTTTAAAACTTCAAAACTTTCAAATTTTTCAAAACTTTCAAAATCTTCAAAACTTTCAAAACTTGAAAACTTTTAAAACTTTCAAAACTTTGGAAAATTTAAAACTTGAAAACTTTAAGACTTTCAAACTTTCAAAACTTTTAAAACTTGCAAAACTTTTAAACTTTAAAACTTTAAATTTAAAATTTTGAAAACTTTAAAATTTAACTTTAAAACTTTAGAACTTTGAAACTTAACTTTAAAATTTGACTTTAAAACTTCAAAACTCTCAAATTTTTCAAAGCTTTCAAATGCTTCATAATCTTCAAAACTTTCAAAACTTTAACTTTAATTCTTTTAATGAACCCGTATTTTTTGGATTGGAACTCTAATAGCTTTACTGCTCATTCTCTTTAATATGACTGCGCAGCTCAAATAAAATATTATAAAACCTATAAAGGGCACGTCTGTACTTTTCCATAGTAAACTTGCGGACAAAGAAACAGGCAGTTTTATTTGATACGTGAAAAATTAATATGTACCAAACAATAAACTTTTGCAATTTTTGGTACATACCTGTAATTTACGTCTTCTTTGTCATTTTTATTTGTGTTGGTTACTTTTGTTTACTTTTCTATTTCGATAAAATAAAAAATGTTTTTAAAAAACATTAATTATCTAGGACCTAGGTAATGCTGCCATCTCAAAAAATTGATCGTCCTTGGACATTTTTTGACAGCGATGATGTCCCTTAGAAATATTGTAATTTATTTGCTGTATTTTACTCCGCCAGAATGTACTGCGCTTTGGATACAAAATTTAATTTTTGGCCAAATTGCGCTGCGACTGAATTCTTGACCGTAGCCTATTAATTTATTACCCAATAAGCAAATTAACATAAAGAATTTCTGCATTTCAAATAAATTGTAATTTTAAATACTAGACTAGCAACAACTAAAAATATTAATAAAATGTAAAATGCAGCAAATATTTGATGTGCGTTATAAAAAATGTGCATCCAACTTTAAGACCAGCAAATATATATGGACGACGTGTGTACATACATACATAATATTTATGTTGTATAATGCAATTATTCTCCTTTTTTTATTTTTTGATAATTTGAAACCGTTCATGTGTGAAGCAAATAGTAATTTAACCCTTGAATGTTTATAGAAATACTTTATACATTCCAATGCGTAGATAGCCCCGTTAAAAGGGTTACAAATACCAAGAAAAAAAAAATGATAGACTTTTTATATTACACTGTAACTAAAATTTATTAAAATTTTAACTGTTTAATGAATTTATAGTTTGCGCCATATTCTATCATGTACGTACATATTCCATGATATACCAAACTGCATAGATTTCGAGTTTTTATTTGGGAACATGCATATAGGGAACATTTTACCCGTATAGTGGTAGCAAAAAACTATTTGGTATTTTTATTTCGCTTTTGATAATCTATATATATAAAAATGAATTCCTGTTTGTTTGTTCCGAATGGGCGTCTCAGCCGCTCAACCGATCGCCATGAAATTTTTACCACGTAGAAGTTGCATATCCAGAACCAACCTTACGATATTTTGGAAGGGGCTGGACCCCGGGGCCTAGGGGCTGCGGTACAAATTTTTTCGAAAATTTTAATTTTCTTTAAATTTTTCCACGAAAATGAGTTTACGGGGCTGGTTATATGAAATTACTGACATGTTCGAATCCGAGGGGCCCAGCCCTGGATCAAAAATTAATTTAAATATTTGATTATTTCAAAATTACTTCTCAGTCTCTCAACCGATCGCCATGAAATGTTTACCATGCAAATGTTGCATGTTCAGGACCAATCTTACGATATTGTGAAAGGGGCTGGACCCCAGGGACTAAGGGCCATGGTAGAAATTTTTTCAAAAATTTAAATTTTTTTACGAGAATGAGTTTTGGAAAGGAGTTATATGAAATAAGAGACATGTTCGAATTCGGGGGGTCCGCCCCTGGATCAAAAATTCATTTTTACATGTAAAGAGACAATTATTTGATTGTTCTGAAATAACGCCTTAGCCGCTTTACCGATCGCCATGAAATTTTTACCATGTATATGTTGCATGTTCAGGACCAAGCCCACGATACTTTTGAAGGGGCTGGACCCCGGGGTCTAGGGGCTGTGTTACAAATTTTTTCTCAAATTTCAATTTTTTAAAGATTTGTTTGACGGGAATGACTTTAGGAAAGGGGTTATATGAAATTAGTGCCATGCTCCAATCCGGAAGTCTGCCCTGGATCAAGAATTCATTTTTACATGTACATATAGATACAATTATTTAAATGTTCCGAAATAGCGCCTTAGCCGCAAATTTATACACCAAAAAGGATATCTAGCGTGCGATTATTATACACAAATCATACCTCTACTATAATTGATTTAATTATTCAAATTAATTTTATTAATTTAAATTTAAGACAATCTTTCATCACTTTAACTGAAGACAAATCTCTGAACACTTATTTTATCTATACTAATATTCCAGTTTTACTGGTTTGACATCTACTCTTTAGTGATATCCTATTTTTAAAGTTTTGAAATGTAACATAGTCAGCGAGTTCTAATTTCCACATAACTTCAGAAATAATTAACATTCTATTTTAATCCACTATTACAACCGGCGGCTTTTAATGAAAATAGTAGTTTCATACTAAAGGCCAATAGTTTATTACTTTATTTAGTTTATTACTTAAATAAATCAATGATTGTTTCATAAAATCAATTCTAGGAAAGGTACTAAAAAATATTGTACGTATAAACTGATTTACTTTGAAAAGTACTAGCGTTTTATATTTGAAAATAGCATCTTCTACAAGAAATATCCTTGGATTCAAATTATTGTACGTGTAAAATTGCCTTAGTTTGAAAAAACTTCTTTTGTTTTTCGAAATGTCATTTTCAACCACAGTTCGCGGTAAAACGTATCGAAGTGGACGTAGTTTTAATCGTTTTGAATAAATTAATATTAATTTGTGTTTCGGATGCCGTTGTTCTCGATTAGTTAGCTATATTGCAATAAAATAATTGTTGGTGATTATTTTCCAGGTATTAAATAATATTTCAAGTGAATATACATTCTTATTAGATTTAAGTTTTCAGTTTATAAACGTGTTAATCTATGATTACTTTTTGATTGTAGATAACATTTGATTTTGCTTAAAAAAAAATTCCGTAAAGACATTTTCAAACACAGTTCGCGGTGAAACGTATCGAAGGGAACATTAAAATCGTTTTGATAAATTAATACTAATTTCTGTTTTGAATGCCCGTCATTCTTGATTAATTAGCTACACGTTTCATTTTTGCTTAAAAATGCCACCGAAAAAAAGATCAATTGGGCAGGTAACTGCAAAGTCGAAGAAGATTAGAGCCGCAAGGGTGGCTGAATCATGCGAACAGCGTGAAGCACGACTTGAAAATGATCGAAGCAGTACGTCTTCTTCTAGATCTAATGAAACAACTGAACAGTGTGAAACAAGACTTGCAAACGTTCGAAGCAGGATATCTTCTTCAAGAGCCGATGAAACAACTGAACAGCGTGAAACACGACTTGAAAATGTTCGAAGCAGGATGTCTTCTTCTAGAGCTACTGAAACCATTGAACATCGTGAGGCCCGGCTGGAAGTCGATCGGTTACGATATGGACGATTAATAGAAACTTTTAGAGGTGATTTAAAGTTAGCAGCATTCAATTACGAGAAAGACTATGATTACAATGTTTCAATTGGGCAAATGGAAAACATTTGTTTGTATTGTCATGCTTTAAAGTTTCACATTGAATCGCCTGGAATGTGTTGTTTGTTCAAATGGAAAAGTGAATTTGCCTCCTCTGGATGATCCACCTGAACCTCTTCTAGCTTACGTCTTCGGAACTACTGAGTTATTCAGACATTTTCTACAAAATATTCGAAAATACAACTAATGCTTTCAAATACAGCGATGTAAAGAGAGAATTCTTGCATAACAATCAAGGTATTTGAATTATATACCTCCCGAGCAACGCCGGGTAACTCAGCTAGTATGTAATAAAAATAAATGCTACAACATTTTTTGATGTTATGCTCAAACATATAAACAATAATGATGAAATGCAAACAAAAAAGTTTGATGATCCTGAAAATAAATGTGTAAGCATAGTCGCATGCAAATTGCACGCGGCAAAGATTTGAGGAAAACGTATTTGTTTAAACCGCACACACGATGTGTACGTCGTGTATCTTTAAATATTAATCTTTTAATTTGCCATCTATAAATTTTAAAGAAAAATGGAAGATGAAAATATATATCTCACCCTCGTGAGTTTGAATACCTGAAACAGTGTCTAGCTTAGTGAATAATTGTGTGCATATAAATAGAAGAAGCATATAAAATATTCTAATTTATGTGCAAAAGTAAAATAAAAGTAAATAAATAATAAATTAAGTGTTAAGAGTATGATTTACTAGCTATTAGCGGGAGAAAATTAAAAACGAGAAAAATTCGGGAAAAAGTGAAAATGTGAAATTTATTTAAAACAAGTAACATCATCATAGTGGTATATACCGTGCCAAACTCCATAAACCATAATAACTTAATACATAATTTATTGATTACTTAATCATGCAAAAATATTTATTAGAAAAACTTTAAGTTCTCAATAATTATTTCTAACCAAACAAACACATATATTACATACATAAAAAGCTCTATTGAACTTTATAATAACTTGTTGCTCTCTTTCTATCTAAGTAGATATAGAAATGGTTTATTGCATTATAGCATAAATAAACTTATATTTTGTTTGTTGAATTTATGTACTTAAAGGAAATTATGTTGTATGTATACAGAAATTATTTATGATTATTGTTTAACAATCACTCGATAAGCACGGTTGTAGTTTCGCACAGCGGAAAAATTGTGACCTTATTTCCAACTTCATGCTGAGTTTAGTTTCGATATGACTCTATTCAAAATTGAAACTTGGAGAATTATTTTTATTATTAGTATTAAAATTGGTTGGAATTATATCACAAAGCACAGCTACCTTGGCACATTGAATCAATTTAGGCCAAGGGGATAGATGGGGTAGGGTTAACCATGTATACGATAAAATTAATAATGTATATGCAATTCTGCACATAATTCCCAGTTGATAGTTATGAATGTATGTATATATACTAGTTACATTTATCAACTATGGAATTCTGCATATAATTCTTAAGTAAAAATTTTTGTATATAAATCAGGCAAATTGACTAATAAAATCAGTATTAACCATACTATACTCAACGTTATTTCCCTGTCTGGTAACAGCCCCCACCAACCGGTAAGCTCAGGATATCATAAACTGAATAAAAATAGATTCAAGCTGAAGCGGAATCTAACAAAGTGGTCCTTCGAGCCAACCAACAACCGGTGATAAGGCGTTGTCTAGGCCTTCAACATAGATATTATATAGAAAACTAATAATCCATCTGTCGAGGTGAGCTGTGAACAACAACAAATTGCACAACTATACGAATTAATTAATTCAAAATAAAAAAATGTTGTTGCAATAATAAACCATTCAACTCAGCATAGAGACGCTTGCATTTAGCCAAGAGCAGCTTGCGGCTGACATTAATAAAATATTTAGCAACTTCAAAAATGAAGGCAACGATAGAAAGACAAAAACCTATCTAACCACTATAGGATATAACAATTGACAGAATTGTATAACAAGTTTCAAGAGAGGGATGAGCAGATAAGGCAGCTAGAAGGTGAAGGCAGAGATCATCCTTACTTACTATTCAAAAGCAGGTGGAAGAAATATACAACGAATTTATTGCTATCATGCGAGCCAAACTCAACGACGCGACGGCCCGCCAGTAACGCCGACAGCGACTCATCGTTAAATCGGAATGGAGGCTGTATCATCGGACGCATCGACATTTTCAACTTCAACAACAAGCGACAACACAAATATGGGGTCAGACCCCACAAACCTGGAACTACAACAACTCATAAAGCGGCAAATAATTGGAATGAGAAGGCTCTACAAAAAAAATTGAAGACGCCGGAGATCTTGTCGAGACTGGGACAAAATCGGCAATGAAACTTTCACTAGCAACACTGCAGAAACTCATGGATCAAGTAGCCGAACTCCATAAGCAAATTTGCATGCTAGTTAGTGATGAGCAAGAACAACACATGAAGTATTTCACAGAATAATACTTCGAGAACATTGATAGACGACAACAAACCAGATAACGGACATTCGGTTACGACGAATTGAAATCCCAATATTTGCTGGGGAGTACCAGAAGTGGACCGGATTCCGTGACACATTCAGCAAGCTGATCCATGAAAACACACAGATCAGCGACACCCATAAAATCAACTATTTAAATGGTTAGTTGAAAGGTGCTGCGGCCAAATTAATCAACCACCTCCAACCAACAGAAGAAAATTACCAGGCGGCTTGAGAAATTTTGAATAGCAAGCAGATATAACAACAGGAGACTGCTGGTTTCAACATATTTAAATACGTTGTTGGGACAGACAAATATAAGCGTAGAGTCTGCCGCAGCCCTGCGTAACCTTCACGATACAACAACAGAATGTTTGTATGGAATCCGGAATACAGGGGTAAATAATATTGAATCTTGGAACTCAATAATAATCTTCACCTTGTCTAAAAAACTGGACAACGAGTAACGACGACTCTGTGAGATTTTCTTGGTAAATCCAAGGGAATTCCAGTTAACACGGAATTTTTAAAATTCTTGGGAGGGGAATTGAAGGAGACAGTGTATATGGTGCAACCAGAAAAATTCGCGGATGGAACAGCAAAAGTTTGTAAGCTGAACAAGGTGCTTTATCGATTTTAAAACAAGCAGAACGTGCAGGGAACCAAAAGTTGGACAGAGTGTTGGTACTTGGTAGAGATCGGCATGATACGACCTAAAGCTGATATGTGTATCTATTATAAAATCGACGGTGATTCCAAGTTATTTGTTGCGGTGTACGTCGATGATTTTTTGATCTTTAGTACCAACAAAACACAAAGTATGGGGTTAAAAAAGGAATTGACCAAACGGTTTCACATGAAAGATATTGGAGAATCCGAAAGCATTTTGGGATTCCGAATTACGAAAGATCGAGAAAAGGGAATTTTGTCGATGGATCAACAAAAATATGTAACCAAAATTTTGGAGCAATTTAATACATCTCAATCCAATCCTATTGCGACACCGATCGATATAAACGTCAAGTTAAACAAAAATATGTCACCTACAAGCAAAGCCGAAATTGAGGGCATGCAGCAAATTCCATTTCAAGAAGCAGTAGGCAGCCTTTTGTATGTAGCTCAGGGCACACGACCTGATATTGCATTCGCAGTAAATTTGGTGAGCCGATTTTCAAATAATCCCGGCAAGCCAGCAACATTGGGTTGCAGTGAAACGAATTTTTCGTTTCTTGAAAGGGACAGTGAATACAATGTGGAGCAATAACATGGTCATCACGCAAGCAGCAAACCGTCCAGCAGCTTATCAAGAAGCATTGTGGCTTCGGAAATTGGACATGGAACTCAGTAGACTGACTGCGATTCCAATCTTCAGTGACAGTCAAAGTGTAATCAGCCTTTCGAAGACTGATTCTTACCATCCACGTACGATTGAGACAGAACATATGATAGCGGATGCGTTAACAAAAGGACTTCCTAAGTTCAAACATGAGCGACATTGAAACGGAATGGGGCTCAGACTAGAATAAATTCAAGTGGGAGTGTTGGCATTATATTGAATTTAGTTTTATATAGTTGGCACCTTTGTGAATTGATGTGGCAACAATGTATAATGTAAATGAAGTAACTCTCGTTTCTTCCTCTTCGTGTTTTACTCGTTTCAGTAAATAGGTTTCATTTCTAATCTAAAAATCTGTAATCATCACGCGGTTCGAACCTGTGGCTCCATATATCCATATACTTTCGGTTCTTTTCTATATAATTTATTATGCTTGTACAACCTTGTATGTTAATTACACTTGGCAACAGTGTTCGATGAACCTCAACATCATTTATACCATTCAAAATAAATTTACCAATGGCTACATCTGACATTCCTGCTTTACGAGCCATGTTCAGCATTTCATAATAATACACTGATTCGATAAACATTTCTGCCGCAACATTTTCATTGAATAGTCAAACTCATCGTTCTGCTTCTGGTAAGAGAATGGCTTCAATAATTCTCTTTTCATACTTTTCCATGACAATATGGTTGGATTTAGCATGACTAAATTTCGCACTGGGCCTTTCATTTTTACCTACCTCATAAGCCTGAACCGCTGGTACTGATGCTTCTAATTTCTTCAGTACTACGGGAGTCGAAATTTGCCTAATAAACATTTCGGTTAACAATTCATTTTAAATTGAGATAAAACGTTCAAAAATTTAAAAAGCGTCATCAAACGGAAAAATTTTCATTTAAAATACCCGTGAAACGAACCAAAACATTTAATTTTATGGCAAAGTGACTTTTTAGTTGGTTGTTATGTTCAAAGATGGCACCATGTTGAAAAATGATTTTATGGTAACACGTCAAAAACTTGTAATACTGCCACCTATTTGTTCAGTAAATTACTAGTCATCATATACATAAACCATTATAACAGTTTCAAAATAAAAGGTTTCCAACTCCATATTTTATAGCACAATTCTGACAGATTCAACATTCAACACTAGAAATCAAATTGTAAATGTAAACAAAACGTGATATAGACAAGCTTAGGCAATGACACGCGAGATTTTAACACTCCAATTTGGAAATTACAGTAACTATGTGGGAACACATTGGTGGAATATTCAGGTAAATATGATAATTCAGGTTTAATCCCAAATTACACAATAAAATTCGTTCTACAGGAATCCGGATTTGTTTATGATCCATCTGCTGGTGAAACTGAATTAAATCATGACGTACTATTCCGGGAAGGCAAAAATTTTAAGGTAAATGGCAATTTCATATGACAAACTAGGACACAAATAATATATGATTTTATTTAATATTAGGGCGAGATTACTTTTACCCCTAGACTATTGTCGGTCGACCAGAAGGGTGTATTAAAGCATTATCCTGAAATGGGTGAACTCTATGAGCCACCAATAGCGGTAGCACAAGAAGGAGTACTCGATAAAATTAAAACTCGATCCAATTGGGATGAGAATAACGTTGAGGTGGTGAAAAATCCGCCGATTGAAAAGCCAGAGTATCAACGTGATATGGATGATGAGGAAACACTTTCACCGGCCGGCAAAGATTACGAATTTAATAAAAACGTTACTTCTTGGACCGATTATATGTATTCACGTTATCATCCACGGTCAATCACCCTGCTCAATGACTGTACACACTCTTCGGAGCACAACTCGTTCGATACTTTCACATTGGGCCAACAGACATGGAAACAGAATTATTTTGGTGACGACTTCTCTGATAAAATTCGCCAGTATATCGAGGAATGCGATAATTGTCAAGGGTTTCAGGTTATGTTTGATTGCACCGATGGATTTGCCGGCCTTGCTATGCAGTGTTTGGAACACATAAATGACGATTATTCATATTCCGTGTTCGCAATCCCGTTCATTCCACCAAAAGTTTCGCATTTTAAAAACTCCGATACCGCCATGAGTGATAGTATTCGCGTAATCAATACACTGATGGCGTATAGTGGATTAGAAGCGAATTCTTCGTTATTTCTACCGCTATCGACAATGACACGAGGATGGCGACAAATTTCATTGCCACGAAGAATTCCGGCCCTTGTGTACGATACACAAAGCTACTATCAGACATCGGCAATATTGGCAAGCTATCTGGATACAATCACAGTACCATACCGTTTAAAAACTGGTTCAAATTTTTTACCCGGCTTCACATCAGACCTAAATAATTATGGCCGAAAATTAGCTGGCGGTGCACTTGGACTTCCGTTTCAGATGAGCCCCACCGAAGATTTAATCGATTGTCTAGATAAAATGACCGATCCGATATTTGTCGATATATCACCAAATACTAAAATCGGTACCGATGAAGTAATTCAAAGTGTTTCGATTCGCGGCATACCAAAAACGCGACTTAAACGTCCACGACAACATGCCCAAAAACAAATGCAGATGAATGCATATCGATGTGAATCGGTGAGCGAAATGATCCAGCTATATTTCCAGTGCAACAATTATCGCAGCATGACACACGTTTCCTCAATTCAATCCGCTCTACCCGTTAAGACACCGTATCCAATTGAAATTTTCGATACAAATCTAACGTTCGAAGGTTTTACATCAGAGTTTGAATTACCAGTAGCGCAAAAAGTTGTATCCACTCCGGTTATTGCGGCCATTCAAAATTCAAGTAAAATTAATGATACAATCGAGAGTTTACATCGTGAGGCGAAGCGTATTAAGATACAGAAAATCCACCGATTCCGAGATACAGGCCTCGAACAGGATGATTATGTAGAAGTGTTAGAGAAATTACTTGAATTTGGTGAGAATTACGAGAATGCATTTGAATTGTAAATGAATCGAAGGTGTTGTCTGGTTCATCTTTGAAATGGTTACGCTTATGTAAAATGTATCAGAATTATTTACAATAAAGATGTTATGTTTTTTTTTTCACTTTAATTTGTGTACATAATTATTTAAAATTTTGCTAAGTTCGTAGCTCTATTGTAATTGAATTTGGTGCACCCTATGAACGAACATTTAAACTAATAGGTAACGGAATTTACTGGAAAGAAAATTTGATTTCAAAGAAGCACGTGACCATTTATGATAAGATAAAGGTATCGGGCTGGTAAAACAACAACAACTGAAGTGGTGTTAGCTTTAGTGCCCGTTTAAGTAGTTCTCAATTTTCAATGGTAAAGGCTTGACAGCTTTGGCCGAGTAATTCAACAGGTATACATAAATATGTACATCGAAAATTCAATACAACAATCGCTCGATTTACGAATTCTCTTTTTACGAAACTTTTGCTAAAGCGTAATGTCAAAATAAACCAAAATTAAATGTCTACAATACGTTTAAACCATGTGTATTACGATATGAGGTATCGTATAAGCATTATTAGCAAATTCGGGTATTACGCTAACTTTAGACATCAAAATAAAGAAACAACATTCAATGAACTATGAGGGGTGGAAAAGCACATCAATTATTCTCTGCTATTCGATCATGAAAGCGTGCTACGCAAATTATCAAAAAAAAAAAACTCACCTGAGAGGGACAATTTAGCCCAGAGCACTCTTTGGGTGAGATTTCCCGGTTGTGTGTATCCAAAGGCAAATAAAAAAAAAATCCAAATACACCACTCAATATGTCACTTATTTCCACTTTAACTAAAATAGGAGTTTCAAAACATAAAAAGAAGCAAAATGTTCCAATTTACCCGCACGTGAAACTATATAAAATATAAACACTATATTTATTATACAACATATATACACACTATTTGATCTACTAAATAAATATTACGTGACTGATCAAGTCGACCAACAAAACCATACTGATTAAATGTTGCTTCAGACGCAATACGCAAGTAAACAAACAATTGGATATAATTTATACGGTTGATAACGGGTCAATTTCAATACCATTTTACTACCTACAAGCTACAACTAATAGTGAAAACATACCGAGTGAATTTTTCTTCGGCTGGCGACGAACATCATCAACATATACAAATGACCATCGTATACACAAAGTCACAAACAATACGCTAACCGACCAAACGGCGCGGTGGTTAAAGCTACGGGGGGTGGATTGGGAGGTAACGGGTTCGAATCCTTATAGGGGCAGGATGCAAAAGGGATTTTTCATCATCTGATTACGATTAGTTTAAACAAAAACGGGTCTATAGCCGTACGTCCTCGAGTTTGGCTGGCAACGGCGTAAGGTAAGGCAGAGATAGGACAAAAAATAAACAATACAGTAATTACTAATTAGGTATATCATCAAAACGCATGCAAGTAAAGTACTAGAAGATATGGCCATCAGCTGTTTTCTGTGATTTCGTTACATGAAAGAATGGTGTACAGTATACTTATTCTTATTGAAGGGCCAAGTGGGTGTTCAGCCACGTCGCACTGCGACCTAAAAGATCTTTCGTGCTTTTGGACCCTACTTAATTAGATAGAGGGGGGAGGTGGAGTTGCATTCTATATCAGAAATGATATAGCGAAAACAGTTAATCTTAAAATTATCAATAAAATAAGTGTTCTTGTTTTAGCTTAGATTATCTTGTTTTAGAATGTATCATTGGGGTGGTTAGATTAGCGATTGGGGTAGGTAAAGATTCTGATTGAAAAAAACTTACTGTACTTACTGCTCATTTTAATCTTTTTACTCCACAAAAAGACCCAACTAGATACATATCATGATAATGGCGGATCTCTTATTGATCTAATTTTTTCAAGTAAACCTTTACATATTAAAGAGTTCTTCCAAGGTCCAGGTGTATCAGATCATGAGTTGGCAGCGGCCAACTTTAATATAAAATATCTATACACACCTGAGTTTGTATGTTTTAGAAGTTATAAACTATTGGATGTAACGTTACTTCAGGAAGATATTGAAACATTAGACTTTAAGGAGCTTAAGGAAAATATTGATATTAATGTTAAGGCCAATATACTAAATAATAAACAACATTATCTTAAAAAAAAAAAAATGGGATCTGATGGTATTCCTTTGAAATTTCTAAAATGTTGTGTTCCAGCGATTCTTCCCATACTTATACTCACTTATTTAAATCGATCTTACTTAAGAGTGGGTTTCCATAGGCCTCTGGAAAGTTAGTAAAGTCATTGCCATTCCAAAATGTAAAGAACCTAAATTGCCGTCTGACATGCGCCCAATCTCACTTTTGTCTGTAGTCTCCAAAATTCTGAAGAGAGTATTAGCTGACCAAATTAAACTTCACCTTCAGACAAATCACTTACTTTCTGATTTCCAGTCTGGTTTTCGACAGTCTCATAGTAAAATGGAACTGCTATCTAACGTAACAGATTTTGTGAGATCATGTTTGGATAGAGGAAATTATGCTGCACTGATTCTATTGAACTTCTCTAAAGCTTTTAACTCCATAAATTTCACTATATTGGATAGGAAACTAGAAAAACAATTTGGTATATCCAGAGAGGCTAGTAACCTTATTATGTCTTACTTAACCCTTAGATCGTCGCTAATCCTCAGAGGTTCCTCAGGGATCAATTCCGGGCCCAATCATTTTTATTTATCTATTTATTATTACCTACAGTAAATATATACAATCGATAAGTCAACATAAAGAAAAAAAAGAGACAAAATTTAACAATTACTAGACAGAAATTTAAACAACTCGTTTTTAAACGAATTTCTTGTCATGTTAAAGTCGAAAACATCGTAAACTAAATTAAAAAGCCGCGACATTCTCAAGACTGGTTCCGAAAGTCAAAATTCGTATAGAGACCTGTTCAATATGTAGCAAACGGCGACGAGATATTGAAACGAGCAAGTAATTCGTCACAATATATTCGGGAAGTCAGAACATCGTGAACGAAGATAGCAGATGCAACGTCTCGTCGGTGATCCAAACGTTGTAGTTTTAATAAATTACAACGGTCATTATAAGGTGAGTAATCCATGAAGGGCATACAAAACAAATTGCTTCTGAACACTCTCAATGGCACCTATAAAATGGGGACCAGATCTGAGAAGTGTCAGTGTGAGCGGGTCGCAAAAGTCCTTACAATTGCGCTTAATGAAACCTAGCATAATGTAAGCTTTTCTAATAATAGAATCAATGTGTTTAGTAAAAGTTAGGTCACAATAGAAGGTTATGCTTAAGTCGGACATGAACTCAACTCTATCAACAGCAATATTATACAAAAAATATTGCTGTAATATTGGCGAGCGCATCCGAGTGAATGACAAAATCCTGCATTTACCCACATTCAGTAACAATTTATTATTAAACGACCAACTGCAAAAGTTATTCAAGTCACCTTGTAATTTCACACAATCATCAACCCCATTAATTGGAGCAAATATTTTCATATCATCTGCGTAAAGCAGACAATGTGCAAATTCAAAACACTTAACAACATCATTTATAAATAACGAAAATAAAAGCGGACCAATGTGACTTCCTTGAGGAACTCCTGAGGTAACACGAAATGACCGAGAGCTAAAATCATTAATCTTAACCAACTGGTAACGATTAGAAAGGTATGAATGCAACCACTTAATAGGGATGAACTGACAATCTAGTTTATCCAGCTTATAGATAAGAATCGAATGGTCAATTTTATCGAACGCTATTCCACCTTAGATTAGGGTTCTTTGTCAAGGGTTTCTCCTTTAGCGATGTTCTTTAGCCTGTGTCAAATGGCCTTACTTACCCCTTACACAATTGCACCCATCATGCAGCTGTCTAATACATGACCAGAACAGCTCACGTGATGCGCACCTTACTTGAAGGTTACGGAGCTCCAATAGACGCCAAACCATCTAATGGTATAATCATCAGATGGATCGAAGCCGCACGCCGAAATAATTTGATCAAATCGCATGCTGCATCGAAATTGGTTAATAACACGGAAGGCGGCGAACTATAAGAGGAATCGACGGATGAATATAAGCACTACATAGTTGACAAGACGAGCGATATAATCTGGTAACATTTTTGCAGTTAGAGAAATTAGTAGTTTTATAAGTGAAATAGCCTGCGGATTGTAAAAACCACCTCAAAGTCCAACATAACCTACAAATTTTGTCATTTAAAGCATGGCGGCCATTAAACAATTGGGATTTATGATCCACAACTGTACTTTTCGTGTAAATGATGTTATTATACTATAAAATTTTAATCGTATAGGAAATAAAAGTGAAACTCTTATATTTCGGCGGTTTGTAAGTAAAATAAAAAAAATATTTTTTTAATAAAAATAAAATTCTATTTTTATTTATCTATACATACAAGATACAACAACAAGAGATGAAAAAAAAAACATAATTAATTTTCCGAGCACGGTTGGTTGTCTTAAATTTTTTTTTTTTTATTAAAATGTTTATCATCATCAATAGCTCAATAGTATTCTCAAAAATTTCACTGTGTCAAAGTGTTTTGTGATAATTTCTTGATAAATTAAAACGCATCGCACGTTTTCAATACGTGAACATGGACGGAATAATTGAACAGACGGAAGAGGAAAATGCGTCTAGTAAATCGAATTGTTTTAAACGATTTGTATGTGGACTAGATTATATATTCTGTTATCAATGGCGTAAAAAAATGTTGTACATATTTTTCTGTATTATCATTTTATTAATATCAGTGAATTTTGCATTAACCATTTGGGTGTTCACCGTACTACAAATATCACCTGTGAGTACTTTATGGTTTAATCGTGGATATTTTAATAATCAATTTAATTTCTAGAATCATATTGGCCAAATAAAATTTTTGAAGGCCGGTTTCGAATTTTCTGGAAATGTACTCATAATGGACATGTTAAAAGCATCAATAATTTATACAGAACCAAATCAGGATATTGTGATCGAGACACGACACTTATTTACGATGCAAACGACTAGTAATGACAGTAGTTTAGAAAATAGTTTGAAATTAGGCTCCAATCATTTGGAATTAGTATCAAATGAGGTATCATTCCGAAACGATGAGAATTACACTATTTTGGGGATAAATTCGAACGAGGTTTATCTAAATACAACCGAGTTGGAAATACACAATGAAAATGGTGGTACAGTATTAAATGAATCTATTGCATTTTCCAATCTAGTAACACCATATGGATTTGGTCTAGTGTAATTAAATTAAAACTGATGACCTCATTTTACTCGTTTGCGCTTGATTAAAGTATATAAAACTATTTTAATTTTAGTTTTGAATCGCCGACTAAATCGATAGAAATGCGAACCGATGAAGATGTTTTAATTAGTGCAAAATCAGGTTATTTTCAAAATATTTGCCTTAATGACATGAAACTGGATGCTGAGAAATCGGTAAGTTAGGCAAAGTACGTCAAGTAAATATATTCAGTAATACATATTTTTATAGATACATCTCTTGGCGCCAGATATTTTGATACCAGACATGCAGATCAGCATTAAAGATGAAGAGACACCGACCGGTTTTAGTGTTACGGATTATAATTTTTTCGTTCGAACCTATCAAATGTGCATATGTGAAAATGGAAAAGTATTTCTAACGTTACCGCAATATTCGTGCATTCTACCAGATAGATCAAAAACGTGTGATTAATTTTATCGGGCGTTAATAAACCTGAGGCAATTTCTCGTATAAAGCAAAATTGAATGACATCAATTTCAACCAAACTTACCTTATTCAAATAATAAAATGGCGAGTGACAACTTAAAACAAGATTAAAACAATTTTAATACATAATTACTTATTTATTCATAAATCTTAAAAAAATAAATGTATGTATATTGTGTAAATTCAATTAACAGAATATACGTGTCTTAATTTAAAATTTAACCCTATCTACTCCATCGGTCGTAATTCGTATATAAAAGCTAAAATTTCAGGTGCCAGAAGAACATAAAATTTATTAAAATTAAAAATTTCTATCACGTTTGCATTTTACACACATTTACTATTCGCGCACTACTAAAAAACTATCTAACATTATTCGTAACATTATAAAATTAGTGAATATAATTAAGTCCAGTCTTTTCGTTCGATTCACAAACACGTTTAATAGTTTTAACATTAAAATTTAGAAGAAAAAAGTTTTGTATAAATTATATCTGAACTTAATACATAATAAATAAAAGGAGATTTTATTGATTTGTGTAGATCGGTTCCAGCTCGAGATCATTAGCTTCACCTTTTTTACGTAGATTGGCACAGATTTGTTGTACGATTTGTGTAAATGTTGTAACATTAAGATTTTGTCCGAGTAGGTGGAGCAGCAGGAAATCACCTACTTGAATGTGACGCACTAAATAGTGGATGTCCTTGTATTTAGCGGTTTTTTTATCTTTTAATGTGTGTGGATCCGTTTCTTTACAGAATCGACGTTTCATAATCGCCTCACGTGTTGTCGGCATCATAATAAGCAGGGCAGAATATATGATTGCCAATCCCGATAAAACGGCCAAAATAATAAACCAGAACCATAAAAATATATAGATTTTCTCATTTAATATATTCAACGCCAAAACACATAGGGCATCATGTTTTTGTATACTCCCCGACGAACCGTATTTATGGAATGTACACTTAGTAATTCGTGGAAATATTTCGACCATCGGATCTGATCGATTTTCTTGATTTAAATTCGAAAATTTCAGCACTTCAGTACCGTATGTCATGAACGAGCCACCCAAAAATTTATCAACAAATATTATATTCACGATAACATTAACAAAGTTGAGAAACTCGCATAGAAAGTATCCAAACGAGTATGAATTATGCATGTTCATACTGTCCAAAAGATATTGCTCGATACGGGATTGTCTTGATTTACGTTCCTCCGTCGGAATTGTTAAAACGCCACGCATACCGCCCGAAATAAGACTCACTTTTCCCTCCTCCCAGTTTTTCCAAATCCAATGCGGAATATAGAACAGAATACCCTGCGTATATATAGAGACAAATATTTTATAAAATAAGATTTCAATTTATATATAATTTAATATACAAACCTGAAAGAATAACGCAAATGGCACCCACTGATAATAGCTGTGATATCTTTGTGGTTCAATATCATTACCGAGACCTGGTTGGGCAACATGTGTTCCGATCGCTTTACCATGTTGTCCCGGCAGCGTAAACGTATACGTTATCCAACAATATGTATTTATCACATGATTTGGTACCGAACCATCATTGATACACATAATTGGGTCACCAATTAAATTATTTGCCGTCACAATGATACAGCACACGAATAGGGCAGCACTTGTGATTTTATAATGGCAACGAAATATCATATTATCGATAACCGCTTTATCGATTAGGTATCGTACTTTGACGAAACCCGCGACCGCGGATACCATACCAAAGACCGACATGGTGGTCTATAAATTTTGTGCGATTGTCACGCCACGACACTATAGAGGAAATCTGAAACAAATAAAAAAAAATATTAAATATAAGCATAAGTGTTTAATGGATGGTGCTACTATAAATGTACTAATCTCTTTAAGAGGCGCTCTAAAATCGTGCTAGGGCAAAATCCACGACAGAATTATAGCCAGTACAATAAATAATCGGAGTCGATCAGAAGGGTTTGTGGCGGTATCAACCTAAATTTTACTTAAACTTCTTTAGGAGAATTTAGAGGAAACTAATGGAAATTCGGGAGACGAGCACGTAGGGTGAACGAATTTACAAGTACCCAAGATTTCAAATAGCCTAGGCGTCAGGGAGTTAGACTCCATACATACCATATAACTTAGTCAGGGTGTTAGACTCCAGGTTCCATGCCATTTTTGCGGATCTAATAATACGTAAGAAACGAGCTTATCCCTATAAACTATTTAAACAGGAAGTTACACAAAGTTTTACATAGAACGTTTGGCAGCGGCTGAGGTAAACAATAATGTCGTCACTAATGCACTGTCACGAATTAATTAAATTTATATTCAGGAAAATATCGAGTATGCAGCAATAGGGGACTGCGCGCAAGCCAACGACGAAGAGCTTAGAGATTTATTAAATAATAACTAAGTTAAAAACAAGTTGACAAAGAGTGAACACTCGAAACCGGTCCTTGGACATAAACATTTTTTATATGAAAAATATCACATAAATGTTATTTAATTTTAACTGTTTATGTTATTAAATTTTTTGGTTTTAATAAATATTGTATTTTTATTTGAATTAAAAATAATCGTTACATTGTGATATTAGCGACGGCGAACCATTTGATAATAATGGATTACCATTATTATAGTGTTTATAATCTAAGTTGAAACTCGACCAACTTCCAATTGCTTTTCATTTTTCTAAATTATTGCTATTTCAACAACTAAATCACGGCCATTTATTCCATCTTCGTTTCGGCAATTCGTTTTTGATTCTTTCCACAATTTATCCCATCCGGCAGTTAAATGGTCTACAACAGTAATAACAAAAAAATTCATTAGGCCTGCAATTAACAAAGATGCTAAAATTATGGCTCAAAATTGTTCTAAAATACCCTTTTGGTAAATTCGATCTAGTATCGCAGCGTTTCACTGAAGTTGGTCCACTTCTAATCTTAGATAATCAGAGATACTGTAGACAGTGGCATTTCGGTATTTTCAACGTGAATAACTCGATATGGCGTTCCAGAATCAATTGTAACTGACCAAGGAGCACAATTCAAGTCACTAATCTTTGAAGAATTGTTCTAAATTTCTGGGATTCGAACACAAATGAATGATGAGCAATAAACTTAAGCGCAATGGCATGATAGAAAGATGGCATCGTACAGTTAAAACGGCCATTATATGTCACAATAGAAACGACTAGACTATAAGAGTTTACCAGCAATTATGTTCGATTTACGCACTACATTAAGAGAGGAACTCCAAACGTCATCGGCCGAATTATTATACGGAACAAAATTAAATATTGACGTGAGGATTAACAATAAACGGGTTAAAGCGTTCATAAATCGATTAAAACCGGCATACATAGAAGTTTACACCGACGATGTAATTTCAAGTTAACCGGCAGGCGAACGGGCACTCACAAGTACATCAGTTAATCCACCACTCCCAAAAAAAGAGTAACATTTAACGATCCACCAAATAGCAATGTACCAGAAACCCAACATTATAAAATAACCACTCGATCAAGTAGAATATCTAAGAACCCTAGCCGATTACGTGACTGAGGTTACTGGGAGGGAGTATTGTGGCGGTATCAATGTCAAATATTTTGAGTAGTGTTTTAAGTTATAAATTTTAGCCTTTCGGTTGGCAACTAAGCAATATAGTATTATGATTTTAAATGGTATACTAATAGGGAGATAGCTTGAGTATAAAGCCTAATGTTTTAGAAGGTCTATATGTTCACTAATAGTAGTCCCTAGCACAGAGCCGAATATAGCAATTCAAAAAATCATAAAACAAAAATCTGCGACATTCTTATAGCTATCATGGTGGCAATTACCAACCAAAATTATCAAATTATCCTGAAGTAAGTAAAGCTGAAAAGAGCGCAAATACTTGATGTGACGATAGAGCCTTTCGCAAATTATATATGTATGGCCAATTATAATGAAACTTGGCTATTTCTCAACCGATTATGATGAAATTTGGCAAGTGCGTTGGAAATGTAGTCAATAGTGCGATGGAAATTTATCAACTTATAGCAAAAAAATTTTGGGTGATTATCAAAGTGGTTTTCGTCCAAATTGATTAACGACCAATCAAACTTTTACACTGAGTATTGTGTTGGATATATGCTATGAAAATGACATCCCTGTACACAGTCTATTCATAGACTTCCAACAGGCGTACGACAGCATTAAGAGGAATATGTTATGGAACGTATTGTCCTCCCTGGGCATACCGTCAAAATTAGGTTCAATGTGCCAGCCTTTAATAGATGACTCAACATGAAAGGCGCTAATAGAAGGCAAAATTTCGAGACCCGATAGCCCAAACTCTCTTTAGCCTATCATATTAGTACGTCATTCGTCAGCTCAATATGGTATATGGGGCAGCACAGTGAATGAGTTCAAATATGTACCTAAGATCACTGACCACTGAGCAAAACTCCGTTTCTATGGGCATTTAAAACAGGCCTTGTAGTCGGTACCAACGAAAGTAGGAACTCGTCGGAGACCACCTAACCGATGGATGGACGACGTTGAAAGGGTAAACACACTCGGTTACCGTGTCTGGCGTTCTCTTGCGGTGAATCGAATTATTTGGAAAAGCATCGTTAAGGCGGCCAAACTCCTTCATGGGATGTAGCACCAGCGGAAGAAGGGTAGAAGTTGGTTGGATGAAGTTCTGGAATATATAACTTAGCCGTTTCTAAACCGATAAGGGTGTAATCCAATACGTAGGATGGAAATGAGATTTTAAAATGATTTGCTGATGAAATTCTGGAATTCGGCTGATTGGAATGGAACTTGTCTGTTTCTTAACAAATTGATTTAGTTCTGAAAAATGGCCTAACAGCTCTGCAGGCAAAACATAAGAATATTTCTGAGGATAAATCGATTCCAATGGCTCAAATTCCAGAACTTCATTTAAAAATCAATTTAGAATTCCATTTCAATCCCACATATCGGATTTCATCGTTATCGGTTTATAAATAACCAAGTTCCACTCTGTTTGGCCATACTCCACAACTTCATCAAAAAATCATTTCCATCA
Organism: Tipula helvola; assembly: GCA_963556165.1. Taxonomy (NCBI): domain Eukaryota; kingdom Metazoa; phylum Arthropoda; class Insecta; order Diptera; family Tipulidae; genus Tipula; species Tipula helvola. Next base: position 346,136,674 of record OY744483.1, on the reverse strand, counting down.
TACATGTCAAATTTCATCATAATTGATTAAAACGGTAAAATTTCATTCTTATCGGCCATAATTCAGAACTTAGTCTAAAAATCATTTTAGAATCCCATTTCCAACGTTCATGTGAAATATCATCATAATCGAATAGCCAAGTTCCATCCTACTTGGCCATATTCCAGAACTTTATCCAAAAAAAGTTCCATCCTATAATTGGCCATAATTTGTTAGAGGTTCAATTTGAAGTGTAAAAGGATCAATTTGAACTGTGAAATGTTCAATTTGAAGTGTAAAACCTGTATTGATCAAAAAGTGTCATGAAACCCTCACATTCAATATTTTGTGCATAAAGCAAATAAAGCTTACTTTACTTGTCAACGAATGATTGTCAACATGTGGGGCTTCAATCCGCAAAAGACACTTTAGTTATATGTGCCAGACTATTATAAGGCCTATAATAACGCAAGTGGCCTTAATAGGATGGCCAAAAATAGAATAATCCAAAGTATGCTCAATATTATTGTAAATAAAATGCGAAGACTAATCTGCCTAAGTGAAGTGCAACGGAAACAATGGAGACCTGCTCCCATTAACAACCCTCGAAAAACTTTTAGAGATTTCATCACTGTCTCTACATTTTAAAATAAATGCTGTGTTTATAAAAAAAATTCTCAATATTTCGACGTTTATCTGGTAAAGTATTGGGGTTAGTGAGAGTGCAAAATATCCGTACAATAGATAGCGCCACTATAAATGCAACGGACGCTCAAATTGTTCAAGGCTTATACAATTCAGAGCCTCAATGCAATCTGATAGGCACGGGTGAGGTAATGGCGTTCATCAAAGAATTAAGCATTCACTTTACGTGGTAATATAACGCTCAACTTTTTGGTGCACGCTTTAAAATATTCGTTTTTATTATTTGATTTCACCTGAATTATCTTTTAGAAGGTTACAACACAATTTAATAAGGTAAATAATTTTTTTTTATATATAATTTATTAACATTTTCTAGGTGACATAAACTATAATAAATTAAAACACAATTATAGTGTTTTGTATATGTACTCGGACTAGTTAATTTGTCAAAATTCGTATGACATTAAACAAATGTCATTTGTAACGGTCATATGGATTTGGACACAATCATAATCATGATCAACACGTTGTTAATAATAAAATAAATTGATGATGATGATGAGTGATGACATTACACAATTTACACTTTCAACGCGAAAAATTTAATTTAATGATCACCTTCGTTACTGAAGTGTTAATTTTTCTTTTTTACAATTATGTGTTTTTAATTATAACATTCATATATGCATACTTATTATGACTGACATAAAATTTTGTCATTTTATTATGTGAATGTGTACGACTGACAATGACTGCGCGCGCGTTCCAATCAATTTAATTTTGTGCGATCGCGATGACAATGAAATGAATGAGTCGAGATTGATATTTGATATTAGTCGTACATATATGATGGCCTAATTAAATTCATAATGTTATGTTAAACAAGTTAAATAACGCAAAGTATATTTTTTTACTATTAAAGAGTCACATTCAGTAATAAAAAAACTTGTTAATTTCGAGAGAAGTTTAACTTTCACCAAGTAAGTTGGAAATACTAAATTGATGTTGCTCTGTCGATTAGAGCAGCGGTGACAAATATCTCTTTCTATTTAAAGCTTAGTGCAGAGAAACCAGTATTTGGATTCTGAGAAATTCTAAGAAATTAGCAAAACAATTTAATCACCATATATATATATTTCACAATATTTCTTAGAAATGATATTAATTTACATAATCTGTAATTCGGGAAATCCCATTATTTTGACAAAAAGTATTGCGTTTCTTTCCGTGTGTATCAAATTTATATTTCAACATACATACTTTGTCGAATAGATAATCTTGACGGGTCGATACTGGCTCGCGGGTCGGTTTTTACTCTCGTATGAATTATAATTTATACAAATTCTACTTCAATGTACAATTTCAATGCTGGTTTCAAAGTCGTGATTATCATATTGTATTATAAATTAATATTCTTGAGAATCACCTTGAACTTTATTAGGTTTGTTCTTATTTGCAAACGCAACCAAAGCGATGCAAAGTTTGTTTTGTCTGTTCTGTATCTTTACATATAATAATGACAGGTGCACAGACTGCAGAATTTTCAATTACTATTTGATATTGAAAATGCGACTATGTGTACAATGATTATGCTCGTACAACGGAAGTAATTTAAAACTTGTTTGCTGATTCATCTGCGGGAAAAGCGACTTGCTTATTAATTATATAGAACTTTGCTCGTACTAAATTATGTAAACTTGGTGAAGAAAACCCGCCGCTTTTTGTTGGTGATATGTATCTACAACAACGATTTGATGGGAAAGGATAATATTCGATTTTTGGGGCCTAAATTGGGGCCCTATGGTTAAGTATTGTTCCTTTGTTTACTTTTTCTTGGCATTTGTTACTTTGGATCGTTTTCTGTTTCTTATCGTTTTAGATTTCCAGTGATTGAGGTTCATTTTGGAGCTGGATGAAGCGTTTCTTGATTTTATTTGTAAATATTGCGTATCAAATCACGCCCACGTCATGTTTACGCTAGGTTTTGATTTTTAGTTTGGTTTTGTTGCTTAACAACCCCAATCTAGTCCTGAAATTTATGTTAGTTGATAGGCCATTAATTATTAAATGTAGTAAGTTTAAACGCCCAAAGTCTAGTCACAAATATTGACGAGATTCGTCACATTTTTAATGGCGCTTCAGTAGACTTTTTAAACCCAAATATCCCTAATTCAGCTTTTGCATAAAAGGTTTCAATATATTTCGGAAAGATAGGACGGTACCTCCCCTTAATTATGGGTGCTTATGTTTGTAGGTGATCACGCTAAGGATAGATTAGTTACCATACCTTCTTCTATTTCAGAATTGTTAGTATCGGATTTAGAGTTTTTATTTGTCAACGTTTTCATAAATGGTCGTAAAATTTTATTCGGTACCGTTTATCCCTGGTAGACTTAGAAAGTTTGTTTAGTTATTTATCTTGCAGATTCAATGAAATGTATATACATATCAGGTGACTTTAGTTTCGATATACAAAAATTCGGCTTCCCTCAGGATTATTTGAATCTGTTAAATAGTCTTCATTTAACCGTATACAACACGCTAACGTTTTGCTGTCCAGCCGCTAGCGATGCCTCTTATTCCCTTATTGACCATGTCATTTCTTTTACTAATCACTGTATTTGTTTTTTCAATCAGTTGTCTCTCGGTATGGGATCCCATCATGATCTTTTAGTTTTTTCTGTGAATTAATACTCTCCTTTTAGCTTTAGAGATTTTGCTAGTACAGATAATTCCCGCATTGACTTAGTTTGTAACTCGGTTCCTTAGGAGGATATTTTTTGCCTTAGCTCTGCTCCTAGCCAAGTAGAATTTTTTAACTCGTATATTAGTTTGGTCTTTGATAGTTGCGTTCCGCTTAAAAAGGTTATTTTCAAAGTGAAATCTCCGCCTTAGTTGTCTCAGGAAGTTTCGAATCATTAGAAGAATTAGAGTTATAGTAAATATCGTTTATGGAAAAGGTATCCTAATAGTCAGTCTCATTTAGATTATAATCAGGCTCGTAATAGAGTTGTAGTGTTAATTCAGATTTCTAAACGTAATTATTTCAAGAAAAAGTTAGACTCCTCCCTTCCTCCCAAGGTTTTCTGTCATAATGTTCGTAATTTATGCCTAAGTAGGCGTCCTCTAATTCGTTTTCGTTTTCAAATATTTCTCTCGATGAAGGTTAAATCGGAATCTTCTGGTCTGGATAACGTCAATTTAAAATTCGTTAAGCGAGCTTTCCCTTTTGTCTCAAAATCCTTATCCTCTGTTGTTTTCTATGTACATTAATGACATAGAATCCTCTATTCACCATTGTTAATTTCATATTTTTGCTGGTGACGTCAAAATTTATAGAAATAGTCATTTAGATCAGGATTCTATTTATAGGAATATTTCTCTGATAAATAAAGACTTAAGTAATATCGTTAGTTGATCGCGGTCTCTATTTAATAGGCTCGTTTTAAATGCGAATAAATTTCAGTCGATTATAATTTATAAAAAATCGTTAGACACCTCGTCCTTTTCTGGTATTTCTCTGCAGGGTTCGCTAATAAAGTATTCAAATACTGTTAGAGATTTAGGATTAGTTATTAATAAAACTCTTTCTTGGGGTGACCATTTAGTTAGTATTAGTACAAGAGGGTCTTTGGCATGCTTAGTTGTTTGTATAAAGTAGTAGGATTTTCTGATAGTAAAAAATGTTTTTGTCCTATCTTCTTCCTCATATTTACGGTGACATACATAGTTATATTCGGTATGCTTCAGGAAAATTTCAACGTTCTGCAAAGATGTTTCAATGCTTGTACTAGGTTTATTTTTGGTATTAAGAAATTCGATCATATTTCTGCCGACTCTAGTCTTGTTTTAGGATGTAGTTTATCTACTTTTTACGAATTTCGTGTTTGTCTTTTTATTTTTAAACTTCTTAAAGCTAAGAAGCTTTATTATCTTTATAGGAAGTTACTATTTAGTATTCATTCCTCAAACATCCGCCTGATTCCCACCAAAAATTGTTGTAGGTCGCTAAACAAATCCTTTTATGTTAGGGGAGTTTTTGATTGATTGGCATGATTGATAGGCAATACGTAGTTTTTTTAATTTGTTTTTAATATTATTCCACCTCTTGCTGTACATTTTATAGTAAATGAGCTATTGCTCAAAATATAATGTATATGCATAAGCCATGAGGTGGAAATTGTTTGAAAAAATTTAAGAGGTTTTTCTGTCTAATGGAAGCAGCTTGTACATTAATAAAGTGTGGCTATATAGATTCGCTTAAAGCTGGAATACGACTGTTCCATAAATAGCGAAACATAAACGTATCGCTGTTCATTTCAAATTAACTATAAAAAATCTGTTTCGCATACACAAGGAATTAAATTTGGAGAAACGTGACACCATCCACATTTAAGGGCAAATAATATATTGAGTTTTACCAATATTTTATGAATTCAACGGAATTTTTAATTAACAATCAGTTCTGTTGGTTTTGTTGTTTGTTCGCCAATTCACGTCAAAATAAGAAAGAAGAAAGGTGAATAGCCTTTGATTAAAAAATAGTTTATCTATACTTTATTAATTATAAACCGCGATTAATCCGCGATTAATCCGCGATTACACTAAAAGCAATAACACCGTGCGTTGAACTGTATAAAAAAAAGATAATTTGCCATCACCAACAGTTACATATTTTAGAATACTTATCATTATAACAAAAAGCAAAAGAAATCACAATTTCCTTTATGTGAGAAGCTAATTATCTAGAATTATATAAACATTACGCTTGTTGCCGCGCCACGACCACATAAACATTTTATCGCAACAATCTCTTTACGTATAGTTCAATCATAAATTTATAAATAAGACAGACTTAGTGGCATGTTGCACCAAAAAAAACAGAAAAATTGTGTTTAAGCCCCGAAACACATGGTAGTAATTAAATTTTGTTTATATGGAGATTAAACAATACTTTCACTTGTATTTTATAACAAGAATGTGCGCGCTACATACAATCGAAATGCTGCCGCCTACGAAGTACTGTAGTACATGCTTTCATATCTAACATGATTACTAGTAAAAAATATTTTTAGAATCAGCAATATTTTAAAATTATTCTCGGTAATAAGAATTATTGGTTTGTATTTGTATGGTATATAGGTAATTTGATCTGTTTTGTTAATACCATAGGTTTGACTGCACTTTGTTATTTAATTCTCATGCACTTTTCTTTTGTTTACACTCAGTCGTGATCATTAACCATTTTGGTGGTCTTTCATCCATGTATGAGAAATTAAAAGAAGAATGAAGGTTTATAATGTGCATAATACTTACTACTTAGTCGTATATTCTTAAATCTTAAAAGGATTATTACAAATTTTATTTAACTTCGACTTAAGGTCATAATCTCAGGATTACGTTTATTTATGTATTCTATTAAGATTTTATAAAGGTTTAAACGTTATGACTTATGATGCTAGAAACATCACCATGATGAACTTGATATAAAACTTCTAAAAAGCACTGCCATGCTTGGATTTGAAAAGGATTAAACTTCTTAAACAGTTAGCATAATTATTGTAACAAGCTACGGACTTCACTATGAATAAGTGAGTTTAAATTGAACTGTATTGCTACTGTTAACTAAAGAGAGCCCAAACGGGATAGAGATCCAAATGTGCCAACAAATTATCGAGGCATATGTATGTAAGATTTTGTGAATGAAAATAATTTGTTGCCATCGACAACATTTGGGTTTCGAAAGAACCACTCTACAATGGAGTGAGTCGAAAAGTTTGTGTGGGAAATAAGAAAGGATAATATTAAAGCTGTGGCAGTATTTTTGGATATTGAAAGGGCTTATAATTACGTAGTTCCGTGGAAATTACAACAAATTCTTTCGAATTTTAGATTTTCACGGAAAGCATAGGTGCAATTCGAGTTGTGCTATGTAGCTAATGTTTTGGTGGGAGCCACTTTTATTTTGCATAAAGATATCTGAATGAAAATCAACTAACACGTTAGTGAACCCCGGACTATGACGTCGTTTAATGACTGATTCCAATTAACTTTCAATTCCAATAAATCTTGATAGTAACCCTAGTTGGTCGCATAGAGAGCAGTCATCTCGGACAGCACGATTTGTTTGGTTGATATGTAATTCCTAACGTCTTTATAATTTCAATTTCGTTATAAATTGGTCATGATATTGTGCAGACCTATACCGTATCCAATAAACTTACTAAATTATTTGAATCACTCTTGTCTAGGATGGAGGATGTGTTCTTCCCAAAGCTGCGACATCGAATTTGAGTTGACCGTTATATTGGCCATATATAAATTTCTTCCCAGAACTCTTGCTCTCACGGGAAATTTCTGGCTTGATCGGGTGTGGCTTAATCCAAATGGTGGTGGTAAGTTCAACCTTCACTTGACACTTACGAGTATTAAATGCTGGTTACCCATATTGATCTGCAGTTTTTTTAATTTTTAAATGATCTTTTATCTTGAATTCTCAATCCAATTCAATCTCTCTTACTTCTCGTACTTCATTTTATTGTTTTCTAAAATGTTCTTTTTCCCCAAAAGCTCGAATGATTCAATTACATAACATCAACCAGGAAGACCTTCTGAGCGGAACAAATATATAAAGCAGCCAAGCCCCTCAGCAAGTTATGCTTAACGTCACACAGCATTAACATTAGATGAAAGGAAAGAAGAATAAGGAGGAAATGAGAAGAGACGATTAATCATTAAATTATAAAGCATTAAACCCGCATATTGGAATAAAACTCCTACATTTGGGCTGGTGTACTTTGTACTGAAAACTAACTGCAGTAGATCGACTACGGATTTTAGCCTTATCTCTTCTCTCGATTATTTTTCTCACAGACGAAAACTAGGGCTCTATGAATATTCTACAGATACTTCCATGGTAGGTGCTCCTTGTACGGACCATCATTCACCGGTTTAATTTAGAACTGAGTTCGCCAGTTCTATACGCAGATGGATGCTTATACGATCTTCAAAAATTAAAACTTAATCAAAAATAGAATGCTTGTAGCCAACCTTCCTTAACACTAGTTTTCGTTTTTCTGACATTCCTTATCAAATTCCCTTCATTTTCTTCCTTTTTTGGTAGAGGTTTGGAGTCATATAAAAATAGAAGTTATACAATTAACATCATCCTTACCACTAATATTCTTCACATTCCTGATCACGAGAGTTCAACTCGAGAAGCGAAGTTTTTCTAGTAAAAGTGTAGCTACACAAATTAACGAAAAACTTAATTGTTCAGGAAAAGTGTAGTTATGCATGAAAAAAGGGGAATTAATTGGCAGATAAAGCGTTTTCTAAAGATGTTACCACATCTTTTTCATTTAGTGCGGATAGATTAAGCTTTCTAAAACAATTAACTTCGGTTCGCAAGGAAAATGTTGAAAAATGAAAAAAAAAATCCATCCGTCTGTCTGGATGCATGTACCTGTGGTCAGTGGCATACCCAGAAATTTGTTAAGGTGGGGTTCTCAAATAAAAATTAATTTCTATAAGGAAATAATTGATTCGTCGTGACGCTAAAGCCAATTCATCGAGGACATCGTCTATTGATATATCCACATCTATGTGAATATTTAATAATACCAATCGATTAAGTCGCTCCTTGCCGATTGTGTTTCGTAGATAATTCTTAAGGCGCCTGAGCATCCTGGATCTCTCCTACTGGAAAGATTATCCAGATTAAGAGTAATTCTTAAAGTATGACAAATATTTTGTACTAATTTTGTTATTATAGGTAGAAGCGTTCAAGATCTACCTGACCTTAGGTAACCTAATTTCGACTTAATCTGGATAAAAGATCTATTCAGATCTATAAAGAACATGGCTAATATTATGCCGATTTGATTACTTTTCTTTTAAGTGAAGAATTACATCTATAATAGGTATTGATTTTTTCCTAATTCGAATTATAAATGATTTTGTTTTCTGTGTGAATTGGCACTTCACCATGTAATGATTTTATGATGTTGGGTTAACCTACCTCAACTCCTCTTCCCCACGCCACTGCCAGTGGTATCTTGAGAAAAGCTTGGCCATTTGATTTTTTTTTCATCATTGGGTTTCTATGGTCAAGGCAGCGAATGAAGAAGCTTTTGGAAGTACACGTCAAGAAAATCGGGCACCTTCCATACGAATTGACCCAAAACCAGGTGGTGATATTACTACGTGGTTTTCGATCCACATTCATCAAATTTTATGGGTCGTTTTACGTCTACCGGACCACCTCCGTGCCCAAAATTTAAAGCATCCAAAAAATATCTTAAGGCCACCAATGTTTTCATTGAAACGTCTATTTTCGAATGCCGAGTGCCGTTTTTGAAAAAAACAATACGGCGACTCAATATGGCGGCAAGAATCAGAAAACCGAGGAAGCAGTGGAATCAATTATAATAATTTTCGAGTAAGATAACTCTTTTTCTCAAAAAATACACCATCAGCCAGTTCAGCATTCAGATGTTAGAAATTAATAAAAATTTTCAAAAATTCAATATGGCGCCTCTAAATAGGTAAATCACTTTATTTTAAGAGAAAAGGCGATTTTTTTGACACAAGCTTATTAAGTTATAAATAAAATTAATCCTATAGGTTGCTCTATCCGATTTCGTATACATTATTTGGCCCAGAAAAGGGCCAGTTGTTCTCTATATCCATCCATACTTGTAAATAATTCTATATGCAACATGCTGTTCAGCATGAGTATGTTTCAAAACACTTTAATTCAAAACATTGAATTGTGGTGTGCGCGAGGAAAAACCATACAACATGAATTTTATGATTCCTCAATTTAACGAGAACACTCAGGCCCGTAATTTTAAACGGGGATAGTGATAAATCAGCGAATTTATCCCCTCTTTCGTATTTTTAAATGAAAATAAATCCACTGAATCAAACCTGGATAAAAATTGTATCTATTTTCCAAAATTCGGAAATATAAAACATCATTTATGATCTATCAAATTACACATATACAAAATATACAGAATTGCAAATTTAATTATTGTCAATAATTAGAGTTGTTGTTATCAATCCTTATAATAGTAAATTATTAATTTTTCTCATTCAATCATTTGGAAAGTTGTTAATTGGAATTTTCCCCTCTTACATTTATTTCTACACAACAATTTCTCAGATAAGATATTATTCACACCCGCATATTATTATTCTATAAAACGCATAATATAATGAGAATGAGACGTGTCATCAAAAAATGTCATAATCAATAAACTATACCAAAATTATAAATTATTTTCAATTTAAACAAACACCACCGTTTCATACCAATATATAATTTAGCTCTGTAGGTACATATTTAAATCGGCTACCACATTTTAAAGAACCCACAGATTTTATCACTCTCCTTATATCATATAAACATGTTGAAGCAAAACCGAATTGTATATACCATTTAATGAATACTAATTTTACAAACTATTACGTTAGATTAAAATTTTTTATTGACCGCCTTCGCCTACCTTAATTAATTCATCATAAATATAATATGTATCTGTATACTGTAAAGATTTAAAGATCTAAACATGACGACGAGACATACCGCGTGCGTCATAATAGATTTGGGTTAGAAAACAAAAAAACCAAAAACTACATAATAAATTTGAATTTATTATCTTCTGGTTAGTAGAATCGATTTAAGGTTATTATTTTTTTTTTTTTTTGATACCGGTTTCATTTTCTTACGGGTGATGAACCGCGCATGCATGCATGGATACATGTCTGTCACACATTATTATGTCATTAATATTAGTATTTTCTTAGGAAATTAACATAATTTACTTTAAGCACGAATATAAATATTGAAAAATCACATCGTTGTAAAATAAATAATAATCAAATAAATTGACAAAAATTAGTGTTTATGGTAAATATGGTATGTCAAAAAATTTTATAATTACGTATAGAAAACCGCGTGCAGCGTGCAACGACATTTTGTTTAAAAAAAAAAATGTAAATTACGCACAAATTGTCATGTGGCGGCTAAATTAAACACCAAAAATGAGTTAACAATTTATTTAAATATTTATATTATACTTGAGTTTCAACTTCTATCGAAATACATAACACAACGTATGTAATTTTCCACCTGTACAAGGTTGTATGATTGTGACAACTATAATTATCATCTATTAGTTAGCCGAGAACTAGAATTTTTACTTAAAGCTTATCAACGTGAATTATAGTTGTTAAATTAGAAAATTAATTTTATTTATATTTGTAGTTTGTATGTACTTGGCTAGGTTAAATTAATCATGTTTTCATATACACACAGGCAGACACACTCATCCACAGAAAGAAGGTTAAATGGAAATAATTTGCACTAAATGAAAGCTTCCGATGGTTTATTTCATACTCGTATATGTAGCTACAAAAAAATTGTAAAATTGATTCGATTCATGGAAACTGTGTTTGTTATAAATATGTAATATGTTTATGTAATTTACAGTTAGAATTTACTTGATCATAAATATTGATCTTGTAGGTATAATTGGACGCCATTAATTTTTAAAATAGAAAACAAAATTACGAGTAGTTCTTTTGTATAATATAGAAAATAGAACAAGCTTAACGATTAACTTTACCTACTATATACGGTTACGGTATTATCAATTAGAATAGCAATAGACAGTAGCATTAATGTTAATAGCTGTTTGACCTCTTTTCATATTAAATGCATTGATCATTTGAACAAAATCACATTTTTCACACTTCACTCGTATAAATAAATTTGTGAACGTAAGTATCTATAGTTGGAAGGTTTTCATTAGCCTTCACGTTTTGAGTGACGATTTTGGGGTATTTCTGATCTTCCTGCGGAGGCAAAACGATTTGGTCATTAATCTCGCCAAGAGTTATATCAGGACGATCGATCTCAAAGCAAAATCTCTGGCGTGTTTAACGCAGAAACTTGGTTGTTTTTATTGGCCGAATACAATTTTAACGTATATCCTTAAATACTTTTTTTTCTACTTTTAACCTTTTAATCAAAGCCAAACAATTGCTTACATAATGAAGGCAGTCGATATATTTACAGCATCTTGGAAATGTCTCATCGGTTGAAGATGAATTTTAAACGGCCATGACCAGTAAGAATCCCGACCAAGACCCTCAGCTGATATTTTCTCATAGACAAAACAAACTTAGCTAACCTCTTATTAAGGCTGGGCAGTAACGAATTACATGTATTTGAATTACGTAATGAAAATACAAATTACAATTTGTATTTTAATAACTCGTTTTCCAAGTAATAGTATCTTGGTATCTTGTGCCTTAATTACTTAAATTCTAAGTAATTGTAACTTGTATTTTAATTAAATCAGTTATTGTAATTTCTTGTTTACATTTTTACAAGGCTTATTAAGATTTGGCTCCAGAGCCGTTAATATAAAACCTGATGTTAGTCATTGTTATTTAATGATACATTTTTTCACTAATCGAATTTTGTCAAATCAAATTTATCAATTTACAAATGCAAAGTAATTGTAATTTGTATTTTAATTACTAAATTTGGTGTAATTCGTAAAAGTATTTTAATTACTCAGCGTAAAATAATTTGCCCAGCCTTGCCTCTTGTTAGGTTTACTAATGCACTAACTCGCCATCTATAGCAGCTAGAAGCATCGAGTCATCTTACAGTCTTCATTTATTCAGAAAAAAGTTCTTAACTACTTTTTACCACTGTTGAAGGATAACGAGCAACGTGTTAGCAATCTCGAACGCCCTCAATGTCACCACGAGTAGAAATTTTCGCGTATGTTGTTCTAATGAGTGCGGAAAACAAAGAAGATTAATGAAGTGAACTGTTTAAAATCTATCATGTTTTTTCTGACAATTTGCACGCACTGTAACTTTTTTATATTTGTCAGCGAATTTTAAAGCGTCAACCATACTATGTGTGTGAGAGGTGAAATAAAAAGTACAGTCATACTCAGACTGCTCGATGATATATGATCAATCGAAGAACAAAACGACCTATAAATTGGGAGTGCTTATTAAGACAGATTATCATAGAGAAAAAAAAAAGCTGCTCTCTGTTTTAAGTCTTCTAAATATGGGCTCACACGCTAAGCCATCCATTGTGGCAATCGCAATATTAGTGGGGAATTAAAAATGCAAGCGTTTCTAAAAATGTTATTAGAGCTTGGCTTCTCGCCAATTTTAAATCGAATTAATTGGTTTATGATTTACCAAAAATCTCTGAACCAGGGAGTAATTACAACCTTTCAAATTGTGTTGCTTGTGTTGCAAACTTTGTTTTGAGAGGTAATTTGAAGGATGTAAAATATTTTGTTCATAACCTAGGTTTCCCCTCGTTATCATGTTGATCAGCATTTATCAGTTATTTACGAAATTTGATGTTAAAACGGATTTTTGACAGATACACTGCGCATAAAATTTTCCCATTTTTTGCATATTTTTTTAATTATTTATTTATTTATTCTAACATCAACGGGATGAAAATCCGTTTTTGATTACAATTTTAATTACAGTTTTACAATTTAGCTTTGATTTGCTTTTTAAAAGTAGATTTTGAAATATTAAAATCAAACACATCAGAATTATGATTAAATTGTCGACAAATAAACGGGATCGGAGCATTATATGCATAGTTAGATTTAAATGTCGGCAAATATATAAAATACCTGGCTCAAGTAGGTTTACAGGGCACATGAATATCAATCTTTGCAAGTAGTTCCGGACAATCAATAGACTTGTGTTTCATTTGTTGTTATTTAACAGTAAACAAAAAATTTAATGTATGTTGATTTTGGTTACTATATTTGTATCACAATCACAACTCACACGCACAATCCAAAACAAATTTTAATTATCAGTTCAGTGCTAAATTTAGAAGAATTCGGTTGTTATTTAAAAGTTACTTTTGGTACTTATATTAGCGATAATGTGTTTACACAGTTCTCCTCTTACAAGTGTTAGTGACACGGGCAGCAAAAATCATTTATAAGAGAAAAGTCTACAAATTTGACTTGAGTAGATTAATATAAGATGATACAATGATAAAACGAGATAACAATAAAAATAAGAATAAAAAAGCATTGAAATTGACATAAAGCTGTAGTCTGTAGATTTTAAGACCATGCGCAAACATTAATACCTTAGAATGCTGTATTACTTCAGTAATGTCGTTGTCGAAGATTAAAAAGATCCAAGGAAAAACATGGGAGCCTTGCTGGGTTACTCCTGAGGTAGCTTGAATTAATTTGATCTTCTATTTCCAAGCTCAATAAACAGAATTCGTCTTAGAAGAACAGACTGATGAAGTTGTAAATTTATTAAATGTTTATATTATACACATAAGTATAATCAAAATAATTTAAATTGTGAGCACCCAGATTTGATTATTTCTTGTTAGTTTCTTATGTAGAAAGATTCAAGAATAAAACCATTGGCAGCATTTAAATAAAAATAAACTAAATCCGGTTACTTAAATATGATTAGAGTCATATTCTCTTAGTTTAGTTGAATAAACCCCATAAGGCTTCCACAAAAAACAGCGCATTACAGTGATTTTTTACAACCATAGTCATTTCAAACTTTTCTTGTCATGGAGGAGTATGGTTATGGTAGTAATCACATGAAATGATTATTGGTGTAAAAAATCAGTGCAATGTGATGTTTTTTGTAACAGCCTTGGAAATTAAATATTGATGGGTGCTTGGCATGACAAACGATACGACTAAGGGAATACGGCTATTAACCAGGCAACAAACTGTTTAACAAGCGTTCCAATATTATACAATGGCTGAGGTAGTGAAAAGCATTCGCAAATACGTTATACACCACATCAACTTTCTCGTGCTTTTCAATTTAATTAATAAAGTTGCTAGTAAATTAAACAAGATTTGTCGATGTTGATCTTTTTGGTATAAAGGCGGTTCAAATAACTTAGGTACTGAAGATATTGATGTAATCCCTCTATAACAAGAAACATCATTTCTTGCTCAAGCTTTGAAAATTGGTGTTACTCTGGTTATTTGCCATTTCTGTAGAACTTCTGCTAGTTTTAATGATTGATTAAATAGAAGACGCAGAGGAATTGCCAACATTGTAAAATCGTTTAATATTCAAACTGGAACGCCAACAGAACCACATCAATCTTGGAATACTTCAAGAGCTCGATGAATATCCTCGGTTTTAATCCGTGGTGTTAGTATGGCTCTTCATACGGTGAATAGTATGTAGTTTACTTGAGTAAAGTAATTTTAAATTGTTAGTTAATTGCCGTTTGTCTGATTTTGTGAAAGTTGTACAGCGTTTTTGGCATAACTGGAATATCGAAATCTACCGGTATTTGTTAAAAGTGACGAATCCCCTATATCGTTGTTAGTAGAGGATTTTGTTTATTTCAATAATGTGGTAAATCGAAAGAGATTGGACTGACCAAATAATTGGTCCGAGGCGAAAGTGTAGTTCAAATTAGGGTTAACTGAGCTTGGTCTTCCGTATTCTGCACATTTGCTACTTAGTTTAGTTAGTGAGCCAAAATAGATTCCATGACAAATTGGTTTGTTTTGTAATAAATATCTGTACAATGGGTGACCCATATTAAAGCAATTAAACCTTTAAGATTCCACTTCGTAGTTCAAAACCAAGATTAGATAGATGCTAGCTCAGATTAAGCTTAAATTAAATCACCTGTTAGTCTAATTTTCAGATAAAGAAGACATCTTCCTGTTGCATTAGGTATTTTCTGCGCCGAACAATTTCTTCTCTAATCGAGAGGGCTTTTCAATATTTTGGATTATTCGAAAATTTTAGAAATTTTCGAATTTTGTATGGCAATACCCAAAGCTTATAGCTTTCAGTTTCAGTCTCAACGCTTTAATTGATGATAAGGAACTCGCAGAAAACAGTAGACTGCCAATTGATTTGCTGTAAAGCTTCAACAGATGATCACTCGTTAAGATAATGGAGAATTTCATGGAGGGTAAAATTTCCTTTATTGTATTTCGATAGAATAGTAAGTAGGTGCTGTAGGAAGAGTAAACGTCATATAGCATGGTAGCAATTAACGGTGTTTTATATATTTTAACGGTATTTATTTGAAATTAGAAATCGTAAGGGAGGCAGTGGGAAAACGGTTGAAAGAAGTGGGTTTAAGAAAGCGAGTTACTATATTATATGCCCAGAATTAACGTCAGAACTCCGAAATATCTTCAATTTGAGTTAAGAGACAACTGCTCGAACCTAATTGGTTAAATATACTATACATAATGCCTGGAACCCCAAATGATGGATTTTGCTCTATATTGGTGAACATTTTTTATTTCCATAGTAATACACCACATCTTGAGAGCATCTAATGCATGAACTATGAAATGTTCAGTGAATTGTGCATAATTTAAATACAATATTAAAATTTATTTAATTAAAAACATCTCCAAAAGCAGATTTTAAATTGAAAATAATTTCAATGTATTTGTATCGCCAAATTAATGAGAAACGGACAGATAGATTGATAAAATTCTGGACAGTTTATTTCATGCAATTCAAAATTACGCAATTATAAGCAACATTTTACATTTTCTGATGACACAGATCATTAATCGTCAGTATACAATTTATACGGAATTTGTATAAATCGGAAATCGACCTTCTTAATACTTATTAATAAGAATTTAATAAGCTGAGTCATTTTACTCAAAATACGCAAAAATAGTTTAGCGTAAGAGTATGACAAATTTAGTTTTCATCCGAAATTGGAAATTCTCTCAAATTCTCACTGCATACCAAAACAATTTACGTAATTTTAATTGAAATTAAAACACTTTGAATTGTTTAGTATAAAATGAAGCTACCAAAATAATAATTAAAATTTTAACGATCACGTTACAATTTATGTTCGGTAATTGTTTCTTATTTTCACTTATACTATTACACAATACTACATAAAACATTTACAAGTTTTAATTAAAACTTTTTTATTTTATGACATTTTAAATGAAGTTATAATTTAAATTAGTTATTATATCCGTCTAACCACATAAATGCTACGATTTATATGCTAAATAGGCATCACTGAAATATACTGTACATAATGTAGTTGGAATCTAAAAATATTTAAATGAATGAGAAAATATTCAACGATACAGTATATTCAATTCCGCGAGCTTCATAATTGTATAACACTTAAAATAGACATAAATAATTCGTAGAGTAGTTAAATCTTTTTTGAGTTATCTTATATGCATATAAATTTGTGAAGTAGATTTTTTCCCAATACATATATTAAAAATCTGATATTTGGAAGGTTGATAAAGCTTTGAATATAATAAAATGCATTACTTAAACGACCACAATAATTTATACAGCTAAAGGGGTGGTTAGGCGTCCCAAAATTTTAAAATTTGTGAAGTAAACTACGATAAAAAAAATTCCGGCAGGCACCAACCGTACAAATCGATCTAAATCGATCGAAATTATACGTGTATAACAAAATTTTCTCCATTGATGTTTTTAATAATTCAGGACACTGCAGCTGCCACCATACTCTTCACCATAGTCACAAATCATATCATAAGATCATAGATCTTTTTAAAAAGTATATAAGTATACTGATATAAGCACTTAAAGCAATTATTTTGCCTGAAAAATATTCACCAATAATTATATTCTGTGTGTAAACAATCGGGATTAAAACAGCCATTCGGATGTGGACAATTGAGTATTTACACAAAATATGTCCACTTCGAAACGTTTCACTGCAAGTTTGAAATGTGACATTACAAAAAACAAAACAAAATATTGAAATTAAGTCTTCATGATTGATGTTGATTGCTATATCGCACACAGTTAGTAGTAGTAGGTATACGTTTCACTTAAGAACCTTATCTTCTTGATGGTTTTTGAACTATGTCAGTAAAACAAGAGCTTGCATTTATATTTCTAATAATATAAGTGCGTCTCTTCTCTTACTCATGAGTGCACTTCTGATGATGTTTCGGCTGTGCTTATCAATATCGTATCCGAATTAGTTTATTTTAAACTGGTTAAACCTTCAGTATATCTGCCGTATAACTCTAGTAACCAGAGTTATAAGGTGGTGTACGGATAAAAATATCCCGCTTTTAATCGGTTGTGATGCATACTATATGGGGTATTACGAATATTAACAATAAGGGGTTCTGCTCTACTCAACTATTTAAGCACTGTTGAACTTGAAATACTCAATAAAGACTGTGAACCAACTTTTGTTAATTCTGTCCGGCGCGAAGTAACTCGTGCGATTTCCTTCATCTAGTTCGGCTAAAGTCATTGAACTACAAGCATCGGCGATGTTTTGGATTTTGGTGCTCTGACCTTAAAAGGTTAAGGATACAAACTCGAAAGTTGAAGAAAAAAGCTAAAACAACTGATATTCAATCTGATTAGGATGTTTCTTAAGACTGATTTGGACAGCTTTATAGTTTCAGTCAGGGTTGCCAAAGGTTGTCCTCAGGGATGTGTACTCTCGCCGCTGCTGTAGTTTCTGGGTATTGACGAGCTTCTTATGAAACTCCAACAATCTGGTTAAAAGTGTTATCCGAGTTGACACAACATGTTTTATTTATTTTGGAGGTGTGGTGCATTGACAAGGGTTTACAAATCAACCCATCGTAAACTGTTTTAGTTATCTTTACTAAGCATAGACAAATCGACGATCTATCTGGCCCGTTTCTTTTTGGCGCACATATTATCAGAAAGAAACTATGTAAACAGTTAGGTGATCTTTCATAGAAGAATACCTGAATTGCAAATTGCGAAAGACAACTGCTATCTTTTGGCAATGTAGAAGAGCTTTCGGGAATACATTGGATTTATCTCCAAGATGTTGTACTGATTCTACCAATGCTATCATACGCTTCTATAGTGTGGTGGCGGGTGATTAATCTAAAATATTCTGTCGTAAAGCTTAATGGTTTACAGAATATTGCTTGTAGGGCTATTACTTGACCGATGTCCTCAACTTCACTTCTTAGGCACACCATGCTCTGCTGCATTTTGCTTGAAGTGCATTGGGGCGTAGAACTTTTTCGGTAAAGTTGTCAGGCAATAAAGTTTTCTCTCTGGTACCAGAAATTGATATGGTTAATGATAAATTGTTGCATCAATCCAATTTCACTAAATCATTTTCGGTGGTTCGTCTATATCGAAGGATTAAAATAAATTATTGTCGGAGTCGATAGTTTTGTTTTCTGACCGCTCTCGCTCTGAATGTAGCGCATGATTTGACGTCTACTATCCTTCGCTTGGTCTTAGATCATCTGGTAATCTTGGTAAGTATTGCACAGGTTTTCAAGCGGAAACAATGGCACTAACCCACACGGTAATTGAGGTTTTGAATTACGATTTAAGATATAAAAACATTGTTTCATGATAGCAAATACGTGCTTAATTCGTCAGATAATCCCTTGACCATTTCCAAAATTGTCAGGGATTGTAAAAACTTCATCAATCTTTTTTATTCGAACGACAGTGTTTCGATCATGTGTGTTCCTGCTCATTGTGATATTGAGGGCCATGAGATCGCTGGTTCGTTAGCGAAGAAAGCGATTAAGAATTTCCTTCTGTGCGAATTAAGCCGTAGAGATGGTTTGCTTATTCGTAGGCTCAATTTAACCCTGTGTAATTTTGATTTGTCTTTAAAGAGGGATCAGCTAAGAGTCTTTGTCGCCACCCTTTCAGAGCATGGCCGTTTTAAGGGTCACCTACAACGCATGGGACTGACTCAGAACGCTTTATGCTAGGACTGTCTTGAAGTTGTCCGGCTTGTGATATAATCATGTCCCAATTGCTTAACTCGAAATCTTTTAATTTAGATCAGTTATCCTCGATCCCTTGGTTCAAGCTCATTAAGGCGGTAGGACGAATTTCTGAATTATGACCCTTTGTGGCATTGAGTGCGGAACCTTGGTGGATTCCAACCATATTTAATAATAATAATAATAAAATACTTCAGGCATCTAACGCGTTAATATTACAAATTTTCCAATAAAAACAAACTGAAAATGCATTCCCCATGTAAGTATATTCTTTCAAAGAACAAAGTATTTGTTTTGTTTGATTAAAACCCAACAAAATTAACAAAAATAAAATAAAACGTAACAATTAAGTTTTACACAATATAACATGGAATATAGATATACTAAACACTCCTCGAAATCGTCATTATAATATGTACGAGCCCCCATTATTTTCAATCAAAAACTATTTTGATTAAAAATTTTATGGTTGCGCGATATCAATGACCTAATAAAATAAAAGTAATTTCAGAGTGAGCATATTATAGAGCCGTAATAAACCAGTTATTATAACATATAAAACATAAAATGGAAACATTAAATTTTGTAATGCAAATTTTCTTCGCGGTTTATATTTGCGGTTCGTAGAAAAAGTAAATCACAAGCATGATTCAACATTAAAATTACCATCTCAATACATTATGTATATAAAGAGACGATCATGTTGTATTATACAATTTGGGAATTTTTCACATTTCTCAGATTTTTTTATAGACTTCGGATTGGCAACCAAATATACATACATATGTACGTACAAGTTTCGATTATTATTTGTGAAATCTAAATATTTGTTTGCCTGTTTTACATAATTGATAGCTTTCTTATTTAAAATCTTATATGTACTCTTAAGTATAGTATGTAAGTATGCAGTACAACAATTTCGGTCAAAATAATATTTTTTTTCTTGTTATAATCAATTTCAACTTGGTGACACATATTTTAATCTAACTTAAGATTAATTAAGTTATAGCGTATAAATGTAATAAACATCCTGCTTCGAAATTCTCGTATAACAATATAATTTAATTATATACATATACATAGAAGTAATATGATATGCCTCAACGACGAATTTGGAAAGAAATCTGTTACTAGTAAGCATGTATGTATGTAATGGAGATGAAAGGAAAAAAGCCTTGAATGACTTTAAAAAATTGTTTGAGTGGGTGGAAGATAAAAGTGACCTGATTGTATTGTATGTGGAGATATAAATGCGCATGCGAGAATGTGGGGTTGTATAAAAAACAGTTGGCCGATATGGTGCTCTTGGATGATGGAAGGACAACTAGAATTGCTAATGTGGGAGGGACGGCCAGCGCAATAGATTTGTCTTTGGCAACTATTGAACTGGCCAGCCGGGTCACTTGGAATGTATAAGAAGAGAATTTGGATGGAGATCATTTCATGATCAAAATGATCATGAATGATAATAGAGTATTTAAGAAAAAGCGTGAATTAATGAATAATAGGAAATGGGTGAAAGAGATGAATGAGATTCTCGGAGAAAATGAAATAAATCATAGCCAGTTGGATAGTGAAATTGAACGAGTAAATAAACTGTATACAAAAATTGTGGATATGAAAGAGGTTAATGTGAATGGTTGACGGAACAATGAAGTTCAATTCTGGTATGATAGGAAGCGGATAGCCTTGCGTGAATTTAATAGGAATAGGAGTAGTGAGAATTAGATTATAATATGTACAGCTTCCGATGTTGCGTGATGTTGCGTGATGTTTCTGCTATGTTGAGATGAGTTGATTTTACAGCTTGCGGTTGAAGAAAATTGCAAAAAATGTGCAGATGAGGGGATTTGGTAGCCGGGATATCCATTTATTTTAGTATTTCTGGAACTCCTTCGATCACGTCGGGTTCATCTATTATAATTATATTTCTATAATAATTATGAAATTACAATAATCCTTTATAGAATTATACTTATGTTCACGAGCTCCAACTACACGATTTAATATTTGATTTGAATTTTCAGAAATATTGGCGACCATGGAGATTAAATAGTAGGGTTTTAAGCTCTGATTTAATAATGTTAATTTAAATTCTAAAAGTATAGTATTTAATGATAATTAACTAATTTTGATCTTCATTTTCAGAAGTATTCGTGGAAATCCAACGCAGATTCGTGTACGGTGGATCCGGCGTATTCGGGAATCTTGCTGAGGCTTGATCGTACACCCGTACCAATCAATCAATCAATCAATAGGAGTAGTGAGAATAAGATTATGTATGGTAAAATGATTGGGAATTTGAAAAAGGCTATTCGCAGAGCGAAAAGGAAAAGTTGGTGGGAATATGTGTCCCAAATGACACATATAGAACCACAACTAAGGATGTATGGAATTTATTTAATAGGGTGAATGGTAAACATATTTATAAGAATGGTATTGAATGTAAGCAATGATTTGAATGTTATAAATGAAGTTGAGGGAATGAGTAAAAATGAAAAATTAGAGTGTTAGATACATCAAAATTTACCACTCCAGGTGCGAACCGCGAAAGTTATAAAATGATTCGGTTGTTGAGTGACTCAGCAAAACATAATTTGCTCGAGTTACTCAACAAAGTGTGGATGGGTTTCCAATATACCGGGCAAATGGAAAGAAAGCAGGGTGGTTCCCATCCCTAAACGGGATAGAGATCCAAATGTTGCAACAAATTATCGAGGCATACGTATGTTGAATGTTTTCATAAAAAATTTAAATGGAATGATGAAAGAACGAATGGAAAACTTTGGGAATGAAAATAATTTGTTGCCATCGACAACATTTGGATTTCGAAAGAACCACTCTGCAATCGAGTGTATGGAAAAGTTTGTTTGGGAAGTAAGAAAGGATAATATGAAAGCTGTTTCGGTATTCTTGGACATTGAAAGGGCTTATTATTACGTGGAAAGTATGTATATGGACAAAAGATTTTATGAGTGAAAGAAAAATGATTTTAAATGGAAGTGGTTATAGGTTGGAAGGAGTTGCTAATATTAGACTTCCGCAAGGAAGTAAAATATCACCAGTTCTTTTCAACCGATATACTAGCGAGATACACCGCATCAATACAGACAATCAAAACGTTCTGCAATTTGCAGACGATTTTGTAGAGATTGGAAAAGGAAGAAGTTTTGATATGGCAGCTCAAAAAGCGCAAAAGGGAGTAAATGATTTAATGCACAAAATTCAAACTTAAAATGTTGTATTTAATGAATCCAAATAAGTGTGCTTATATGAGTTTTAGAAAGATTATCGCAAATGTTAATATCAGTGTGGATAATTACAGAATTGAACAAGTAAGTGCGTACAAGTATTTTGGTTGATAACTGCAAGGAACGTTTAAATGTGGTTAAACGGGTGAGCAAACCTAAATGGGGCGCTCACCCCGGTGTGACTGACATGTTAAGGAAGGCCCTTATATCCTCCAAAATTGGATATGGCATTAGTGTGTATGGGAATGGTTAAAAAGGTGCTTTTAGCCAATTGGTTTAGGAGTACGAAAGAAGGGATGCAAGAGACCTACTTCGAATGTTTCAGATGAATCTGTGGAGAAAATGGGAGAGTGAATTTAACGAGAAAAGTCTAACGAAAGGAATGAAGTACAGAGCGATGAGGGGTACTCCTTTGAGAACTCCTCTCTATAAGGAGCTCAAAGAAGATACGCAAATGTTGCGAACGGTGTAGAGAATCAGGCTGAACCACGGAAATTGGAAGGGATGCTTGTGGAAACGTAATTTGAGTGAGGACAAAGATTGTGAGTTTTGTGGAAGTGTGGAGGATGTTGAACACCTCATATTGACTTGTCCTAGATACAGACAATACAGATCTCAGTTCAACATCCTTCGAAGTGCAAGAAAACTAAGTGATATAATGAATGAGGGCGGATTGGTTTATAAGGAAATGTATGAATTTATTAAGATGAGTGGGATAAAACAAAAAAACATCCTGCTACGGAATTTTTGTATAACAATATAACTTCATTACGTAGAAGTAATATGATGGAGTAAAGATTCGTGATTGATCAAACAAGAAATTGGCATAAGGCAGACAAAGTCATTAAAATGTTATTCGAACTATGATCTCTCCCTATATGATATATAATAATGTTGCATTGTTGTTGTCATCCATAATTTTTGTTGTTGTCAATTTTTTTTTGAAAAATTTATTAATCCAGTGTTTGAGACTTGTCAGCAAAAATGTTCTGAAGAGGTTTTCACAAAATGATGTATCAAGAATCATAAATTTCGTTATTTGTAAAGACTACTTTTAGCCAGTTTGTTATAAAAATAAAATAAAAACATTATTCACATCACACATATGTTCCATACGAATTAACCTTTTAAGTTATAACAACTTTTTATCAAAAGCAAAAATCTGTAAAGCAAATCTTTTGTTTCATCATCTTTACAATTTAATATCAATGTGTAGAGGACAAAAAGTAAATACAGTATAAACTCGCTGATTGCAGCTAATTGAAGTCAAGCCGCAAATTGCGAAATTATGTAAATCTCGGTTATACATTGTTACTATGAAGGGCAGTAAGATGGAAAATCGAACAAGCTTAAAATTGCAGTTATAAAGATTCAAATTCTAATCATTTCAGATTTTTACAATTCTCGAGTGTTGCAAAACGATTTTGTACTGTTCATTTTCTAACCTAACCTAACGTCTTTTAGATAAACGAGTACTATACATACAGAATAAATAAATTCAAACAAAAAGGTTAACCATCCTTCCTATTTATCCATCTTTTATGAACATTTTTGTTTAAAAAATTATTCATATACGACTTTATATATACGTATAAAGGCAAACGACTTATAAGAAAGCGATTAATTAATGAGAAAATCTACTTTGCTGATACAGAATCACGAGTTCTGTACAGTAGAATATTTCAAATGATTCATGTGATAAATTCAAGGAGGAAATTGCATTTGATTTCGAAACATATGTTATAATGGTTAATATCTCAACGAGATAAAACAAGTTTAATAAGAAAGTTTAGTAAATCTTGAAATTTTCTTATTTAAATGTTCAAGAGCAAGAATAAACAAAAAACCAAAAATCGTCACTGTTGTAGGTATATACATATTAGAATATTATTTTATATAACATCTTTCAAAAAAGATAAACATTTTATAAGATAAAGAAATGTTTATGTAGGTATTTATTTATTATATAAAAAAATTGTGTAAATAATTACGCGTCTCTATGCTTTATATTCCTTATGTACTGGGCTTGATGATTTACTTACAATTAAATGTTTATTAGCACAAAATTCACAATTTTTTTAATTCACAAATATGCACTAAACGATATGTTTTATTGTAAACATAAAACATTCACAATCACTTTAAAGTTTTATACAAAACTGTTTTATAAACAAACAAACAAAAAATATTGTACCATATAAGACTTAACGAACATGCACACACCGTAAAGGTCTTAAACAAACTGAAAAACTAACAAACCGAATAGTGACTGAGTGCTACAAAAAAAAAAACAAAACATGGATTGATCTTGTCTCGAGTTAAAATGTGTAGCTCAATGATTTTATACAAGTAGAAAAGAGGCAGACGTATTACGTGGTGCAAGTTTTTTTTTTGTTTAAAACATTCTTGGCTTTGTTTATTGATTAGAATTAGAATTTAATTTATTTAGGGGAGAATTTTTTATTTGGTTTTTGTGTGGCCCATTCTTCCTACTATGTACATACATGTTATAAAATGATACTCCAAAATTCAATGGAATCTTATTTATATGCATGGTTTCTTTATTGTTGATTATGATATACCATAAATAAAAATTCAAGTTGACTTCACGCAATGACCTGGATTGATAGCAACAGAGGCAGATGATAACTGAAATTTTCAATAAAATGTTTTTGTGTTTGTTGTTATAAATTATACGGCATTTTCTGATGTGTTTTATTATGAGGGTTAAATTGAATGAAAATATGTAAGACGCATTTTTTATGAGTTACATATTTACATGTAACGCGGTCATGATGACCAAAAAATAATACGAGAATACGAGTGTATCAAGATTGAATAATATACAAAAAACTCAACGATTATTTATAATTCGCAGCTATAGCTAGGTCACGCTCATGACCCTAAACGTTAGCGATAAAAACAGTGTTTCTTAGCACAATTTTCTAATATATAGGACGACCAAATAAAAAATTGTTAAACGTCATTCAATAAATACTATATATGTACTCGTACATAAAGAAATTCAATTTCCGTCATTAGCGATAAAATAAAATTATACAGTAGTTCTTACTGTTTTGATAACAATCACTTTGTTGCAATTGCAATAAGTTTGTGGTCAGTAAAATTTCAAATTTTACATAGTTCATGAAATCTGTGAGTATATGATAATTTTTTTATATTGTTATATAAACGGCACAAAAGTGGTCAGGTGTGTAGATGCTCGGGGGATTCAATTGGCACTTATTGTCAGCTCCGTAACTTGCAGCTTCCATAAATGCTCGTGTTACCTCCACGTACTGACAGCTGGTAACTAGATTGTTGATTTGTTGGCTTCTATAGGCTAAAACACGGTGCTAAAGGAGTCAAATTTAAACAAATCACTGGGCTGGGTTAAGGTGTTACTCGTACCGTGCTGATAATCGACCAGACTGACGGTGGATTCGGATACCTGGCGCCCTCCGGATTAAGTAGCTTTATCTGTGTACTGCGGATCTCTGCACAGACGAAGATCCTAACAAAATCCGGAAAATGTGAACAAGGAGACTTGAGTCTGTAAGCCTGCCTCTAAGTCTACAACCAAATCGCGGAACATAAGCTCAACTGAGGCTGGTCCCTCCACTCGGATAACAAAACCTGAGTTAACAAAGCGGAATTAGCCAATTAGCATTTTAAGTTCTCTCTCTAAAGCTTTCGAAATAGTTGTTAAAACTCAAATTCAATCGCATCTAAATAGCAATAGTTTAATTAGTTTCTTCCAATCTGGGTTTAGAAAATTTCATAGCACTTCTACTGCGTTGTTAAATGTATGTGATGATATTAGGCGTAATATGAATAATAGGGAATTGAATTCTTTAACTTTGCTAGATTTTTCTAAGGCCTTTGATTGTATTAATCACAGAATTCTTTTTAACAAACTCTTAGCTCAGTTTAGATTTTCGGTTTCCGCTGCCAGATTAATTTTTAACTATCTTTCTAATCGTTCTCAGGCAGTTTTTTTCGACAATTCTTTGTCTGATTTCCTTCCTGTAATTTCCGGCGTTCCTCAGGGTTCAGTGCTGGGTCCTCTATTGTTTTCTATGTACATTAATAACATAGAATCCTCTATTCACCATTGTTCATTTCATATTTTCGCTGATGACGTCTAAATTTATAAAAATAGTCGTTTAGATCAGGATTCTATTGATAGGAATATTTCTCTGATAAATGAAGACTTAAGTAATATCGCTGGTTGGTCGGTCTCTAATAGGCTCGTTTTAAATGCGAATAAATCTCAGTCGATAATAATTTATAAAAAATCATTAGACACCTCGTCCTTTCCTGGTATTTTTCTGCAGGGTTCGCTAATTAGGTATTCAAATACTGTTAGAGATTTAGGTTTAGTTATTATTAACTCTTTCTTGGGGTGACCATTTAGTTAGTATTAGTAAGAGGGTCTTTGGTATGCTTAGTTGTTTGTATAAAGTAGTAGGATTTTCTGATAGTCAGTTTAGGAAAAAGATGTTTTTGTCTAATCTTCTTCCTCATTTTATTTATTGTGACATAGTTTTATTCGGTATGCTTCAGGAAAATATGAACGTTCTCCAAAGTTGTTTCAATGCTTGTACTAGGTGTATTTTTGGTATTAGGAAATTCGATCACATCTCTGCCTACTCTAGCCTTGTTTTAGGATGTAGTTTATCTACCTTTTACGAATTTCACGTTTGTCTTTTTATTTTTAAACTTCTCAAAGCTAAGAAGCCTTGTTATCTTTATAGGAAGTTACTGTTTAGCATGTATCATTCCTCAAACTTCCGCCTGATTCCGGCCAAAAATTGTTGTAGGTCGCTAAACAAATCCTTTTACGTTAGGGGAGTTTCTCTTTGGAATTCAATTCCAATGGAAATTAAGAGTTTAGGATCGGTCAAATTATTTAAGTCAAAATTTTTGGAGTGGCGTGATTGATGAGCAATACGTAGTTTTTTAAATTTATTTTTAATATTATTGTTATTGTTATTATTGTTAATTTTTAATATTATTTCACGTCTTGCTGTACATTTTATTGTAAATGAGCTATTGCTCAAAATAGAATGTGTATGCATGAGGTGGAAATTGTTTGAAAAAATTTAAAAGGTTTTTCTGCCTAATGGAAGCAGCTTCATTCCATCTGTGCTTTTCCTTTTAATACTAAATTATTGTTAAAGTACAATAAATAAATAAATTACAGCGCGAAGGAAGCTGGTTCCTCAAGACCGACCTACAACACTGGGTGAAAGGCCTGGAGGACTCTAGCCAAAATAAATAATAACTTGCCGGAAGACAGGTCGAAGAACAACAAAGCCACGCTTGCTTGGGCAAAGAAAGTCACCAAACAAAAGTCGGAAGGACCTTTAGCTGGTCCAAAAAGCTAAAAAGAATAAGATCTCAGGAGAAAAGTCCTAAGATCGCTAAAAAAACGAAGCTCTTTAATGAGGTACTCAAGGATCAGCTGGTTATGGCTGTCATTGACCAGTCCCAAGAGGATGGCAGTATTTTCCCGGCAATTGGAGGAAGGTGGAGGGGGCCACTCCCTACCTGAAAGTCCTGTTAGAAAACCCAGGACCTGCTCCGACTGGTCGGGATGGGGGCTGGCACAGGAATCAGGTAAAACTGACTGCTTATGGCCTGGAACCAGCCTTGCTGTTATAGCTAGGGAAGAGATCCCCTGTAGGCCGAGAGCCGAGGTTTGAATCGTTTCAGAGCCTAGCAATCCAAAGATGATACTCCAGTTACTGCAGATTGGTAGCACAGGTTTGCCAACGCGCAAATGGAAAGTTGCCAAGCTCGAGGAGCGAAAGGGTGACTACAGGTCAGCCGTCTTAATTTTAAACAGGGAGTCACTGACTGCACTGGAAAAAACCAATAGTATAAACTATGGTTTCAGTGCAGTAACACTCAAAATTTACAAGAATGACGCGGAGAAGCCCCGTGGTCCGAGGAAACTGTGCTTGAAAGTTCATCTAGGCGCCCTGAAGAAGCAGATATAGCCAGGCGGAAACTCTCTCCACAGATATGGAGATGACAATGTCCTTGAAGTCATTGAAGAAGCTCTCAGAGGACTACACACCAAGGGAGGACTTCGGTGATACCGTGGTGGAGAGGAAGGTCTAAAATGGTAACATTTTTACAAATAAACCTACACCACTCAAAGGCACCATCAGCTGCTCTCCTTTTAAAAATTAGAAAAGAAGGGACAGATCAGAGATCACTGAAGACCGGGTACTTGGACTCAAGACTCCCTGTTATATACTAATGCACACGGAAAAAGAAGGTAGGGTTCGGTCGTGTATTCTCCTTAAGAATAATATAAGTTGTTATCTGCTATCAAATTTCAGCTTACCTAGCTTACGATGAAGTGAATATTCCACCAGTCATTCTAGGTAAGCTAATTTTGGGGGCTCAAAAGCCTAAAGTTGGTGTCATCCTGGGGAGTGATGCAAATTCTCATGACACAATCTGGGGAAGTACGGACATAAATGAACGAGGTGAGTTACTCCTTGATTACATTCTAAGTACTAACCTCCATATATGTAACATAGACAATAAGCCGACTTTTATAACTAGAAATAGACAGGAGGTATTAGACATTACACTTGTCTCAAACTTTTTGTCGATTAATCTATTAAACTGGAAAGTGTCAGAAGACCACTCCTTTCTGATCACTGTTATCTTCAATTCGAAATGGACTTGGCTTCTATAAAAAGTCCAATCTACATGATCAGGAGGAAAACCGACTGGAATACCTTTAGAACTATTCTGGGTAATTTATTACTAGTGCCGGTGCTAAAACCTCCAAAAACTAAGAAAGAAGTCGGTGGTTTGGCTCTTGTCGTCCTTAGTAGGCCTAGGGGTAAATCTCGGCCACTCTGGTGGTCCAAGGAGATTCAATAAACACGTCAAAGATGCAAAAGACTCTTCAAAACATCAAGAAAAACAGAGCCGCTGTAGACTGGGGCTCCTATAAGGAAGTCCTCAAAATTTACAAATATCAATTAAGAAGTGCCAAGAACAGATCATGGAGACTATACCGTTGCAAAATTCAAGAGTCTTCGGAGATGTCCAGGCTGCGCAAAGTACTATCCACTGGCTCTTCCATCCCAAGTTTTCTGCAAAGGCCGGATGTAGCAAGGACCACAAATAGTATGGAATCGTTAGAACTTCTACTGGACACTCACTTTCCTGGTTGTTCCGAATCTACACCTACTACATCAGTAGGTAATAGGGCAAGTAACTTCGTAGGTCAAATTATTAACCGAAGAAATATCCTGTGGGCGATAAACAGTTTTAAACCATATAAGTCACCTGGACCTGATGATATTGTCCCTACGTATATTCAACAAACTATACAGATCTAACCATTTCCTGGTTAGAGGTAATTTTCAAAGGAAGCCTAGAACTATATCACATTCCAAGTAAATGGACGGAAGTGAAGGTTGTATTTATACCTAAGGCGGGAAAACGCTCCCATGAGGACATGGTAGAAGATGGCTTGTTGAGTTCAGAAGTTGTTTAAACATTGAAAAACATGTTTTTAAAATATTGAAACAATTGTTCGGTACCACCACCAGACTTAAATGATATGATATCATTAATTAGATATTCAGCAGCCGTCAGAGGAATTTGTTCCTACAATTGTTTGGTCGTTTGTCTAGTTCTATTCAATTAGATTGGCAAAGACACAAGAGGCGCAATAAGGAAGAAGCTAGAGTGACCTAACAGCAGTTCAGGGGATAATAAAACCAAATACAACTAGTCGAATCAAAGTGCATCTCTCAAGTATTCTCTCTTGTTTTTACTTCTGGCACGGTTGACGGTATAAAGGAGAAAAATATTCAAAAACAGGAATTTCCCCAATGGACTAAAACTCGGCATAGCTGGATTGAAGGTGGACCCTTTGCCGCTGTGGCAGAAGTCAGGGGGTGTATCACATGCGCATAAGTGCCAATACAACACTGATGAGGTTCTCCATCAGCTTATAAAGACACAACTTGCTCTAGACGACCAACATGGATGATGGATCAACAGACATAATGAAGTCAGACTTCCCGAAAGTTATTCAATGTCATTGCTCTGACTTCGATGTCTTGAGAAGAAGATGGTCCTGCAAAAGCAGCAAATACAACACTATAAAGAAAAGCACTATGTCTTAAAGGTCACAGCTAATGAGACAGATCTGCACTGTGGGTTCGCAGTAGAAAATCCAAATAAACCAGGAATATTTCGAATTATCTCGGATGCAGTAGCTAAAATGGTATTTCGCTAAATAATTTATTGTTGAAGGGCCCGAATCTAGTATACACGTTTTATTCAAGTTTTGCAAAGGAAAGGTTGCCGTTACAGGAGACATCAACGAAATGTTCCACCAGGTATTGATGAAAAAAGAAGATCGTCCCTACCAACGATTTCTCAGATGTGTTAGAGATGGATGTGATGATCTTTGGTCAGCACAAGTCAAATGGATCCATACACAGGCTGGTTTCGAAATGAAGGGTTGGATGTCTAATTTTGAGAACGTGATTAAAGCACTGGGTGAAATACAAGCTAAACAAAATAACAATTTGGACATCGAGGATTAATTTGGCGTTCAGAAAGCCTTGGGACTGCGAGAAATCTTAATGAAGGTGTTTTTGCGTACCGAATCAATACAAACACACAAGGAACAAAAATACTTACAAAATGCGAGCTATTGAGATTTGTGATGAGCATCTACGACCCCAAAGGCTACATTATGGTTTGCTGATCATTCATTTCAAAATGATTATATAGGAGGTTTGGCGTGCTGAGATTTACTGGCTGGGATAAGCAAATAAGAGCAGAAGAGTTCATAAATAAGTAAAATGTATTGGCTTGTTCAAGGGTCCGCAGAGATGTTATTCACCGTTGTTGTTGTCGTCATAGCGATAAAAAGCGTGCAACTCCTTGTATTTAAACCAATTTTTAAACCAATAATTTTTCCTCAACATGGCACAATAACAGAACTCTTGATAGATAACTATCACAGCCGATACCTACACCAAAATCATGAAACAAGTGTGAATGAGATGCGCCAAAAGTTCATGATTTGAAGGCTGAGAGAAGTTTTAAAACTCTACCGAAAGCGATGTCAAGTTTGCAAAAACACAAAGGCAAAACCAAATCCACTCGGAACGGGAGAGCTGTCATCGGCGCGATTATCTATATACTTTCACTAGCGATTATCTATATACTTTGACATTTGGTTCATTGTTTGGGAATATTGGGCGCAGCCAAGAAAAAAGGTATGGTATATTGTTACCTACTTGACAGTAAGAGCTTTATACATTTGGAGGTGGCGCATAGTTTGACAACGAATTCCTTCATTATTGTATTGCGAAAATGTATGGCCCATAGGTGTGCACCAGAGGAAGTGTGGTGTGGCAATGGCATTAATTTTTGTGGTGCTAAAAATGAGTTGGACCCGTCAATCTGCGACATTGAGGAAGCGAAGCTGCGGGAACAGTTCGTGAATATTCGATGGCCATTTAAACCTCTTGGGGCGCCACATACGGGAGACGATTGATCTGCGCTATAAAGCTCAATATGATGAAAACGTATGCCTTCGCTCACGCCTAGTGACCAGCTTTTGACGGGGTGCCTCATTGAAGTGGAAAACTTGCTCAATTTCAGATCATTGTCCTATACTATTTGAGGTTGGAGAATCAGAGTCTCTAACTCCCAAATATTTTCTACTGGGATCATCTTCCGGAGTTAAGCTGATTGGAGAGTTTAGTGAGGCGGCCTTGGTGCTGTGTAAAAATTGGAAGATAACGCAAATGGTTTCTCAAAATTTCTGGAGAAGATTGGTGCAAGAGGTAGCTTTTAATAAGAAGAACGAAGTGGTTTGGACATGAAAAAATACGCTGCCCTGTGGTACGCCAGATTTAATTGGGTGAATATTTGTATATGCATCAGTAGATAATGTTAATATTCTGTGGAAACATGTGGCAAGCATCGCCATATTTGTATGCACTCCAGTCATTATACCTTGCTCAAAAATTGAATTTGCTGTTAACCGTAATTTTTCAGCACTTGGTCCTTATTTGTTTTTTTGCACTACTGCAGGCCAGATTATTGCTGTACCGGTATAACCGCAAACTATTACCAATTTGCTTCATGAATTTTACGTTTGGAAAAATTATGAAGTTGCATTTCAATAAATTAACAGTAAGCCATATTTTTGGACAGATAATCTGGATTTCAATGAAAGTAAAATTAATCTTAAGGCCTAATTAAATATCAATAAATCACATTTTAGGGCCAAGTGCTGAAAAGTTATATAGTTACCAGGAAATTAAATTTTACCAGCAAGACATTGAAACCAAAAGCTAAACAGCTACAATCATTAGAGATGAGCAATGTGCTGCTTAGCCAGTTTCTTTTGTAAATGTAAACCTTCTAAACAGTTTTGAATATTAATCGCTTGCTGAATCCAGAGACTATAATAATGACATAAGCGGGTTTCCCGTCTTCTAAGCAATTGCGTATTTAATTCCTTAGTATTAATCTATTGTGTAATAATGTTTGTCTGTTCTCCGTTACACTTGGGAATAGACCAAGTGGAAAATTCATTCCATTTCTAACTGACATTATCTAGATCTGATTTTACATTTTCACAAATTGTAATTTGGGTGCCCAAATTCGAAATGACTCACTTTGAACAGATGATGGATGATACATATGGTAGGAAGTAGGAACTATGTAACTCTTTAGGCAATCGCCACAAGCTATCTTTATAAAATATTTATTGATTATTAGAAAATTACCGTGAAGGTCTACTCTACGGTTTTCAACACATGTAAACAAAACATGTTTGCATAATTCTGCTAATATACATGAATACTTTCACAGCTGTGGCTAAACAAGAAACCGCATCAATTAATCTCATGTCGATATGCACGACTATTATTATTAAGAAGCATAATAATTATTTAGACAAAAAATACAAGAAACTATAAAGAAAATTGATGAATGATGAATCATGTACATAAATATTACGATATCAGCTTGTAACATGAAGTATAGAATTTATAAGAAGTCAAAAAAACCCGAAACAACTTTTCTTCGTTTTTTTCTGTGATGAACCGAGTTCTGCACATACTCTATGCAAAATAATCTTACAGTTTACACTATCATGTAGGTATTAAATAGTTTCGATTGGAATGTCGTAAATTTCTATTTTGTCATTTATACATTTTGGATCGCAAAAGATCAGTACAATGAAAGTAAAATTGTTATTTTGAAAGTGTTTTATTTAAAACTATTTTTTATGGGATAGCTAAATTTTATATATCTCCATAAACCAGCATAAAGACATTCAAATTATACATAAATTTTAATTGCCGTTTTGTTAAATTTGTACCAAGTTTTATGATCCAATAAACCAATTAGGTATGTGTTGTTCAAGGAATTGATATACATATTTAATTTCACCATATGTCTTATTAGTCAAAGCCTTGAGCGTATGTTGGCCTAAAAATGAGTAGATCGAGTTATTCGCTCTAACGACAATCGTTAAAGACGATGTTTCCCTTTAAAACTTAAATAATAGCCTTGCAGAAATTAATAATCTCGTGATTAAGATGTTACGGAAATTATAGTTCGTCGAACTGGCATTTGTTGTACATTTTTGCTATGACACAACCTTGTGACAGATCTTTTCAATGGATTTGTCTTTTTTAAGTTTGATTGAGCGGAAATTAGTTTCTGAAAATGTAATAGTTAAAATAATTGCATCATGCTCCGGAAACGTGGTCTCAAAGTAGTTTGGCCGAATTTTGGCTACATAATCAATAAATACCAAATCAATCAATTTCTTTTTCCGTTCAACACCGAAAAAAATTAACTCCGAAATATTTCGGATTGTCATCTATTGGCGAACATTTAAATTCACCAAAAATATGTACTGCTCGAGTCAAACTCCCATATGTCAAAATGTCAAAAATACTTTGAAGTTTTTAACTTCTCTCTCTTTTTTCCGGTGTCCGCTCAAGCAAAATATTCAAGTACGTGAATTTCTTATAAAAAATTAATAAAATTTATATTCATCTACCAAATAAAATAAAGTTTTTTCAATAAAATCAATAATAGATATGTTTAAGTTTGGTTCAATAAGAAAATTTTGGTTTTTTATGCATTAATTTGTCACAACTTTGTTAAAATATTAAACTTAGGTTATGTTGCCAAATAAAAAAGTTGTTTCCCCAATATAAATTCATGTTACTTTAAAAATTAAAGATAGTTTTATAATTTGCCAAATTATTAAAAAGAGTGTCCATAAGTTATTTTTATTTTCACAAAATTAATATTGGTTTTTTATTTTATTTACAGGATGTTTATGCCAAAACAGCACCGTGTGTCAATTTATGAATACCTATTCAAAGAAGGTGTTATGGTAGCAAAGAAAGATTTCAATGCCCCAAAACATCCCGAATTAGTGCAAATTCCTAATTTACATGTTATCAAAACAATGCAATCATTAAAATCACGGGGATTCGTTAAGGAACAATTTGCATGGAGACATTATTATTGGTATAGTGCTTTACAGGGTTTGTGTCTGTCAAATTTTATGTTTATTTTGTGATTTTTTAACTTTGTAGGTCATTGACAAATGAAGGTATCGAATATTTGCGGGCTTATTTACATTTACCACCAGAAATTGTTCCATCAACATTGAAACGTGTTGCACGCCCAGAAACCGCTCGTCCACGGGCTGCCGCTTTGCCACGCTCAGGAGATGCTACAAAATCAGCTGAAGATAGAACTGCATATAGAAGAGCACCAGGTGCAAGTGGTGGTGCTGATAAAAAAGCTGATGTTGGTGCTGGCGCTGGAGATATTGAATTAGTAAGATCATTTTCTCACTCAATTTTTGTCAATATACGCTAATTTTTATTGTGTTTTGTGTTTTTTTTTGTTTTTAGCGTGGTGGATTCGGTCGAGGATCAAGACCCCAATAAATGTTTTAATTTTATTAAGATTTAATAAAAAAGAAGAAAACCTTAAAATCTAATTTTTTTTATTTCCATATTCTGGAATTCACAATGAAAAATATTTTTGCTTTTGATTTACAGGTTGGTATTGTATTACTTGATTTACCGATCAAGGGATTACTCAACCAGAGAACGTATTAGGTTTTATTAGAGTAA
Organism: Tipula helvola; assembly: GCA_963556165.1. NCBI lineage: Eukaryota > Metazoa > Arthropoda > Insecta > Diptera > Tipulidae > Tipula > Tipula helvola. The sequence goes on along the minus strand of OY744483.1, from coordinate 346,100,803 downwards.
TGTCTTGTGTATTTTTTCGTACCCTGTCATTCCGTGAGGAGGCCAAAACAAAAATCAATGTATGTACTAAAATTTAAAGCTAGATAGCTTTTGACGATGGTCGTCGAACCCAGTCTGGTTATGTAATCATTATAGCGTTATGGGACTCTTCCGACATCAGCTCGAGTCGTCTCGAGTTTTATTTCAGGCTCTATTACTTTTGCTGGCGCTGATAAATCAAAATCATCCAGCAAAATGTCAAACTCATCGAAGAAAGTGAATTGCTTTTTTATCTGGTTCACACTTCGCACGGATTTTAATTTCACGTTTGCTCATTGGTGTTTCGGACTTCGGTTAACACAAAATAGTTTACCAAACGAAACGAACCGCATCTCTTCGTAATGACTCCGGAACTTAGAACTCTTTCCATTCTTAGCGGTTAGCGCCTTGGTGCTGGTTGAATTGTTGCTCCATTTTCGTGTCGCGCTCGATTGGATGTTTGGCTCTTGGTATGTTGTGATCCTAGAGATGGTGCTATTAGGATAAATAATACACCAAGGGTTACTGACTATACTAATTTTTATGCTTAATTTTTGGTTCGGTGTCTAGCTTGTCGTGAAATAACTGACAGCCGGGTATGTCCCAGCTTGGTACAATTCGGTCGTTCAGACTGTCCTCGTAACATTTCTCCCCGTTTTAAGATGCTGTTTGCAAACAGCTGAAATTCTTATATGAATGATTACAGATTACAATTGTTTCGGAGTGAATGAAAATGGAAATGGGAGATGTGATTGGAAATGGGAAAATCGCTTGTTTAGCGCACGTAGCCTCCGAGTTATGCGGGTGGATCTCCAGCTGTAGCTCGCTGAGTTCTTCGTGGGACTTACTCTTGGCGGGGCGCTGGCAATTCTTCTTGTTGGTCGTCCAGTGAGTCTTACAATAAGTCATCTTGTACTTCTTCCTCCTACTCGGGTTCTGGGATGATTTCGGGTTCAATCTCTTGCTGTTCTCTGTGACCTGGATGTCAAAACTGTCCAAAAGAACATTGTGGCGGCCATCGTCGAGATACGTGTAGCGTTTTATTAACTGATTTGCAAGAGCAACGATCTCTCGTATATCGGTTTGCATATTGTAATTGAAATTGACTGTTCCCGTTTTGCACATTATTTCTCCTGAAACCCAGCGCCACTGGTTGTTGCTTAAGTGGGTTTTAACGAAAACTTTGTTTTGCAGGACTGCCATTTTTAGAGGACGTCCCTGTAAGTAGGTTCATTAATCATATGCTTGTAAGCAGGATTGTTACCTCGTCCTCGTAGCTGGGATTTAGTTCCACCGGGTGATTATGGGAACAAAGTGATAAATGGGTTACTACTAGAGCTGTAGAGAGAGGATATAGAAGTAATAGCTTACGCAGATGACATGGCGGTAGCTGTCTCCGAGAAATACTTGGGCACGATTATAGACAGGGCTAGCACCCTTGACTAAGAAATACAAAATCCCGGTAGTTCTCCCTCCTACCTAAAACGGTGCAATATATTTGGGAGTTATCTTGGACAGTCAGTAAGCTCAGTTGGAGGCCCAATAGATGATGTCTGAAGCCGGAGCTGGTACACTGGCTCTGCACCACCGTGACCTGTGATCATGTATGAGGAGAGGGTGTGGTGACTAGCCCTGGACAAAGTAGCATACAAGAATAAGATAGAGAAGGTGCAAAGAACGGCCTGTATACTTGTAAGCGGGTCGTTGAGGTCGACACCTACACGCGCCTTAGAACTTTTGTTCCACCTTCTTCCAGTCGACATTTTTGGCAAACAGATGGCGGCAAATACGGCTCTGTGACTTTCAGCCTTCTCTTAGTGGAAATATTTTAATACGGGACACTCGACTATTAGGTGTGTAGTTCAATAAAGGATGCAGCATGCAGCTGGTGAACTCTTTACTACATTACACCAACTCTACGCTTCGACCCGTTTGAAATTGGTTGGAACCCATAAAGGTTCCACACTCAATGCCATAAGGGCCCATATGAAGCAAAAGGGTTTTCGGACCATGTTCGCTTCAAGAGAATCCTGGAGCGACGAGTCAATATCGGAAACCGCAGCTGAGCAATTCTTCACGGATGGCTCCTACCTAGACGGCAAATTGGGGGATGGAGTGTTCTTTGATAAATTAAATGTGAACATTTCTGTTCGTCTCCCTTATTATTGCAGCGTGTGTTAAGCTATACGCAATAGAAAAAAAAATTCATGCGATAAAATAAAATGTCTGTATGTAGTGAAACACTCCTTCATTCATTAGCATTAAGTCAATTTCCGAATTAAGTGGTTAAAAAATCGGAATATCTACATAAATAAATTTAAACGGTGGATAAATCGTCGGTTGTGGATCAATCCTCGTTCAAACTTACGATGGAAGCTATTTTGAACGACGAGAAGGCATTAAAAGCTAATTGGAAGCTCACTATAATTAGCGGTAAACATTCGTTCTATTTCAATTTTAACACAAGCAACCATCCAACCCCTTTCAAAATTACAACATTTTGCTAAAATGAAAACTTTTCGAATTTAAAAATTAAATTTTAATTTTTAATTAAAAGTTTAAAAAAAATAAAATAAAGCGCTAACAATTCTTGAGGTACGAAATATCCCCGTTGCCGCTAGTATCGTGGCATCTGGCATCTGACATTTGCATTTTTCTTGTTTGTGTACATATTTACGTTTTTATAAAAACATTTTACAAGCATCAAGCACTGTCAGATTGATTACAATGGGTCAAAATGTTAGCTCGGCCGCTGAAAATTTTATTCCCGACACCGTTGAAACTATACAATATGAAGTTTTAAAACAAGTAAAAGTGTTAACGGAAATAAATGATTTGTCGTATGAGGATTTTCAGAAAAGTCTCATGGAGTTGAATAGTCTGTAAGTAGATAATTGGAATACGTCTTACTATATGGGAAGAAGGGGGCACAAAGTCTAAATACAAAATGTATAATTTTCAGATCGAAAGAATGTTTCCAGCATACAAATACAAAACTAGTGTTTGCAATAAAAAAATCAAGTGATGATTCTCTATTGTGGAAGGCTACTGTTCGAATAGCCTGCGTTAAAGTGGACACCGAGAGTAATAAAATCGAGAGTTACAAGCTACTGAATCTCAAGCAATTTATTCGAGTTTTTAAAACGATGCAGTCTCATTTGGAGGTGATGAATGATAGTGAAAACCAAACTGTAAGTATTGTTTGTATGTACACGATTTAGGAGCGTTTAAATGCATCTCTATTTAATTGTAGAAAGCGCGTAGTATGAGCGCTTCTTCGCTGCTCAATAAAATGGAATCGATCGCATTATCAAGCCCTGAACATTCACAGCCATCATCCAGTAATAAAGATCAATTCAACGAGTGTTGTATATGTCTCGATCGGAAACCAGAAATATTATTACCGTGTACCCATACCTACTGTTGCCCATGCATCGAGCAATGGAATGTCAATAACAAAACTTGCCCAATATGTCAAGCGAAATTGAATAGTACGGATGAAACATGGGTATTGTCGGAACTGCCCGATATGCAAGAGATCAATGAAGAAATTTATACCGAATTAATAAAGTTATCTAAAGATTAGTGAATCCTTATGTTCCAAGATCCAATTTTTTTTTTTTTTTTTGTATAAATTGTTCCAATTGGCTTAAAATTAAATAAAAATTACAAATTTTATGTAAGCTCCTTCTTGAAATGTTTAAATTTATTCATAATATGCATAACACCTATTTACTTATTTTACATTTGGTAAACTCTTAAAATTTTTATTGTGATACTGAAATTAACTACCTAGATAAATTCCTTGATAAATATGAGAAATAAATGCCTCACTATAAATTTAAACTATTGTTTATAAAATTGGTAGTTTTATTCGAGCACGGGGCCATTTTGTTAATCCTAATTGAAATAGCCTTCTTATTGTAATGAAACATCGGAAAGCGGTTATTTTTGTGCTTTCAACGCAAGGAAGTCAAGTAAAGCTTCATTTATGTATATCAATCATCCTGTTTAATTATTTGAGTGTATGGGCTCAGCTGTTGGTCTAAGTGGAATCGATGAGAAATATCCCACGCACTAAATTCAGACAAAAAAAAACACTGGATGCCGAATTCTAGCCGAGCCCGGCAGATACTTCCCTTTGTATACTGAGTTTTAGTTTATGTCGATGATTTAGTCGTTGCGGATAGGAGACAGATTAAAATCCGGATAAAGTCGAAGTTTAAAATCCGGAATCTCTTCATAAATAAATTTAAACGATAGATACATCTTCGATAGAAGCTCTTTTGAACGATGAGAAGTATCAAAATCTAATTAGAGCTTTACTACAATTATCAAAGTAAACATACGTCCTAATATTTCAAGTTTAACAAAAGGGGGTTTTATACGATACTACATGTTCGACAAGACGGGAAGTTCGATCGTGTAAAAGCTAAAAACTACGATCTAATGGACATGTCCGATGAAAATCAAATTTATTTGATTTTTTGACGGTTTGTCTGGTATGTTGGACCATGTAAACGAATGTATGTCGGATTTGGTGAACAATTTTTTTTTTGACATGTTCACATCGCGGGGCATAATTAAAAGCAAACAAATTTTTACAAACATTTTTAGTAATGGATTATAAAAGCTGCAACCAATGCGGCAGTCATCGTTCGGGCATTTGATTTTTTCCCTTGTTCACATGTTTACTGCCTGACGAATAATGAAGTCTGTCCAACATGTTATACAGTGTAAAATTCAAAATTTACCGTTAGTTTGCCATCGTACTTTGTCGTACGACATGTAGTATCGTATAAAACCCCCTATAAGCAGCGATCCAACCCAGGCTGCTTGAATTGAACTAAAGCGAGTTCTGAAATGTCTTAAAGGAACGTCGAACCTGAAGCTTTTGCTAAACAAATCTGATAACGAAGAAGTCTATTCGCAGATCCTAATCGAGTAGAGTCCAAAACTATTAGCAGTCTATAGCGAATTTGTGTTTATTTCTCTGTCGGATGTTTGCAAGGAAGTCGTGAGGCGAAGTTCACGTGTTCGCCACCAGAATTTCTTAAGAATGTGCAAACATACTTCTTCTTCTTCCGCTGGCGCTACATTCCATGAAGGGATTTGGCCGCCTCAATGATGCTCCTCCAAATATTTCGATCCGCGACAAGAGAACGCCAGACACGGTGACCGAGTGTGTACAGGTCCCTCTCAACGTCGTCCATCCATCGGGTAGGTGGTCTCCCACGAGGTTCTACTTTCGCTGGTGCCGACTCCAAGGCCTGTTTAGTGGCCCGATTTTGTGAACGTAGCACGTGCCCAAGCCATCTCAGCCTTGACGATTTTATGAATCCTATGATGTCGACTTTATCGAGATCATTTCTGATCTCGTGATTCATTCGCATTCTGTACGTGGCTCCCTCTTTAATGGGACCGAGAATTCTTCTTATCATCTTACGCTCAGTTACAGCGATTTTCTGGATGTTTTGCGCTGTTAGTGTCCAAGACTCGCAACCAAAGGTGACAACTGGTCTTATCAGCGCCTTGTAGATGTCCAATTTTATTTTGCGCGATATATGAGGAGACTTGAAAATTTTGATATTGGCGTAAAATGCTCGGTAGCCTGCTGCGATCCTCGATGAAATGTTTACAGAAACGGAGTTTTGCTCAATGATCAGTGATCCTAGGTATTTAAACTCATTCACCTTTTCATATTGAGTATCTCCTGAAATGAAGTCCCCACGAGTCTGCCTTCTCGCGGTCACCATGTATTTGGTCTTCGCTTCATTGATCTGAAGGCCTATTTGTTGGGCTGTTAATTCCAATGGGGGGAGGACCTCTTTCAGAGAGATGATGTTGCGACCCAGAATGCAGATATCGTCAGCGTATGCTAATAGCTGGGTTGATTTATAATACAGGCAGCTACGCTGTGCTATATTAAGCTGACGAATGACATACTCTAATGATAGATTGAATAGAGTTACGCAAACATACGGTTGAACAATTTAAAACTTCGAGTGAGTCGAGATGTGACCATGGTTAAGTGTTCTTAAAGTGTAGTGTAATAACAATAATAATTACCTATTGTGAAGAAGCCGTTCAGGAATCCTAGACGGACAAACTGGGAGAAATATGGGGAGGTGTTGGAGGAACTATTGCCGGAGGTCCCCGGACTTCCGGAGACAGTGGAAGAATTGAATTGCATTGTGGATGTTGTCACAAAAGCATGCAATCTTTCCTTTAATGCTTCTTGCCCCCTGATAAAGCCAAGGGGCAGGCAAAAACCGACATCGTGGTCCATGGAGTTGGAGACCTTTCGGAAGACCTTTCGGACAGCCTTTAATAAGGCAAAGAACACGAGGCATGTACGGGACTGGGACTCCTATAAGGAGGACCTAAGAAAGTACAAAAAAGAATTGAGGAAGGCACAGAAGGGATCTTGGAGACTTTTCTGTGGTAGAATGGAAGAAGTCTCTGAGACTTCCCGCCTTAGGAAGATTCTATCTACTAACCCAACTAGTCCTAGTTACTTAATTAGACCAGACGGGTCATGGACAGCTTCAAGTGCGGAATCGTTGGAGCTTCTCATCGATACCCACTTTCCGGGAAGCTTTGATGACTCGATGGAGCCTGGAGCTCATCGAGGAACACCTCCAATAGTCATGGAGGGCATATTGGATAGAGAGCGGATCAGGTGGGCGCTGCAGGGTTTTAAGCCTTATAAGTCGGCGGGCCCGGATCGGATTATACCAGCAGAGATTCAAAAGAACTCGGCAGCCATCATCCCCTGTCTAGAGGTTATCTTCAGGGGATGTTTGAAACTAGTCTATATTCCTAGGAATTGGACAGAGGTCAAAGTAGTCTTTATCCCGAAATCGGGAAAGAGCTCGCATGCTCGTCCAAAGGACTTGAGGCCTATAACTCTATCATCCTTTCTGCTGAAAACCCTGGAAAGGTTGATAGATGTGTTTATTCGATCAAGAATTGAACCCAGGAATTGGGCAATGTCGCAGCATGCGTACTGTAAGGGAAAGTCGGTGGACACAGCTCTGCACGATCTAGTACGCACAATTGAGAAATCAATTTACTTGCAAGAGTTTTGCATGGTAGCATTTCTCGATATTGAGGGTGCTTTTAATAATGTAAAAACGGAGGCGATCATGGAAGGATTGTCTTTTTTGAAGGTGGACTGCTCTATAAGTAGGTTAATAAATCAGATGCTGGTAAGCAGGACTATTACCTCGGAGCTGGGAGAGTCCAAGATTAGAAGACGGGTGGTTAGAGGAACCCCACAAGGAGGTGTAATGTCCCCCATTCTCTGGAGTGCGGTGATTAATGGATTGCTGCTGGAACTAGAGAGAGAGGGGATAGGGGTTGTAGCATATGCTGATGATGTAGCGATAGCTGTCTCAGGCAAATATATAGATACGATTAGGGATGTTATGCAGAATGCACTCCTGATTATTACGAAATGGGCCAGCAAGTGTGGATTGGGTATTAACCCTTCCAAAACAGAGCTGGTGCTATTTACTAGGAAATATAAAATTCCGGTGGTTAGCCCTCCTATCATAAACGGCAGCGGACTAGTTTTTGCTGACCGAGCGAGATTTCTGGGCATAATCTTTGATAGTAAGCTCAGCTGGAAGCCTAACACTTTGGAAAGAGTGAATAAGGCTATTGTAGCCTTATACTCGTGTAGGAACGCTATAGGTAAGAGATGGGGCTTGAAACCGGAGCTGGTATACTGGCTCTATACCGCCGTGGTAAGACCTGTGCTAATGTACGGGGTGGGCGTTTGGTGGCCAGCTCTAGATAAGGTAACATATAGAGGTATGATGGAGAAGGTGCAAAGAACGGCCTGTATGCTTATAAGCGGGGCGCTTAGGACAACACCTACACGCGCTTTAGAGGTTATGTTCCACCTTATTCCAATCGACCTTTATGGTAAACAGATGGCAGCCAACGTGGCTGCGAGACTCTTGGCTGTCCCTCAGTGGAAGTGTCTTCAGGTGGGACACTCGACGATAGGTAGATTCGCTGGCGAAGAACTGGCGAATCTGGATTATATTACACCAACGTTGTGCTTCGATAAGGGTTTCCGTACCATCTTTCCCTCAAGGGAATCCTGGAGAAACGGATCAATCTTGGAAAACGAGGCAGTTCAATTTTTCACGGACGGCTCGAGGCTAGACGATCAGGTAGGAGCCGGAGTCTTCTGTGATAAACTTAATGTTAATATTTCTGTTCGTCTCCCTGACTACTGCAGCGTGTACCAGGCTGAAGTGGTGGCGATCGGGCAAGTCATGACATGGTTGAAGCATAATGTGGTATCCGGGAGGGATATCGCAATTTATGTGGACAGTCAGGCAGCGATCAAGTCACTTGGGGCAGTTTGTCTGAAGTCGCGGGTGGCGCTGGATTGCCGATCATCTCTTAACGAGATGAGCGAGTATTTCAGCATCCAGATAATCTGGGTCCCGGGTCACTCGGACGTCACGGGGAACTGCAGGGCGGACGAACTAGCTAGGTACGGTACGACTCTCCAGATGCAGCCGGAAATGGTAGGTCTGGGGAGGCCTATGGCAGTGCTAAAATGGGCGCTCAGTAAAAAGGCAATCGCCTTGACAAATGAGAGATGGATCAACACTCTCACGTGCAGGGTAGCAAAGCAAGTTTGGCCAAAACTGGACTTGCGGCGCTCCAAGGTACTAATATCCCTGGGAAGACAAGAAATAGGATTGGTCGTAGGGATAATGACAGGTCACTGCCTTTTTGGGGAGCATGCAAGAAGGCTGGGGATACAGACGAATGACTTTTGTAGAAGTTGCATGGATGAAGAGGAGGAGGAGACTTTGGAACACTTCCTATGCTCATGTCCGGCGCTATCATACAGAAGGCATAAGTATTTGGGTGTGTATGGTATGGACAGCCTTTCGGAACTCGCGGACTGTGGAGTGCGAGATTTATTACGCTATATAAATAGCTCTGGTTGGTTTCAACGGGAGTAATGGGGATATGGGATCCTGTGGTATCACAACGGGCCATTGCTGGCCTAAGTGTGCGATAGCAGCCACTTCAACCTAACCTAACCTACCTATTGTGATATTACACCTTTAGGATGGCATTTTATTGCCGAAACGAGTAGGAGAATTATAAACGAAGTCACTAGATGGAAACAAGGTAAACATCTTTATTTATTACCTATACCTACCTAAATATACAATCGGTAAGCAAACATACAATCGGTAAGCAAACATACAATCGGTAAGCAAACATACAATCGGTAAGCAAACATACAAAAACAAAAATTAATAATTTCTCAAGACTTTCCGAAAGTGCAAAATTTGTAGAGACAGGATCAATATGTAGCAAATTAAAAACTTACCTAGTATATTTGAGCTGGTTTTAATTTATATTCTCTGATTTATTTGATTCTAAGAAAATTAAGAGATGTTACAAAAATGCAGTTTAGTTTTTTGTTTTTGTAGAAAAGGTGTTTAAATTCCTCTTAAAGTCCTGCAAAATAAATCTTACCGGATGAAATAATATTGTATCCCAAAGAGCCAAGCAAAATGAGTCTATTCCTTAAGTTTTATGAAGTGCTTGGAATTTATATTGATAATCTCTCATTCTGAATCTGTTAAATTTAACAAGCAACAAGAAGTCCAATTGTATTTTCATTTATTCAATTTCTAAATATAAAAATTTCATATAATCACCTAATTTGATGTATTTTATTTTAAAATTTCAATAAATCATTAAATCAAATATTTTAATAAAAAATAAATCCGTACTTTATAAATAATTATAACATCGTGTTGAATTTCATCATAATGGTGTACGATTTATTTACCATCTATTGTTGTGTTGATACTTTATTTTAAAATTTATGTATAATATAATATAATTTAAATAATGATAGTTAATTAAAATAGAATTATCTTTTCTTTTTCGTTTGTGTTTTACGTTTCTTTTCCTCCGCCTCTTGTCGCATATCCTCCAAATCTTCCATTAAACCAATCTTCTTACTGATAAATTCTTCACGCATTTGTTGCGCATACGATGATTCCATTTCTCGGTCATCGAATTCCTCGTCACGATACCTATGTGTGTGAGTGCGAAAATTTCAAGAATTAAATTTTTGGGTGTCGACTGAACATTCAGGTTATACTTACCGACGCTTATCATAGCCAAATATTTCCGATATATATTTCGAATAGTCTTGACCTTCTTCACCATCATCAATGAAATCATCCATTTCTGAATCATATTCCGAATCATCATCGTCCAGGATTCGACGTTTTGATGCCATTTTTTTCTTTTGTTCCATCATACCATTACGATCTCGTGGCGGGATTTGTCGTGGTCGATTGTCACCGCCCGATTGAATTGGGCGCTGTGATTTAACATCGGCAGGTGGGAATTGACGTGATTTAACGTCAGGGGGTGGAAATTGGCGCGATTTAACATCGGCTGGGGGGAATTGTCTTGGTTTAGTTTCACCATTTTGGGGTGGTTTACGAATTTGTTCCTTAGACGAAAGATCACGACTATTCGAACTGATACTGCTACTCAGTTTAGCTTTTGGTCTTTGTTCTGGAATACTTTTTGATGTGGATGATGAGCTCGATGGCCTGTCGACTGGCCGACTTCCCTGTACTGATGGTGGAGGTGGTAATGGTCTCGACGTAGCGGCCGATTTTGAAGATTCTTTATGATTACTAGTAGCGGCTGCTGGTCTTGATGAAGGCTTGCTTGATTCGGATTTGGTTAAAGCACCATAAAGTTTACTCGATCCCGCTGGAGTGGCTACACTTTTTTTGTCATATGGTGGAACAGATTTTATAGACTGTAGTGGTCTATTATTGGCACTTTTAACTACACTACCGTTATTTACTTTTGGGATTCGACCATTTGGTTCCATTTTGACTGGGCCAGGTTTTGATTGTGGTGTTTTTGGTTCGGCGGTATCCGGATTTGCCAGTTTGTATTCCCGTTCTTTCTGTCGACGTTCCTTAGCCTCAAAATATGCTCGTTTCTCTTCCTGTTCACGCTTTTCTTTACTCGTCAATAAACGTTCATTCTCTTTTGGTTTGGTCACCTCGACTTGGATCGGTTCGTACTGTTTTTTCTCGGCTAATTTAATTAATGCCTGGAAATCCAATGCTGGAGGTAGTGGTCTTTTAGGCATCTTTGGTTTAGGTCTTTCTTCCACGCGAGGTTCTTCAACCGCTTTAACCGGAATTGCAGTTCCTTTTCGATTGTCAAAACTTAATTCAGCTGGTGGTTTTGCATGACTTTTGCGTTGTCTCTGATGTGGTTGTTGCTCTTCTTCAGTTTCTTTAGCGATTGCGGCACGAACACGATCTTTTGTGATTCGCATCTCTTCTTTGCTAAGCGCTTTGCCACTTCCATTGAATTTTTTCTCTTCAGGCATCGATTTATATTTTTCCATGAGTTTTGAATACAGAGCACTCGCCTCTTGAGACACATAACCATAATCATCTTCATCGGGTTGTTGGGGCCCACCAATTGTGACCGCGGTGTGTTCTTGATCCACATCATCCAGCACTGATTTGTTTGCAGATTTGATAACTTTCAACATTTTGTTGATTTTATTTTTAGCCTTTACATCTCTCATGGACAACAGTTGGTCACGTTTTTCTTTGGCAATTCGAAGCTTTTCACGTTCCTCCTCATCACGTTTGGCCAAGAATTTCTGTATATTACTCGACAATTTCTTATCCTTGGACTCTTTTTTCGGGGGAGCGAACTTGGTACTGTAGTACTTGCCCTACAAAATACCAAAAACAATTTTTTTTTATTTTCCATATGGAAACTTGTGTTTTCCACACTTTCTACTCGTATTACAACCTAAGTAGCTTTATTTACACAGCAAAAATTACAATTTCTACAAATTGTTCATATTACTGAATGATTGGTTATATGGAAAAAATTTTAGTTTCAAATTATCTTACCTCAGCTGGTTTCTTGATTTCATTTTTGCTATTTTGTTGGGCTACGTGTAATAACGAACCGAAATCCATTATTTTCAAGCAAATTATGGATTTTTCAAGTAGTAAAATTCAGTATTATAATTTTTTTTATTTAATTTTCCACAATAATCGACAAAATGATGACACATTTACAAATGCGTATATCCATGTTTGAATGTAGATGGGGAACTAACACAAAAATAATAAAAAAATTTACGAAATCGAAAATAAAAACAATGACAGTAGTGTTGCTCGATGTAGGCTAAAATGTTGATAACAGAAATGGGTGCGTTTAAAGATCTATTAGTCTATGCCGAGTAAGAAACCAAAAAACCTTTCGACCAGTATTTTTGTACTGTCAACTTTCTATAAACAAAACATGTCTAAAATCACTCACGTAAGCTGTCATTTTGATGTGGGATTGTCAAGTGCGAAATTACAATATCTTGTCGGGAGTAAGGCCGAGCCCGAGCCTCGTTTAAATGACTTACAATAATGTTTACAATCCGTTGCATTGTAACGAAGAGTTCGATTTTGATGAAGATAACATAGACGATTTTTATGGTGACCAGAATAACGTAAACAGCTACAATAATCATAATGATGATAGCGAAGAAGGTGAGACCATTGGTGAAGGATTTTAAGAAGAATGGGGTTTTGTAATATGTTGGAGTCATTTATAGATACCGAGGAGGCGAGTGAGACAGACGTTATTGCGGTGCAAACACCTCGCAGTTCAGATGAGCCGATTGACATTCGAGAACAGTAAGTCCTGCAGAATAGGCTCTGTTTACTTCTGAATCATTAAATAGCAGCAATTAGCATGCCTTTACCGAACTCGATTATATAATATTATTTTCTTTTAACCCTATTCGCATTACAGGATGTATCAAGACAAGCTGGCAAATTTGAAGAAACAACTCGAAGAACTGAAGAATGGAGTCCATCCGGAATATATAAGACGGGTCAAAAAACTAGATGCTCAATACAAAGAGCGACTTCGACTTAACGATATTTACAAGGATTATCTGATCGAATGTGTCGAAAAGGACTACATTTTCGAGAAGAAGGCAACCATTAAAGAGTATGAGGAAAAAAAAGCTGATTTACGAGAAAATCTCTTAACCGATTTTGAAGATAAGCGCAAGCTAATCGAAACCGAACGTAATACCATGGAACTAACGAGCGACTCTATGGAGGTTAAGCCTACGATCACTCGAAAATTACGTCGACGTCCAAACGAACCGGTACCAGTGGTAGAGAAACGCAGAAAACCACCATCAGGCCAACTTATCCTTCTGCTCGAGGAGAAAGACATCGAAAATGATTTGAAAATTATCAGCCGAGGCAAAGCTCTAACACCAATTAGACTGTCAAATATGGTCAATACAAATGGGATTCCTGCAACCACGGTACCATCGATAGCTGTACCGACCCCGAATAACAATAATATTACGTCCCCGATTGCAAATGCCAACGAAAATAATTTCCCAATTGTCGAGACTAAAATTGAAGATGGAAAACTTTTGTATGAACGGAGATGGTTTCATCGTGGCCAACCGGTTTATATCGAGGGTCGTGAAATGCCCCGATTTGCGGCCACAATTTCTGCCATTGGAAATGAAGTTATTTGGGTGAAGAAAGTCACGGATGGCAATAAAATCCGTATTCAAGCGTCACAATTGAGCCGTGGCAAAGTTTCAATTAAGCGGCGCGCCAATTAGTTTTTAGTACAAAGATTCCAATAATTTCTCACATTTTGTTTTTTTTTTTGTCTTAACATAATAAATACCTTAAATATATCAAAAATAGTATTCTTATCTTATCTAATTTGACCTAATTTTTGGATAGTTGCGTTTATTTACACAAATGTGGTTTTATTTACATATTAGTAGGTTAGTAGGGTTTTAGTACTAAAAGTCTGAACGCGCCTGCGCAACTTGCATTTTGACATTGAAGTTTGAAGTTCTTAATTGAAATATACTATGCCAAACCAAGTAACAGTTCGCAGAAAAGACCTCGTGTACGTGTAGCAAAAATATTCTTTATGTATTGAATTGCAAAAACAAGAAAATTTAATTATTAATTATAAACAAAATAATTTAATACAAGTAATTTATTATTTAATAAAAGAAATTTAATATGAGTGAAGTTGAGGAGAAGACTATAAACGGTGATATTGCATTGAAACCAAAATCGAATGACAGATCACAAAATCGTGGTGGAAAAGTAAGTTTTTGTACACAAAAATTATAAATGAAAATTATGTTAATTATCTGTTAAATTGATAAATATTTGATTAAAATGGCTTGAAAAAAAACTAAAATACGCCTTAACATAATGCCAAGTATTAGGGGGCCCGGCTCGTAGATATCATACGTAACAATTTTTATTTTCTCTCTTGTGCTAATGGAATTTCGAAATAAGACGCGAAATTGAAATTATTCACGGTTATTTCAAAGATTAATGTACTTTCTAAATAATTTGTTAATTATTTTTGTTTTGTACAATAGATTTACACTATTTTGGAGTACAGTTGCAGCTCGATATAAATTTGATTTATTGTTTCATAATTTTTATATCAATTTTATGATTTATTGCATCATAATTGTTTAATTGTAACGATTTATTGCTGGAAATGTTCAATGACTCACAATTTTTTATTGGCAAATCTATTAAATGAGTACTTGGTTGAGATTTTAGATGTCACCACATACGCCCAATTTTAAATCGAATTAGTTTCCGTTATGACTAGAAAAGGCCATGTGAGTATTCCTGTAAAAGTTTACTGTACCTCGCCACTGCCAGTAACCATTGTGTTAATATGACCTTGACTTTCATTAAACATGTAAATCACTTCTTTACTAACCCACATTCTAATTTATTTACAAAGCGAGCTGCTACTTTATTCAAAATATTAAGATTACCAAGCTTTAAAACCCTAGGTAGTCTTAACTTTTAATTAATCCACCATTTTTTCTTCTTCTGCTATACAGATTTGTTAAAAAAGCGTGTATCGTCAAGTAAAACCAAAACATAAATCATAAATAAATAAAACAAATAAAAATGTTTTCTCAAATTTTAACTCGACAAGCATTACGATTCATTCTAAATAAAACCGTTTATAAAACGCCACCATTATTTTATTGTACCGCAGAATCTGTATTGCAGGTTAGGTTTGAAATGATTACCAAAGTCCTAATTATTTCATTTTTCTATTTATTCTTATTACTACTATTTAGAATAATCAAAGAGGTGGCGGCAAACAGAATAGTACCGAAAAAAATGACGTTGATAGTTCCAAATTAATTTTGAAAACACCGAAGGGGACACGAGATTATGGCCCACAACAGATGGCATTGCGACAAAATGTACTCGATAAAATTATTGAGGTTTTTAAGAAACATGGTGCCGAGACGATTGATACTCCGGTGTTTGAGTTAAAAGATGTACTAACAGGGAAATATGGTGAAGATTCAAAATTGATTTACGATTTAAAGGATCAAGGTGGAGAAATTTTAGCGCTACGATATGATTTAACGGTACCGCTTGCAAGATATTTGGCAATGAGTAAAATTTCATTTATTAAACGGTATCACATTGCTAAGGTGTATCGACGTGATAATCCCTCGATGGCTCGCGGACGATATCGGGAGTTTTATCAATGTGATTTTGATATTGCTGGTACGTACGATGCTATGATTCCGGATGCTGAATGTGTTAAGGTTGTGGCTGAGATCCTATCATCTCTAGAAATTGGAGAATTTGTTATTAAACTTAATCACAGGCAACTTTTGGACGGTATGTTTCAGGCGTGTGGAGTTTCGGCTGATAAATTCCGGACAATCTGCTCAACTGTTGATAAATTAGATAAGTCGCCGTGGGAAGAGGTACGCCGTGAGATGATTGAAGAAAAAGGTCTAAGCACGGAACAGGCTGATATGATTGGAGAATACGTACAATTGAATGGTGGTATCGAGCTCGTCGATAAATTACTTGTGGATGAGAAATTAAAGGCTGTTCCCTCGGCCGTAAAAGGATTAGAAGGAATGAAATTACTGTTACACTATTGTAATATAATGGGACTCAAGGATACGATTTTGTTTGATTTGAGTTTGGCCCGTGGTCTTGATTACTACACCGGTGTTATTTATGAAGCAATACTTAAAGGAAATGATCAACCCGCAACTCCGACGGGAGATGAAGGTTCAGCCGTGGGATCCGTCGCTGGAGGTGGTCGATATGACGGTCTTGTCGGCATGTTTTCTGCTAAATCACGAGATGTCCCATGTGTTGGCGTGTCGATTGGAGTTGAGCGTATATTTTCCGTGCTCGAAGCAAAATACGCCGCAACCGGTGTCAAAGTAAGAACAACTGAAGTTGATGTTTATGTAGCGTCCGCCCATAAAGGTCTTCATGAGAAGCGGTTACAAATTCTAAATGAATTGTGGTCGGCTGGTATTAAAGCAGAACACTCCTACAAACACAACCCTAAATTATTAGCCCAGTTACAACACTGTGAAGAAAATAGTATACCATATGCAATTGTGCTCGGCGATTCAGAATTAGAACGTGGTGTAGTGAAACTCCGTCAGGTGAGCAACCGGAATGAAGAAGAAATTCCAGTTGATAAATTGGCCGACGAAATTAGTTTACGGATCAAAGCATTAAAATTGTAAATTATCTTGTTATCTTGTTAGATTTCAAAAATATATAAATTGATAACAAGTATTTTTATTATCATTTATTTCGCATATTAGTAATACAGCGCGCTTTTAAAAAGTAAAAATTTTCTAAATATGAACGTCGCTAAAAAATCCAAAGAAATGGATTTTATACCATTGTAACGGGTGTATACTAAGAAATTTTAATTTATTTTATATAAAATTTAGTTTTAAAAAATTGAAAACCGTAAATAACTTGTTTATGCTTTTTGAAGTACCTAATTGGTAATTGGTTTTATACATTCATTTTCTCATCACAAATTCTTAATTTCACTTTAATCGTCCTCACAAGTTTATGCATAATATACTGTAAGATTATTTAATAAAGCATTATTACTAATAAATTTCCGATTTTATTAATTTATTTTCTGTTATAACATGGTTTACGATGGTTTTGGTCATCCGAATCAGAAAAACCAGTTACATGTCTTTGAATTACCGTTTATTGAAAATTCCAGTTTTGCTGATGCAGTGCCACGAAGGTATCTCAGAATTCTTTTAACCGCGTTCCAGTGCGGCAGACCAGGGTTGTTATTGAATTTGCTAACGGTGCTGATTGCATAGCATATATATCCGGATGAGTAATATGAGCAGTGAACATGATACTCCCAACTGCTTCCTGATAAAGAACATTTTTCATTTGAACGGCTTCATTATCAGATTTAGATGACAATACTTTTCGTTAATTTTTGATTTGCATCAATCGGTGTCAACGCTGGATTACAATCGGCCATACCGTACTTTTCTAACATTTCTTCGATGTATAATTGTTGGTCAATCCATATTTTTCCAGCTTCACTCCCGAGTGATTCGCATACCTAGGCACTGTTGAACTACTCCCAAGTCCTTCATTTTAAAAGCATTCGATGATTTTCTTTTCAATGAATCTTTTAACTTTATGTTATTTGAGAATAACAACAAATTATCGACGTAAACGGCTGCTAACAAAATATGTCCAATCTGAATTTTGTGATTGATGCAATGGTCCACTAACGAAGACTTCATGCCGAAATCTTTACGATCACTATCCAATTTGCAATTCCAAGTACGACTAGCCTGTTAAGCCGTACAATGTCTTCTTAAGACGACAAACTTTCAACGATTGGTTCCCATTCTAATTCACCCTGCAAGAATGATGAATTTCTACTGTGACATAGTTTTTGCTACAAAATCTCTCAAATGGCGCAGATCCGGTTTTACTCTAGAGTTCTAGACCAAATTTCTTCGAGTGTCTTGTCAAGACATTTCGTCGGTTTACGGTTGACGAGATAAGCAGCTGTAGCTATAGCTTCCGACCAGAATAATTTTTGTAACTTTGTATCAGACAACATTTAGCGCGCTTTCTCCACGAGAGTACGATTAATTCGCTCCGCCGTTCCATTTTGTTCAGGAGAATATGATACTGTCGTCTGATGTCGTATACCTTCTTTTTGCACAAAAGTAATCATACATTTATTAACATACTCCGAACCATTATCGGTGCGTATGATTTTCAACTGCAGTCCTGTTTGCTTTTCTGCATATGATTTAAAATGCTTGAAAGAACCAATGACTTCGTGCTTAGTCCCCAAAAAAATAAATGAAAACCTTCTCGAATAATCATCCACAAATGTCAGGAAATAGCTACTTCCGCCAAGAGATTTTGTTTCCATTGGACCGCACAGATCCGAATGTACAAACTCCAGAAAATTCTGTGCTCTTTTTTCGTCCCAAATGATTGCCAATGCTGTTTGCCTTTGGCGCAGTCTATGCAAGTTTCGTTTGGACCCAATCGACTGTGCCACAAATCAAATGGTTTAGATACCGCATGTGAGTAAAAAGCACTATTACTTTTATCATCCTGTTTATCCAGCTGATGCATATATATATAAAAGGCTGATTGATGATCTGTGTGTTTCCCAGGGGATATGAGTAATTTAACATCCTGCAAAAGCTTCGTTTTCACAGTAAAATCTCCTGTGATTTTCGTCCCTGAGCTCTCAAGCCGCAGGCCCGTTGCACATTTCAGCTAAGCTAAGCTAAGCGATGTGAGCTAAATTCTTTTCTCAAGGTTGTAGAACCAAAATTTTAATGGGAAGATATAAAATCAACAATGTATTTGTGTATAAGCGTAGTTATCAGCTAAAAAGTGCAAAGGGGTGAGCTTGGCGAGTTAACTAAGTTAACGAAAACTGTATTTCTCGCTTAGCTTAGCTGAAGTGTGCAACGGGCTTATAGCGTACAACATTCCAGAAACAAGATAGCGTTTTATTTTTCAAACAATGTATACAAAACATAAAAACATAAACATGGGTGCTATATGTTCTTTAATTTACGTTCTACTTTCCAACAGTAACCTCAATAAAATGAGTCGCCTATCCAAGGTCAAGCGAATAGTAACAATTTCCTATACCAAGCGCCGTCCGGTTTAATGTAACCTTACCATATGAATCAGCAGAGTCTCGCTGTGGAGGATCTTCTTTTCAACAGAAAACCACTGTAATTAATGGTTACAATTACAACTGATTGAAAAAACTAGTAAGCTCTCCTCCTAAGGCACCAACCTCAGAATCAGCATAATCATAAATTTAAAAAACGCGTTAACGCAAATGTTTTATGTTTAGATAATTAATTTTGTTTTGTTACATGAATTGAGTTCGCGAAAAATAGAAAAATCTGCCTATATAAAACAACATGTACGCTTAAAGTCGATTTTTTACTATAGCAATCGATTTACCCAAGAATTTTCGCGCAGCCTAGATGTATGCATCATTTTGTAAACTGCACTCATTATTGAATTAAATGGATTGGTTTTAATTTCATTATAACCATTCAACAAAATTAAAATTTGACCACCTGAAATTAATAAACCGATAAATATGATTAACTAAAATTTAAATTCACATCAAACAAGATGACGTTAAATTTGAAATTTGCACATAAAAACCGGATGATGAACATAATATAAAATTAATTTTTTCTAATGCACAGCGCTTTATGCGTGTAACACCAAAAGCTTAAAAAATTAAAATGACATTCGTTTCGTTTGTTATATTTTTTGATCTTGTTGCATATGATCAAGTTAACTTAAAAATTGATTGTATTTTGATTTTATTTAATTAAATGTAATGTAAATGTGTAAAGTGTAAATGTATAGTGATAGTAGGTAAGCCGTGTATAAGTGAAAATTAGTTTACGTTTAAATCGTATATTATTACTAGTAAGTACAAGAATAAAATAGTTACAGTATATTCATTCACCGTTGTAATCATCTTCATTTGCGGCCTCGACAGATGTGCAGATGAAGATGCAAGTGACCCAAAATCTTCCAGAATGCAGTACGGCCGATTCCTACCATTTTGGGATAATTGTTTTACCTTTGAAATTGGATTTCAATGGGAAAATTTAGCTTAAATTTAATTTCCAATAATTTGATACATTTTTCAAATTTATCGATTTATTATTATATCGAGTAATTTTTCGGTATTTATTCATGTTTAGGTTCAATTCATTCTCCAGCGGTAAAGATTCCAGAATATTTTATTTTTATTTTTTATTTACTGTAAATAATGTTACAAATGATTTAAAAAATCATCCAGTAATTTATCTTTCATTGGATGTAACCAATCGGTTAATCCCATTATATTCTCCTCTTAATTTAAATTGGCTAGTCCAGCAGATCCATTGTTTTAAGGCTTGCTTATTAATTTCCTCACTGACGTATTCCACTTTTAAGTCTCGATGAAGATCTTCTTTTCTTACGTATGAAGGTGCATTAAAAATACGAGCTGGTTACCATACGTCTATATAATAGTTTTCAGAATTTGCCGATAAAGGATCAATTTATTGTCGATAGCTGTGGCAATAACCCAAAACGACATACATAACTCGAGTTATGTATTTTTTTCAAATTTATTAAAATTTATAATAACTGCATCAAAAGGAACAGTTTGATATAGGCGAAACAATTTTAACGATAACTAACAATCTCGTTAAGATTATTTCCCCTATTTCAAACTATTCCTTTTGATGCAGTTATTCTACATTTTAATAAATTTGAAAAAAATACATAACTCGAGTTATGTATGTCGTTTTGGGTTATTGCCACAGAGTTAACTGTTAACTCTGAGTTTGGTGTTCAATACACTTCAACTTTGCATTTTAACCTAAATATTTGGCTATATGTATTGACATACGGAACCTGTTTTGAAATTATTTCTATTGGTATCAAGTTAACCTATCGATTAGTGAAATTGATGTCCCTTCAACATTATCTCCAATTGCCATGACGGCTGTATCATCAGTAACTGTTGCAATAGTTCCTTCTCTTGGTGTTGGTAGGTCTATTTCATACAGTAGACACAATATTGGTCCCAAAATGTTGCCTTGTCGTACTTCCGCTGTGATGTTTGTTAAGGCGGAGTGTTCCTCATCATACTTTACTAGAATGTGTCTGTGGTAAGTCCCTCTGCAATTTGTAGCCCAATCTTTTGTGCCATACTCTATCAAATGCTTGTCCACATCTAAAACGAAGAAAGTACTTGACTATATTTTTTTAGTTTCCAGCCCGACTTCAATTTTGTTTGTGATTCTGTGTACTTGTTTAATAGTGAATTACTTTTTTCGAAATCTAAATTGATGTGATGAAATGAGATTTCTTCCCTCTATTAACGGTTTAATACTTTTAAGTAGCAATTTTTCAAATAGCTTGCACATCGATGGCTGTAGAGGAATTGTGCTGTACGATTCTTTGTGATTAGGGTGTTTGCCCGGTTTAGCTATCATTATATTACTGCTATAACTTTCCATTGATGTGGAACATATTTTTACCGGAATAATGAATTAACCCTTTGACTCGTCATTTATTTTAAAACGCCTGTTATTTTGCTTAACTATCTGAGTAATTCTGAAATTTTTTAATATTTTTTGCACTAAATATCTTTTTTTGGTAGCTTAAGACTAAGAGCCAACATAATATCACTTAAAAAATCCATTATTGGTGCATTGAATTCAAAAAACTAGGTTTAAAGTGCATGTACGCAATTGCGTACAGTACGAGTCAATGTGTTAATTATATGTTGCAATTTGTTTTCGCATTTTAAATGGAGTATTTAAACTTTAGGTTTTTTCAGTAACTTAACTTCTTTAATATTTGATTTTAGTTTATTATATAAGTTGTTAAGTTTTGTTTTGGTTTCTGGAGATCTATTAATTTACCAGGTTTTTACGTGCCTTACGTTTTCCTTTGACCAAATCTTTTACTTACACTGGATATCAGTTTTTTCGAATTTCTTATTAGTTTACTGATCAGTGAACTCTTATGGGCTGTAGATTGTATTATTTCAAGTTGATTTTTGTTTCGGTCAGCTCACGAAACAAATCTCAATTAGTTTTCTCGTTAGGTATAATTTTCTCTTTAATTGGACGACTATTTTTGTCTTCATAGGTGAATCACTGGTAACCATCCACATTAAGCTTCATGGTTAACTTCTGGTAAGTGTCAGAGTTTGAAGTGTTTATTTTCTGGACGTCACTGTTTAAGGCCGTTTGGATTTCAGAATGGCTTGATATGCTCACAATATTAATTGGTGGAGGCTGCTTCTCAGATTTAGTTATCTGCTTAGAGTGCTCGAATTCCAGTGTAGATTCAGTTTTCCTCTTTTTAACTCTCTTCGATGGTATTTTCTCTTCGATGTTATTTTTTTCTGAATCGATTTTTTCTCTTCGATGGTATTTTTTTCTGAATCAGGCAATGTAGTTGCTCTTAATAATTTTTTGAAGCAGGTTCTAATTGTGGTTCTATATTTTATCTGGAAGAGCTCTTGGAAGGTAGCAGTCAAACAACGAATGAGAAGTGTACCTCCATATGCACAGCTGTGGGGGATGCTACGTAAGGGATCAGATGGGTGACGTGCACTTCTTGCAGGTTCACCGAGAAATCACGGAAATCAACCTGTCCGAGCATAGTTGCTCTCAACCAGGGCCTACATTCACTAAACTCCGAATTTGATGCAAAACATCAAAAATGAGCGGCGCTGAGGAGAATGCTTCAATATTAGAAGAGCTAATCATATAATAAGCATTCAATTGCCTGGAACCAAGTAAGTTTAGTGTTCTGTTTTTTGAAGAAAAGTCACTAAACACTTTGGAATCGCTAACACTTCCGAATTTCTGGAATGTAATTATTTCTGCAATCCTATACATCTTATATGAACTCTTAAATGGCACATCGAATTCAAAAACGTGGAACGTTTGTGACGCTTTCATCAATTTTTTTATTGCTTCTGTACATGGAATGATGCCTGAAATATGTGGCGAAGTGAGAGCAGCGTAAGCTCAAAAAATGCATTAATGAGATGTCGAGGGTTCTCAAGGGTGAACTAAAAGGGCCTGCGCAACTTCTAGAGCTGCTAATTGCCGTATTCTCAAGCCCGCTTTATCACTTTTGGGGTACCATCGATGTTTATATTAGACAATGCAAGCTAATGAATTTCGCGGAAATTCAAAGATTTCTTTCTTTCAAATTCTCGTTGTTTTGATTCACACGTATATTCTTCAGATATTGGCTGATGTTAAATTTATGAGGCTAAAACGAAATACGAACTAAGGTTTAACGTAGAAGTTGTCTCGTGAAACAGTCTGCTCTTTTCTAATTAAAAGAGGGTTTCCAAACTGTGTCTAAAAATTATTCAAAAGACAGGTAACCAGCTGGACGGTATTAAGTAACTATTATCAATCTGTCGCTAATTGGCCACCCTTCTACTTTCAAAGAAGTCAACCATCTTTCTACCTTCATAGAAGTTAACCATCGATGACAATCTTTTGTATTCGGTCCTTACCCACATCTCATATTCTGCCAATAATTTGGCATGCAAATATTGTTTTGGCGCATTTATGTACATACAATCACATATTATTGCTTCATCACATTCACGAAACAATACTTGAAATAATTTTTTGTTTTCTGTTGAAATTTCTGTGTTTAAACAATGAAGTTACGCTCGATGCATTTGTTGTATTTTGGATATTCCAAAATTTATTTTTGTGGTCCTCAACCACCTCATATATTTGCTAAGTTATAAGTTGACTAATGAACGATTGAAAAGTAATTAACAATAGAATTCAATAAAATGACAAAAAAAATTTATTAAGAGGAAAGACAATATAAGATTTTTAACAATACCTTAAGAAACAAAAAAAAAAACGTTGTTTGTTTGTTAAATTTTTTGCGCACATTTTGTTTAATTTGCCATTCCGTTAGAATAAATTCTTTTTTGTTCTTTTATAGTGATGTTATAGATGTATGTGTGTGTGCGGCAGCCAAATCAAAACGAGATCACTTAATTTTTGTTAAAAGACACCAAATCAATTAAATCGCCACCAAACAACAAGTGCAGCAACAATTTTAGCACGGCAAAAAAAAAATTGGCAGGCGCGCAGAGGGGGAAACAAATTCAATCAACAACAAGATCAATGAATCCAATTTGAATACATCTAATTTTCGAGTAAATTTACAATTAACCGTAAAAAGTAAATTGTTTGTTGCTGATGTGTATTAAACCTTGATAATGATATTTCACAATAAATTACCATGAAAATGTGTATTGGATGACACTAGCGATGCTTAACCAGCCGTTTACGAAAGTTTTTGTAGTTTTTTTTAAGCGAGGCAGTTTCTTGAAGAATTTTGGTGATGATAGCCATTCCTGTATAGGCCTTGTTTGATTTCTTTATCTCTTTGTCCCTCTTAAACCTCTTGGTTTACAGCTCTAAATGAGATAATCCATTCAATTCGGATAATGGCTTATCGGCTAAATGTTGCTCGGAAGAAATTTAGCGCGATTTAGTATCAGTGTGACTGGTAGTATCAGTGTGACTGGTAAAATTTTCGAATGATTTCTTAACCATCTGGTGGGTGCATCACAATCCCAAAAAATTTAAACTGATTAGCTCGGCAAGTTCTAAACTGGATTGTATTTTCAGCATTAGCTAGCCACTATATACCTTTATCTGAAACGGGTAGCTTTCCCATTGTCGCTCATTGAGATGATTCACATCAATAAAACTATGTCGTCTAATTATATATAAGTACCTATCTTCAGGAGTAAGTGGATAAGCGTTTGACACTATTTGGCCCCCTGAGCTTTACAGCGATTATAAACTCAAAACAACTTTTCCCTGCGTTGTTTCTATCACATTTCCTTATTATTATAACTTTGAAACCAAGTTTTATGAAAAAAGATCGAGAGGGAACAGTCTTGTTTCCCCAAAAATTGTTGCTGCTTTATGGTTTGTTGATTGCATGGTGTTTAGTATTTTTTCATCTATCTATGACAATGTCACTTGAGGTAAATCAATTATAGAGTTTAAATTTCTATAATATTTCAACTTTTTGGAACCAGAAGCTACAAAGTCTCCAATATATTACACAATATGCTCATCTCACCCTGCTTTCTTGACTGTAACAAATAAAAGCCATGTTTAAGGCAGTTTCTTAATTAACATTCTATCATTTCTGACTCTTTTCATTTTTTAAGACAGTTTGATTGTAAATCTCAGTTGCTGTCGAACAATATTTTCTATTTGTTTGTGTAATTAGTGCATGCGTTCCTCATGCTGTTGACAATACCTATAAAACAAGTAAAATATTAAATATATTTAATTAATTCGGCTGTCTAACTTGAATGAAGAGAGGTATAACAAAGTGTCGATACATTCGAAGGAAAATGGAACTTTCGTGACATCAATAGTCAGTAATGTGCGGTTTACATAATTTTATATTGAATCGTAATTCTGTACCCACCTGATCGAATATTTCATACTTACATCCATTAAGGCAAACAAATTTAATTTAGAGAGGCTTAACAATATTTCCCTACAAGTAGTTCACATCGAACGAGGACTAATTTGCAGTCTTCGACAAACCATATTTTTTGGATGGCTTAAAAACAATTAGAACATCGGGGCTAGTATTGCTAAACGGATTAAAAATAAATCGATTTTTCATTCAAAAGTTAGCTGACTTTCTACTCTCTCCTCATAGTCGTCGTTTTTAATTTTATTTTAAGTTTCATTAGCAGGGTGAATAAAGATATGTGCCTATATTCATCAACTTTCTTCGTGATTGGAGGAGTAGCGCTTTAACTCAAACTTTAAATCAACAATGTTAGATTTCAGTATGGATTCGATCCGGTGATAATGTCGGGATGTACTACTGTAATTAAAACGTAGTTAGACTTTTCCTTTAAATCACGCGGGCTTACCCAATCGAGTAGTTTTTTTTTCTATAGGTTCGTAGCACCCGAACAGACATCCGTGTCAAATTTCGTGTCAATATCTTTAATAGTTAATGAGATACGCTTGTTTACCACGATAATGTGCCGTCTCACACTGCATTGGTTGTACGTGCCTATTTGGCCAAAAATTCGACCCTTATCGTTCCGCAACCGTTCTTTTCGTCTGATTTAGCTCCGTTTGACTTCTGGCTATTCCCAAAACTATAAAAACCGCTCCGAGTATATCATTTTGATCGATTAAATAGATACAAGCCGAATCAAAGAAGGTTTAAACAATTGTTTCGAAGACTGGAAAAAATGTTGGCACAAGTGAATTCTATCCGAAGGGGATTACTTTGAAGGATGACATTAATTTGAAAGAATAATAAGCCGTTTGTGTTATTTAAAAAGCCTTACTACTTTTTGATCACAGTGTTATATCAAAATGCATACAGGCACTAATAATAATTGTAATAGTTTAAATCGATGTTTCCCCTCAATGATCGCTGCACAATTCGTTCCAAATTAGTACACATATAGTGGCCGAGCCAGCTGACTCATTCTCCTTTAATTTCAGGCACAAGATCAAGAATTCACATTAAATTCCTGATCTGGCGATTTTAATGAATACGGATATCATCGCCCTCTAAGGCGAAATGTTATACGAATGATACTTCTATCGAATGTTAAATCAGTAAACTTTCTTACTCATCTATCAGAGCCAAATTTCCCTAAATTAGTGTCATGAATGACAAGAAATCCCAGTACTCTAGTCATCATGGTTAAAATCAATTGTAGCATGCGTCAAAAATTAGAGATCAGATATTTTGTTTTGAGACCAACGGAAGCTGAAAATTATACTAGTGGTTCATTTAACTCCTTCTCATAGTACCATGCAGCCCAATCAAGCAGGGGCAGCCGGTATAAGATATTAAACTGTGTTTCGCCTAAAGCGGAAAAATCCAAGACATCGTTTTGTTACAAGTAGTCCAAGAATGAAACCAACACGCTAAAGCAACGTATATCCTTTGTACCGAATCCTAAATCTCATCCATTCATTCGTTTAATAGCTTAATTTTATACGGATGCTGGTCGAGCAAAAAATCGGCATAAATAATAATCAAACAGTGTCCATGTTGGCCTGGTAGTATACGTGCAGGCGTAGTTAATAAAAAAACTCCTTTTGATTTATTTGATAGTTTACGGTTAGCATTGAAAAGGCCAAAACCATTTTAACACGTTAATCGCCATGTCAGTCGTATGTTTCTGACACTAAGAACTTCTGCATGGGCCATGTCAGTCATATATGTCTGACATACGAGATTTAGTACATAGAAGGCCACGTCAGTCACTGATATCCGACGCAAACGATAAATTTGCTTTATCTTTCAAAAGCTTAGCCTACATTGAGCCAAACCTGAAAATTGCTTGGCTTACTACGGCAAAATAAATAAAACAGGCTTAGGCCCTTTTCCAATTACCGACTTATTTCAGACTTATTGACTTATTTGACGCCATCTTGAATAAGTCAATGAAGTCATTCCAATTGCTTTTATCGACTTATTTTGAAAATTGTTGACAATACACAATAATTAGACAGAATGTTTCCATGACACCAAAAATAAATAAGTTTTCTATAGGAAAAATTACTAAAGAATAAGTCACCTTTTCAGCAGACTTATTTGAATAAGTTCGAATAAGTCAATAAGTCGGTGTTTGGAAAACAGCCTATAATGCTATATTGTTACACTTGAAAAATTACATTTCAATAATTTTTATTTTGATAAAAGAAATTACATTGACTTATTATGTGGCCCAAAATATTCTAAGCAATAAAAGGAGTTTTGTTTGCAGTCTGAGCAATAAGTTGAAACTTTTTCTTCCCCATTTTTTTGCTGCTTCTCGACCTTCTGCTTCTTTTATTTGGACATAACATCCAACGCACATTCTTCTGCTTTTCTTCTTTTCAGAACTAAACATTGTTTTTAGCGTATGAGTTGAAGTTTTCCGTTTTTCAGTTATGTCCGAACTTAATCTAAGCATATCAGTAACCAAATTTTCACGAAATTGTCATATTGCTTTTCGTAATTATGTAGTATCTAAATTATGTAATAAAATTACCATGGCGCAGAGGAAAACTTTGTTGAAATTATTGTGGCGATTAACGTGTTAAAGAGATCATTTTGTACAAGGAAAATGCCGTGTAGTGCTAAAAATAATGTTTTGCAAGCCATTGATGTCATGGATTATTTTGTATGATTCATACAAATTTGTAACGAACGTTTTTAGTGTATATTTGAACTTTTAGTCATGCTGTCAAAGAGAGAGGTTAAGTTACTTCTTAAATTCTTACCAACAAATCTTGTTGTTTTACCAATACTCATCTGAATAAACTCTATCACAAAAAGTTCAACACAATTGTCTATAAATGTTGTTGCGCACAGGAAAATATTACAATACCTTTATATAATGCAATAATAATAATAATAATAAGAAATAAGAATCGTATCTTTGAAATTTCCCGCATTTTAAACAATCGCGTATATAAGATCGAAATACCCCCCAAAATTATATACAATAACCAAATTCTATTATATTTCAACTATACATGACACAATATATTATAAAAATCGTTAGAATTTGCGATACGGATGTACGCATTAAGACGACCGAAAAATAAATTAAAGCCACGTTAAACCGTACACAAAAATTTAAATATTTATTGAGAACATTGAAACAGAATTGAATCAGTGTACAAGTACATTCAGTCTCGATCACATCAGATCACATAATAAAATAATAAAATTATTTTGGATAAATCGATAGTTTTGTGAATAGTTTTCTGTATATAGACATACATATAGAAAATGAGTGAAATAATAATTTCAGTGCTAGTTTTAAGTGCATTAAATTTGTATGTCTGTGGCTTACCGTACGCAAATAATTACCCGCACAAATCATATGGATACTCGTTTGCGAACGGTAATAATGGTGGTGATTCAGAGGGTGGTACCGATGTTACGGGATATGTAAAAAATCATTTGTCCGACAAGGGGAATAATTTAAATTCTCAGGTTGATTCGGCTAAATTTTCAAATCTCGAAAATATATCAAAAGGTCATGATATCAATCAAATGAAACATGGTGCGGTTAATGATGCGCAACGACATCAAATTGGTGAGAATCTTGAAACGGATAAATCACATAATCGTAAACAAGTTAAATCTGGTTTCCATAATTCGTATCACAAAGATGAGAGTGGCAGTAATAGTTCATTTTTTGAGGATTCGGACGATCATGATGGAAAATTGGTGTACAATAAACGACATCGTCAGGGTGGTGATAATTATGATTCAAAATATAATGAAGGTGTTCGTGATGGAGCGTTACGTGATCGACATGATGATCGTGTTGGCGGCTACGATAAACGTGGATCACATGACCGTGAACATTTGGTAGCGGAAAATCAAGGTGCGTATATATTTAGAAACAAAAATGTGTAATTCTTATTTTGAGTAATGGAACAATTATAGGAAATCGTCATGGTCATCGCGATGGTTATAATCGAGGACAAGGTGAAAGATTTGAAAATTATAATGAAGAACGTCCATCTTATCCTGCTCAACGCTACGGTGGTCAAGGGAATTATGGATTATACCGACCAAATGAGGACCAAGGATTGTATCGGCCGCAATATGGTGGCGATCGACTTGGCATTAACGTAATTGATTAAAATACATTTAATACAAAATATTTTGTAATTATTTGTATGCTTGTATTATTATAGAGTGGAGGATTCAATGGACAATCATCTCGATTTACTCCAGCTCCCCTTGGAGGAATTACATCGAACGAAGATGAATATTATAATCGGCCGAGAATAACAATATACGAAGATCCACGTGACTTGATCGATCCACGTAATGATCGACGTGCTGATTATGGGCGAATAGATCAATATATTCCATCCCGGTTAGATGTGAGACCAAGTCCAATCCATTATCGTAGTTATGATGAGGGTCATCGGGATAGATATCGGGATTATTAAATTTTTAGATTTTTTTTTTTTTCAATTTTTATCGTTTCGCGGGAATTATTTCAATATACGGCACTAAACTGTTATTTAAATGCTTTTTACAGGGCGGGTGATGCTTAATTTATAAATTTTTATAATAACTATTTATATTACTTTAAATAAAATGATTATTTTGTAAGTGTACATAAAATGTGTTTAAAAAGCGTAAGAAGTTATCCGAGATTTACATCCCGCAGGAAAAATTAGAACCTTCATTTTCATCCCAACCTATTTTTTTGAAAATAACTCCTACAACGCGAATCTCAACATAATGCTGTTCTTAAAAATTGTACCGCAAATGGTATTTTCAGGGATACTTTGTTATTGAGTGCCATTAATTAAATCTTAAGTTTTTTGAAAATTTTCACAATGCAACCAATAAAAATATCAAACGTCTTGAAAATCTCGAATAAAACGAAATATCTTGAAAACATCACAAAACTTCGAATGTAACAGGAAAAATCTCAATAACTTAGAAATTATCTCAAAAATGTCGAATTATTCGTAAGTTTGTGAAACCAATGAAGGCTCTACATTCTAACCACAGCCATGTAAAACTTAAACAATTTTCAACATCTACAAAGGTCACTATTCACATTTATATCTGCAAGGTCGTCGTCTGAAACTCAAAAAATTTCAAAACTATCGAAAATCTGGATACTAATGAATAATTTCGAAAAATTTGTAAGTCTATAGCAAAAATTTATAAAATCTATGAATTATCGGAAAATTTTCAAAAGTGGTGAATTTATTTAAGTCGGTAATATTAGGCAAGTTAACGCTGCGTATTTAGACTTGCCAATGGTCCCAGCATTATACATCGACTGCATAGTATATGTTTTATGAGCAAAACTTGAATACTATTTGAATAATACTTTGAACATGCTCTAGTCTGGCTGGGATTTTCTCTCAACTCGAGTTCAACCTAATGTTGATAGAAAAAACAAAGACATAGTAATTATACGAAGTCGAGTTACCTGGACTGAAATTAAAGAATCCAAGGCCCGTTTACCTAATTTTACCCATGTGGATATCTATATAAAACTCCACTTCCAATTCCCTTAATATTTCCATACACTCCAGAAATTATGATTTGTTACAACCAAATTTTTTATTCGCTTCTCCTGTTGAATAACACAACACGTACAAGACACACCAAATACAAGTTATAGGAATAAACCCAAGACGGTTTGTCTTCAAAAGACAATACAACATTTATTTGGGACGATGTGATCTGAAAGGCCTGTCTTTTGGTTGTTTTCTCGTCATATGGTTGTTATTAATAAGTAATAACATATCTGGCAGTTGCGACTCATAACGAGTTATGAAAAGTTATCACGAAATTTTCATCCCGAAAATACTTTTTTCAAAATGTGTGTCTCGGCTAAATTTTAAGTAAATTTTCATTCCATCCAGAAAAAAATATTCAAAACTCTCAGAGATGCCCCCCTGAAATGACGTATGTTCGGATTTAATGAGGGCGATTTTTTGAAATTGCATAAGTGTTGAGAAGTTGGGTATCATACGTCATTTCAGGGGGACATCTCTGAGAGTTTTGAATATTTTTTCTGCCTTTTCGGAATGAACATTTCGGGCTAACTTCCCATACATTCGCATGTAAACTATATAATCCTGAAAATATGAATTCCCATAGTCAGCACTTATGCAACTATTGTGCATCACCCAGGAAGGACCAACTATCTGAATACATTTCTTAAGCGCTCTAGAGCTTTTAAACAAATTGAGTGTTCATTTTACCAACTTTGTTTAAGCTGTCCTCTTCAAAAGGTATTTAAATAACAATCAGGTTTATAATAAGCGAAGTGAAACACAACTGAACTAGTATACGGCTGCCATGCAAATTTAGTGTACATATTTTTGAAACCACCCTATATCACAATTGTTTGATTTTACTTGGACTTGGAACTTCATAACTACCAAAGTGTAAACAGAAAACTTTTAAAAAGTAGTTAACTTAATACCAATGTGGTTAGAGCTGGAGCTTTGGAACAATATTTAATTTTTTGTTGTTGCTGTTAATAAAAAAATTGGTCTGATTTAATGGTAACATCCGTTAAATTTTGGATATCTAGAGGATTATCGTTTTATTTACATAAATCAGTATTTCCAATGTTGGCAAAGGAACACACAAAAAACTAAAACAAATTGTTTTCGTTTCTACCCTTACGTTCCAAACGACTATAGATAAACCAAACAAAACCAAATAACTTCAGTTCACATTTTTATTGTCAATGACATCTTTTGTGAATTGCAAAGACACGATATTCACATAACCTCTTCAACAACAATGCGGATAATGGATACTTTGTACATACAAAGATGTACCAACAACCACATTATATAAGATGATTTGATAACTGTCAATAAATTCTTTTATCTATTCTGTATAAACGAGTTTAAGAAAAATCAATTTTATGAAAATTGAAATCGTATAATGATGTAAGCATTGAATACCCACCATCAAATCATAAAATTGTATTATGCACGTATTATAAATGTAAAGATATGATCTGTTCATTGGATGAATGAAGACCCTCATTAAATTAAATAACGCGCGGTGTAACGAAAAAAGGGTTCCCTGTCCATAATAATATAAAGAAAATGACTTCTGAATGAATGGTTAACTGAAACCGTCGTGTACTGCACATACCAAATTAATCGAAAATAATAAAAATTAAAATCAAATAGTAAATGCATAACCATTTATTGGTGTGATGTGTCTGTGTACACATTTTTTTTTTATACATAATTCTAACACACCATTGGAACATCATTACACGAGGACACGTGCATTATGTTCAGATTAAACCGCATTTTGTACAATTCGCCCAAAATCTTGATTGTATAAACAAAACAAAAAAAAATTAAAATTGTTCAAATGGCACGCGTTATTCCTATTACCAAAACGACCCATACTCGTTTAAATAAAATCCATTTTGTATAGATTTCTCTCACGAATTGGGAAAGATTTCAAAAAACTAAAAAAAAAATTTAAATTTTTTGAACCCTTAGAACACAATTTTGAAAGTAATCATATTTTTTACAATTTATCTGATTGAAAATTTTTAAATTAAATTATAATTTATGATTTTCAATTGAATTGGGAATATTCTCAAATTTATATAGACTTGCGTATCATATTGCATGCCCCCGGTACAGTTGAACAGTTACTGTTTATCTATAAAATACCACACTTTTAATTTTGATATTTTCCAATGTGCTGTATTGGGAAAACCTATTGAAATCATGATTAAAGTACACTCATAGATTATCAAGGTCAGATGTTGGCCAATGAAAGAAAATTTTGAGTATTTATGTATGTATTCGAGCCGCGCTTGATGTTCATACGTAATTTCCCACAAAATAACTTTGGTTTGTATTGATTTGGGGTTTATTTGGTTACCTAGAAACGAATTGGCGTAATTTTTTAATTTTGTTATTCTAACAACATTATGGCAGATAGAATAGAAGCAGTTATGCGTGTTCAATGTTGATTCTTTCTTTCCACGTTACTTTGTTAGTGCGGTATCTAAATACAAATTTTTGATTGAATCTCTGCAATACTTATTATGGTTGTTAAATACTATACTGCCTTGCTGTAATCTTTGGCTCTCTATGGGTGTTTTTATTTTAAAATTAATTAAACTGTTTAAAAAAAGTTCATAAATCCCGGATTTTTCTGCATGGTCTTTGGTTTAATATTCATCATATGTGCACTGTGCACTTCTCCAAATTTTTTCTTGTTTAGGTTTATGCCAAGACTGTATAGAGATTCAGTGCAGCTTT
This sequence comes from Tipula helvola, assembly GCA_963556165.1. NCBI lineage: Eukaryota > Metazoa > Arthropoda > Insecta > Diptera > Tipulidae > Tipula > Tipula helvola. Next base: position 346,066,941 of record OY744483.1, on the reverse strand, counting down.
TATTTAGTTTTAATTCTACTAAAAGTAAAAAGATTTTAAAATTTAGTTTTAAATCTTATTAGTTATCTCACCAAATAAAATATTCTATGCAAAACGCGGCTGCGGACACTTGTTTATAGACTGTTTTGTAACCTGTACTTGCCGGACAGCAATATTGGCACTTCATAATGAGCCTCATTCCCATATTATTATGTAAATTTATTTTGTAGTCGACGTTTTGCTTTGTTTGACACTGCATTCTGATGTTAATAACTATAAATTGTTACCAATTTCTTGAAAAAACAAAAATTTTACAAACTTATTTTGGAACAATATTCTATTTCTTTAAACCGGCATTCGCCTTCTCTTCTGGATACCACGATTCAATCAACTTAAAATTAAACCAACCCATATTTCTTTTATTTAAATTTTTAACCGATCGCGTTCCGGACAATATTGGTCAATATAGACATCAGATACAAAAATAACTGCACCCTTTTCATCATTCGCCACTAATATCTTATATAAGAGTTGATATTTTTATATGTTTTTTCTTCATATGTAGCTGGTGGTATTAACAGTATTTTCGAGTTTTTCTATTTTAGTTTTGGTACAGTCAATTATAGCTCTATAGGATCGATCATATTTTATAAAAGTCAATCTGCTTTAAAGCATTTTAGAGACATACTCCACTTGATTTAAACAAAACCGAAATCTTCATAAAATCTAAATTATGACGGTATTTAAATAATGTTACCAAAAGTTTATCAGAAGGCATCTGAATTGTATTTCATTGATACTAGTAAAATATTTTATTTCAGCTTCGGCCAGTTTATTGTATAGCAGAAACTCGTTGAACGAAGGAGACTGAACACCAATACTTTTTTTTTTAAATAATTTCTGTTTGACTTTTATGTCATTTCAGAAAAAATTTTCAGTTCCGGCTTCAACTCCGGCTCCTGGTCCGATTCTAAATATATTATGTTTCTAAAGAAAATTGGGTTTTCATTTCCGTGAAACGCTGTTATTTATGTGATCAAAAGCTATTGGTTTTTAGCAAGCTGGCAATAACTGGACGATAACATGTCGGCAAATTAAGCAAAATGCTTTTATTGATAATTTTCTCATGAGCCAGGCAGCAACCTCTACAATTTTTTTGTCTATATAAGTTGTAGAAGTGCTTGCTTACATTTTAGCGCAACGAATACCTAAATAAACCTATCTAGGTAAACAATAGTCGATGATAAGTTGGCTAAGGTAAGACTGTGGGGGTGGATATATATTAGGGTATCGGGGAAAGCTACTACACGGTGCATTTAAAGAAATTCGTACGTAATCATTTTCCCGTTTGCTCAACAGGCGCGACAAGTAACAATAGATCATCTCTAAACTGTGGTGAAATTTCTAGAAGTTCGCAGAGTTCCTGCTTAAGCGTGAAGAGGTAGCGTGTCGGTAGGTGCTAGAGAAAATCATTTGTTCAAAGAAGGGGCTGGGATTATCCGTGGAGTGGGATATACCTGTAGTATTTATTTTTATGCTAAATTTTATTTCGCCTGTTGATGTACGTGAATGATTGTGAATTAGCTGTTGCTCACAATACTTTTTTTGTTCAGATTTATATCATATCCATTTATGATTTTCCTAATTATTGCTACGATACAAACAAACTGTGTTTTTTAAACAAATTAACCGCATTTTTCGTCGATTTTGAGTTGTAGAAGGAAATAATTCGACAATTTTCTAAATTTCCAAAAATAAAATTCAGTTTTTAAATATTTTTCGAAAAGCTATTGTGACATTTTCAGTTACCATGTTTTAAAAAACTAAAACCCTAAAAATAAATAAAAGGTTATTTGGAATTCTTTCAGTTGCTCCATAAAATACAACTCTTTTGTCAACTAGCGGAGAATCTCATCGATTTCTGGCTGAAATTGCAATCTCCATCTTAGAGTTAAGTTCTACATAAAAAATACATTCTCGGGTATGGCTATATTTAAAGCTCTAGAAGAGTTACCCATATGATCGCGATGAGAGATTTTGAATAAGCGTTGGCTATTTTGCAATGGAATTATTTATATCTTTTTTGATACAATCATATTTAATGCGCGATTATTGGTTTGAAAAGGTTTCAATACAAATTTCAGTATGCCCTTTGCTGTTAACAATAAAGTATACAAGCTGGTCAAAGTTTGTGTTGATTTATCACCTATTCCAAAGCCCACATATTTGAATGATAAAATATTTAATTAGATTTGCGCACTTAATATAAAAATGAAAAAAAAAAAATAAAATTAAAGCGTTACAAAAAACGAAGATTTCTCGAGAAGAAACCTTAAAATCGTCTAATCCGATTTGGAATGCCAATTTGAACCGCGCTAATGCATATATATAAATAATTGAGCTACGTAGTAGAACAGGAGAATAGGAATAAAATCAAGAAAAAATCCGAAGCCGGAGTCGGTGAATTTCACATGCCTCCAGCTCCGGCTCCTCTAAAAATATGGAACTAAACATAAACTCCGTGCCTCTGACTCCGGTTCCGGCTCCGACTTCACAGCCCTGGTTAAATGTATTGTCTAGAAAATATTGAACCCAGTCGTCCTCCTCCTCATCGAGAGGATACAAAATGCAGTTAACAATAAAAAACAATGAAACAAATTCTTGTATGATAATACACATTTATGTTACTGTAGCTAATTAGCCTAATTGTTCACATACAATTCTATTTTAAGTAAACAATTTATTTGTAAAATTTCACTAATTTCAAACAAATATAATTATAATCATTCGAAAAAATTATTTGTTAGCCATTATAATCTATATACAAATTTTAATAGGAGAATTTCGAGTGTGAAAACACACAAATAATAGCCAAATACAAAATGTGATGATGATAATTGATGACACATTTTTTGTTCCAACAATTTACAAAAATTTACCTAACAGTCAGATGATAATCAAATATTTGTCGGATTAAGTGACCCTTATACTAAACATTAGTTATTAATTAATTTTGAATATAAAAATTTTTGATTATCTCGTATATGTCAAAATCAGAAATATTCTTATAAGTAAAACCCTTTATTATATCTGAGTGGTAAAAAAAATTATCAAAACCAGATAACAATCGGAAATTTAATCAAATCGAAATCCTTTTATTTCATTATAAACGACGAATCCGCATATATGATATACACATACGATACACAGCTACGTATACAAAGAGTATCAAAACTATAATTAATCACTCTTGTGTTTGTTAACAATTTTTAACAATGCGACTGATATTTTCAATCAAATCCATTTAAAATTTAAAATAAATACAAAAAAAAAAAATTGATTAAATGCTTTTTTCACCAAACATTTCCCATTTTATTCACTCAATCAATTTTATTGTAAGTTGGCACAATACAATGAATAAAAAAAACTCAAACAATGACTTTTAAAAAAATACCTCACCGTTTTTACCACTTCAAATACTAGATTCGTTTAACGTATATAAATACATACACAGTAAAATAAAATAAACGAATGAATTAATTTAAATTATAATAATTATTTGCACAATATATTTATTTATTTTTTATTTTTCTTGTGTTCGCATTTAAGAGTTTTTCCTTCCGCTTTTTCTTTTATTTGCGCTGTTTGATTAATAAAGGGTGACCAACAAAAAAACGCGTGATCTATTAAAATACATTTTGATTTTTAACAGATGAACGAACTATTTGTCCGTTTAAACTTTTCGACCATTAACAGGTTTGTTTTTTTCAGCAGTTGGATTCTAATACGTATTTTTAACTACCCATTGCAATTTTAATTCCTTTGACAAAAACAAAATTTATAAATGTCACACTTTTTGTTCACTCAACTCGCTATTATTATATCACATTTCATTATATTCGAAAAAATGACAAATGAAATGAATGAAACCCTCAAGGAAAACAAGAGGAAAACTTAAAAAGCGTGGTGGTTTTTCTTACAAAAAAAAGAAAAGAAAAGAAAAAGCTTCTTTTGTTATACCGCTAAATTGATGATTTATTGTCATATTTGTTACGGTTGCGCTTGTTTTTTGATTGATTTATCTTTTTTGATTTGATGTAATTGTTGTTTACTTATATTGTTTTGTTTACAATAAATAAATGTATGCACAAGTCAAATGTATACAGCTATAGATAAGAACTTTTATTTATAAGATGTTTGTAAATATAGAGGTTTCTTATTTGTGTGTCTGTTTATAATGAAAAATTTGGAAATATCAAAAGAGCGTTTATTTTTTTAGTATTTTGGAGTAGAGTGATAAATGATAATATTCGATTTTAGGGTGATGTATTGTTTGCTAAAATTCACGATATAATGTCGCAAAAATTTAACACCTTAATCAAAAATAATGTGTATGTTCGTCTGAGGCAGTGTTTTCTAACCTGTGTAAAGTACAATGTTCCTAATTTTAAATTAATTTAAATACGTTCGTTTTTCGTGTACTTAATGGCAAAGAGTGTCATTTCTTGGCTGAAAACAGTAAAGAAAACTGCTATTTTTCTCCTTAGCAACACATTTCTTCACTATAAACACTTTTCTTCATAGAAACGCGTTTTTTCCAAATGATTTTTGAATTTTTGACCTTTATTTATTTGCTTACTGCGATTATTATGTAAATGCTATGCATACATACTTTAATCCAAACTGGGTCTACCTTTTTTATTTTTACCTGATTTGTCGTCAAATACACGAAAAAATAGCATGTCCGACACGTAAGGAAAGTGGTTTTCCATGCTCGTAAAATTGTTAATCCACTCGCTCACTAGCGCTCGCTCGTAAATTAAACAATTTTACTCGCTGGAAAACTATCACTTTTCTTTACTTGTAGAACAATCTACTATTATCTGTCTCTTTATTTTCACAATCCTTTTACTTTGATTTATTTTCCCTTTCTATGCCTTTGCAAAGTGTTCTGTGTTTTTGTTAAAATTACGGGTGATGTTCAACTTCAACCAACAGCTTACTCTTTGTTATTCTGGAATTAGAAAAAGATTAGCTAGCTCTGGAATAACATTGTATTAAATCTACTTTTAAACATAATGGTGTGACATAAATAAAGCTGTCATATGTTTTATACATACAACAAGTATAAATGATATTTTTGACAATAAAAAAGTAAAATGTTAAACAAAACAAAATTTGGAGCTATACATAAGAGGGATCATTTTCAAAAGAAAATTCGTTGTGAGAAAAACAGGATTTTTATATTATTCTGTGTACTATATAGTATATACATATGTATAAGGTGTTGAAAAATTGTATGCTGTAATATAATAATGTTTTAATTTCTGTAAATATTTCCCACAACATAAAGTCGTAGAAATATTATACGGTTAATAAAATTAATTAATTTATGGTCAAAATGATGCAACTGACAAAATCATTATTGCCTTATTGTATAACAACAGCACAATTATATTAATTTCGATATGCATATCATAAATTTTAATTTATATTAACCAGAAACCGTTGAATAAAAGGGTTAAGTATTATACCGAAAACCCAAAAAATCTTATAAACCTCACAAACTGTTTTATGTATTCATAAATAATTGTCTAATTAATATTTGCGTACATATAAGGGTTACCCAAAAAAAAAGTTTTCCAAATCAATAATTTTGTTAAAAATTGTAGATAAACCTTTTCAAAAGCACTAAACACCTTATATAAAGGTTCGTAAATGACCATATCAAAATTTAACCAAAAAAACAACATTTAGCTAAATGATAAGGGTTAAAATTATACCCTTATGTCTTCTTAACGATTTCTCATCGTCTTAATAATAATAATAATATAATTTTCAAAAGAAATTAAATTAAAATTTATCGTACGCAAAAAAGGGGAATAAAATCGCATCCCTTATTATATACTTATTACTTATATTAAATGTATTTAATAGTAAAACATTTTTCTTAAAACCCAAATCCAAATCTGATGTACATAATTTTAAGTCCATTCATAAAAAATAAAAATAAAACTAATAATCTGACTAATTTCTTAAGCACACAATTACCTACACATGTACTTCAAATTTTGTGTTAAAACAACAATTTTTTTTTTTAATTTTCGTGTATTTTATATTTACCTTCCAATTAAAATTATATTGTTGTCCGGCAAAATTTACATAAATTGTATAAATTAATTTGTGCGCGGAGTAAATATTTGTATATAATCGTAACCTACGCTGTTGACCGCACACCGATATAAATATGTATAAATATTTAATTAGCAATTGATTATTTTAAAATTTAATAAAAAATCAAATTAATTTGATCTACGTATAATAAGGGTTTAGTTCCGGTTTTTTGTTTCTTGATAACCAAATTTGTAAATTAAAAACGAAAGAACATTAGAATCCGGTAAAAATTTCAAATAATCGAAATGTCCGTTAAAGAATCCAACTACATATTGCGTATTTATTTAAATAAGATTTCTAAAGGATATTTAAGATTGTTTTCGAATTATTTTTTATATTTTGAACTTATTATTATTGAGGAAAATGGTAAAGCCATATTATTTTGTGAAAAAGTAGGATTACCAATAGGGGATTTAAATTTTAAGATTCGTGGGTAAGTTCATCTAAAACCTTAAATTAAATTAGCTTTAGAATACGAATACAGTCAAACCTGTTTTTGTGCGGTAGATAGGGACCGTACAAAAAAAATCACACAAAAAAAAATATTCGCAAACTCCATAAATCGCTATAATAAATAATTTTGTACAAAAATTACAAAAAAATTTTTTTTATGCGGTGGATAGGGACCGCATAAAAAAAGTTTCCCTTAGAAAATACATATGTCAAAGTTTTACGAAATAGCGAGAAAATGCTTTCTAAACAAAATAAATAATTAAATTACACGTGGAAATATTTAAAAAAAATTTAATTTCTCATTTTTAAATAAAACGGTAAATTTCCTTTTTTCTTACATATTGTATATTTTTTTAGTTTATGTTCAAGGTTAAAAATCAGTGTGGCTATTACTACGCATTTCATTAGTTGTGAAATAAACATTTCTTTTAACTAAATTATATTCTTTGTGTGCAAGATAATATGTAATTACATATTGAAATTTGCTGGAATATGGAATATATAAGAATATTGAGCATGTCTAATGATTAATGAACTTGGCTGATGCATTAGGTATAAAAATGGCTGAACAGAATCTCGATATTCATATACCGCATAAAAAAAAATCGCACAAAAAAAATCGCATACAAAAAAAAATCGCACAAAAAAAACGCATAAAAAAAAATTCGCATAAAAAAAGACCGCACAAAAACAGGTTTGACTGTATATACAATGGTTAAGCTTTGAAACGTAATTTCTTCAAATGGGTCGTCCTAATAACACGGGTTGGCGGAATATCTGTTTCTAGAAATGAAATGAATATCTATAGTTTATTATTTATTTGGTGGCTATCAGCGGGTATTCATTTGGTGGGTCTCTGTAGATGATAATATACTGCCACAATTGCTCAATTTAAACAAAATACTACTTGGACTTTCACCGAAGTATAATGATTGTGAAAGTGGTTTGGCGTCTATTGGAGGAGGGGGACCAAAGTTGAGCAGATTAATCTACCAGTTCAGTAACCTTCCATAAGGTGCAAATCATTTGAGCTGTTCTGGTCATGTATTAGGCAGTTGCGTGATGATTCGTGAAATGGCTGTATTTCTAAGAGAACCGATGCACTTTTGTGTTTTTAAAATAAAACAAATGAAATACTCATTTTTTCAGATTTATTAATTTTCACTTTAGATCTCAAAATTCTAGAATAAAGCATAAAATTTTAGTATTCAGAAAGTAAGCGTCTTAGGTCCGTAAGTTTGAATGAGGATTAACCTGCAACCGAGGATTTATCCAACATTTGATCAAGTAATCATGATAAATTCTCGTTTTTTGATTATTCTTCGTTCAACGTTCAAACTTACGGGTCTTAATGTTTAAAGTTAAAAAGTTTCGTTCTTTTCGATTTTATCTATTAGTATTGTATTTTTTGAATTTTTAACTGAAGCTTCCTATTTACCCAACGCTAAAATGTAGCTATTGATGTTTTTCTGGCACTGACCAAAATTATTTCATAACAGGTTCGTCTAAACCATAAAATTGTAGAAGCTCGTAGAATTCTTAAAAAATAGTTCAAAATCCTAATATCAAAGCTTCATAGCGACATAACAATTTCGAGTTTGGCTTTGTGAAAGCTTCGAACTCTATCAAAAACATGCTTGACACCAATGGCATCCATCTCTAGGCGATGATTTTATACAAAGTTTCTAAAATTTGAACTGAATTTTTTACCGGCGATAGCTGTTGAGAAATTGGAGGCCGACTTGTAATAACAGTAACCGAAGCTTTCAAAGACTTTCAATAAATTCGAACGGGATTGAAAAGTTTTATTTGCCAAAAACATTTTTTGAAATTTTGTTGAATATTTCTACTTTAAAAGATCCGTAGTTTAACTTCAACAACTAAGAGCTTTCAAAGAGCATATAATTGTAAGAACAGCTCTTTTAACTCACATTTATGTAGCTTGTAGAAAAAAAGAATAAAATTATGAATCGAGCTTTTGGTTTTTTGGACCTGCTTTGTCCTAAGCATTCCCGATCATCAAATACATCTAAAAAACATTAAATGGATTTACAGAAGTTTAGGCAAACAGTTAGGGGTTTGTTACGATTTTCCATAGTCAAAAACCTCTATCAAAAATTTATTTTAATGGATTTGTAATAAGGCGAGCTTTAAATTAGAAATCTTTATTAATTTGCTTTGTAAAGTTTTCAGTATGTGTTACCACGTAGGTAGTGCATAGTTCTGCTTTAATAGAGCTTTGCTCCTTAAAATATTTAAAATAAAAGTTTATAAAGTTCTTAAACTCCAAAGAATAATTTTATACAGATGAAAAATTGTAAGAGCTTTTTAATTATATCTTTAACAAGTTACAAAAGTTACATACAATTTTATTTGGCTTTATATTTAACCTGATGCAAAGTGCAATAAATCATTTTAGCTGCTTAGAAATCAGGAACATTTTTGTAACTTATTTTAAAGCTCCACTCTTCATAATGCATTGCCTGACTATTTTCTTAGCTGGAACACTAACAAGCTTTATCTCATTCTTCGCTGGCTAGTTATAACTTTAAGGAAACTGCAAAAGTTTTTTTAAAAATAATATTAACCGGAGGTTGCATGAGTTTATGTTCAGTACATTTAACCTTCGGCAACAAAACGTGAAATTAAACATGGCAGCTATTTACAAACTTATATTCAGTGGTAAGCTTTTGAAAACCTCATAAACGTGACAACAATACATTTCAAATGATATGTATAAGGCTAGCTATATACTGGGCATTTTTAATTGTTCGAGCTTTCATTTTACGAATTTATTTTGCGGCTTTGTAAAATTTTCATAATTTATTACCAGCTAAATTGCCAGTGAAAATTAATTGCTTCTGAATTTTATTTTTTGACAATTTTGAAAGCTACGAAAGTTTCTTAAAGTTTAATATATTTTTTTAATTTTTTTAAAACTCTACTCTTACTTCCTTGCTAACTTTTTTATTTTAAAACTATAAAAATCACTTTAATTCTTTTTCTGAGTTGTTGGTATTTTAGTTTAATAATTAATGCTTTTAGAGACTTTCAATAAGTTCGAACAAGATTGAAAAGCTATATTTGCCAAAATCAATTTTTGAAAATAGAATATTTCGGCTTCATAAGCTTAGTAGTTTAACGTCGGAAATTGATACTTCTAAAAAGCGCGGAACTATTAGAAAAGCTCTTTTTTTAACATACATAGGTACATCAGTGGTTTGTAAGCTTTCGAAAATTGGGTTAAAAACATAAAATTATATGAAACGAGCTTTTGTTGTAATGTAAGATTTTTTATGTTTTCAATTTAGTATAGCTTTCAGGCGCTTAATTTCTTGCTCTTGCAATAAAAGTTTTTTAAATGATAATAATGCTTTATGGTCTTTAATGTAAGAAATTTTATAGAAGTTCAAGCTACCTTAAACAGTTGGGTATTTGTTTTGATTTTGCAAATTGATTGGGTGTAATTTTTATTTTAGTGTTTGGTTTTTGTTGTTTTATGTTTCGAGAAGGAATTCCATTGATCAATTCAAAATATTTTTTTTATAACTACAGATGACGACATCTATTCAAAATCATCACCATTTATAGATTTTTCGAAATTCTTCAAGATTTCGATACTGTCCGAGTTAATTTGGATTGAAATATAAGAGATTTCTGAAATTCGAGGTTTTGAGAATTTTCGAGAATTTACAATTTTTTTTTTAAGAAAAAGAGTTTTGTCTTTTGAATTACTTAGCTTTGAGATTTTCAAGTTACTTCTAAGAATCTAAGTTTATTCGAGATTTTTGGTAATATTCCATTTTTGTTTTGTAGAATATCTCGATTATTCTAGAACTCTAAGATTATTCGAACTTTTCGAAATTATTAGAGTCTTTTCGAGTTTCTCGCTTATACACGAAATTTGAATAGCATTGTGGAGTTGCGTGCTGTTCCAGAATTAGTGATGTATTGTGGTTTTCGATATTTTCTGGGACTTCCCGAAGTTTTATTCGAAATTTTGTAGACTCCGATATTATTCAGAATTTTCGATATTATTCGAGTTTAGCTTGGAATTGAATTACGAGTAGGCATAGCACTCAAATAAGTTAGCATACAGAGAAGAGATTCCCGAAATTGAAGATTTTTACATTTATTCAAAAATTTCCAGATTTAAATATTGTTGGATAACTTAGCATAAAATCGATGTTATTCGTATTTTCGAGATTATTTATGGTTTTGCGAAGACTGTTCACAATATTCATGGTTTTTGTAGATATTGTACATTATATAAACCCAGATAGGTAATATACAGTCCTGCATTGTTCCCTCTAGTTATGTATATAAATTGAATTCAATTGAAGATAAAATGATGAATCTTTAAAATATTTAGCGAATTAAAAATTTATTTAGCTTTCTTCAGATAATGTGAGAGAGTTGTATAACTCTGCTCTCGAGCACCAAGTGCAATTATACTATTATAGATTTTCAAAATAAAACAAAAAGAACCGGTAAAGCAAAATTGTGTGAGGGCAAAAATTAAAAAAAAAATTGTTTTTGAACTCCTGACAACTCAAATATAGGAGCCGAATTAAATTTATTAATTAAATTCTAAATAATTTACTCGATATTGAGCAAGTTTTTTTTTACTTGCGGAAAGTGTGTGAATAAAATTCAAAAAGAAAAAATCATTCACTAAGTCAGTAGCATTTTTATGGTGTATACAGTCCAAATCCGATCTTTTTCATATATGTAGTACTCGGTATTTAAAGTGAAAGGATTAGGTCCCTTTACTTTCACTCTTATACTCGTACAATAATTAATACAATCCATAATCCGATCAAAAAATTCCTTAAAGCGATATTACTTAAAATAATACAAAAAAAAATTCTTTAGATTTATACTTCAGTGCGGAGACAAAAACTTACAAAAAATAAATCTACCCTCTTAGTATTTTTTCTTATATAAATTCGAAATTAAAAAATATTTGTAACATATATCCGTGATTTATTTGAATTTCTCACGGAATATAAAATTGTACACAAACTTAATTTTATATACACATAAATGTTTAATGAGGGGCTTCGAGGGATGTTTTACGTTTTCGAGATATAAACACACAAATTAGTAAAATATTTTATGGTTATTCAATTAGTGAGATTTTTTTATTTTGATGAGTAATCTGAATTACAGATATACGCGGGCGATTAGGTCACTTTGAAATCCTAGAGGCAATAAAAAAAAAAATCAAGTAAGACAACTTTTAAATAGCCCAAAAACATAAAGATCTGAAATCAAAACTAAAATTACATTTTATTTATTTATATAATTAAATTTACAATTCAAGCGATAATTGTGCACTATTAAAACGATAAAATGAAACTTTTTTGTGTTTAACTTAAAATTGTGTACACAAAGCTTTTTTTGTTGTACAAAAACTATATTCAATTGTATATGTTTGTACACAGTCATATAATTATCAACTAGAATCGGCGAATTATTTTGATATTTATTATAGTTTAAAGTTTTGTTTTTGGAATAAATGCATGCATAAAAGTACGAATTAGCGGGTAGTTAAAGTTTAATTATAGACTTGGATTATAATAAAGTAAATAAAAATGTAAAATCTTTCGACAATAGGAAAACTTTTACATATACAAAAAATATGAATTAAATATAATAAAAATTAAACTAGTTTTAATTATTGTTCATGAAATTAAAATAAGTAATTATCATAGTTTATGTATTGTATGCAATTTTAAATTTTTATGGCAAAAGTTTTTTTAAATAAAGTTGTCCATTGCACAATGGGAAATGGGAAGACAAGGAAGAAAGTATGAAAAATTAAAATACCGTTAAGTACACATACTCCATCTTAAATATTGCCTGCGAATAATAAATTTATGGTAGTGTGATGAACACCTTATAAATTTCAAATATAATATTTCAGAAAAATATCAGAATCCCCCTACTTTTAAAACAAACTGACATTTATAGTTAACCCTCAAAATCATATTTTGCTCGATCAATTATTATTAAAATCTAATTTTCTAATTTGATAATAAAACAACATTTATTCAATTATTGTGAGTACCAATAAGTTAATTTAAGGGTGGAAGTATATCATGAATGGAACCATGAACCGATGTAGTATTTTGTAATCACTTAAACTGTCAACATTTATTTAGTTCAAATTTGTAAAGTTCTCCATAATTTTTATTTGTCTTTAACTATAATTCGCAATATGACTTCATACTGAAAATTAGTTGAAATTTCATTTCGATGCTACGCCTAATTCAATCCAAGCTAAATTCAAATAATATCGAAAAATTTCGCATAATATCGTTATATGCATAAGCAACACCCTTATGAACAAATACTCGATAACCTAGCAAATCACAATTCGGAAGTTGAAAAATTTGACTACTTGATCAATTTTAACAAGCAAATTGTATGCCACGTTCTATTGAATGAAAACAACTGAATCTGGATCAAAAAATGCTGAAATATTCGTAGAACAAATTGAGCTCAGTCCAGTTTTTCACTTAGGTGAGTTACTTAGGCCTCACTAGATCACAATCTCAAATTTTTTATTTTCCCAGACATTGTTTGTTTTCCAAAAAAATACAAGCAATTTATTGGATCCGGTTATAAAATGAGGAAGTCAAAATGTTCTTAAATAATTAGTTTTTTACTTTTGAAAACGGATTGGTAGCTAAACTATTTGCCCCTATCCCAGATAAACCTCGAATATTTTTCAAAACTACTTTGTTAAAGTTAGCCGAAAGTTTCTAGCCGAAAATAAAAAGTCGATAATCCAAATTACGTTATTAACATTCCAGCCGAAAATAAAAAAAATTAGAGGTTATCAGCCGAAAGTAAACGGGATATGATGGATTCCTATACAAATTTTTGTAAATAGTCTTTCATGGAAAACTTTGTTCCACCTAATAGTGGAAAATATCGGAAAATCAAAAGAATCCAAAAAATTGGAATAAAATAAGCCTTTGGAGTGTTTATTTGAAGATCGTTTTTATACGATTTCAATAGCTATCGCTAAATTCAATTTCCCCTTGTGATAGCTGGGAAAATTCGAGTTACAAAAAATCAGTAGAAACCTTGTATAAAAAACATTCTAAACGCTAACTTTATACAAAGTTTCTAATGATTTTTAAAAAATCGAAATTTTCCAGATTTCCTACGGGATATTTTTACCTACTAAATATTTCTAATTTAGGTATCTTGCGAAAGCTATTGACTTAACACTCTAGAGACTGATTTAATGCCAATTTACGAGAAACTGCAGACAGGTTTTGTCACTTAAGAATATTGACAAAAGTCTTCAATGCTATCCATGCATCCATAATAATTTTAGACTAATGCTGTGTTTATGACATAGGAACATAGAAAGATAGGAAGATTGGCACGACCAACCAGATTATTTAAAATGTCACCAGCCCCGCCTACTAGCCTACTTTGATCAAAAGTAAGGAATTATTCAACTAGAGCATGGAAGTAATAGGCGGGGCTTGTGATATTTTAAATAATTTGGTTGGTCTTGTCAATCTTCCTATCTTGCTATGTTCTTATCTCATAAACTCAGCATTAGCACTATCGACTAATTACGACTTAATTTTTTGTTTTCGGCAGGGATAACGCAATCTGCATACAGATTTTTTACTTTCGGCTGGAAACTTTCGGCTGACATTAACAGGGTTCTATACATTATCGACTCTTTAGTTTCGGCTGGCAATTCAAATTTTACACGAGTGAAAATTTAAGTCAGCTGCTGCCTCTATCAATAATGATATTGGGAATTTCGAAAACAAGCCCAGAAAAGAACGAGCTCGAAAAACAATGGAAAGGGAAGATGAAGCCATGTAAAAACAATTAAACGGAATCACTTCAAATTTCGCGGAGTTGGTCGGGCAAGACTACATATTAGACGTCGGCTGTTTGAATCTGGACAGCCAATTATTTCCAAAACAAACTTAAAACGAAAGATAAGGTTACTGCAAAGCGCTTAACCTTACCCTAACGAGAAAACTTATGGGCAGAAGTTAATCGATAATTAAAAGAGAAAAATTCCAGGAATTCGGACGTGCTGTTCTAAAATATTGAGAAAATTTAGAACATATTTAAAAAATTTTCAATCTGGTCAAATGGCCTTTTTCTTTTTAAACTAGGAAGTTTTGCTTCAAATTTCTAATATGTTATAGAAGATCAAAGTAGGTTATAAGGCGTGTATAATAGTGCTCTGTGAAATGGTTTTAAGAAACTTACATGTTCTTATTGTAGTGTTACTTCTGTAGGGGTAGTGCTCGTGCCGGTTCGCTCTAGTAAACCGTTTTGGACCAATCGAATAAATTAAAAACGCGTGACATTAGTATTTATTGGTTTCGTAAGAAGGAGAATCAAGTTTAGACTACAATATAATTTAAATGAACCAACAATCGATTACTTAAACCACTAACCATTTGAATCACGTCATTCCCAAACCAAATGCAATTCAGCCAGCTTTATTATGAAAAAATGTTGTAAAAAACAACAAAAAATCAGTGAAAAATTACTTTATAATTTTATTAAAGAAATTCCAACGTTTTTTTTATATGTATGTATATTGTATACATATACGGAAACCACTTTAAGCTTTTGGAAAACAAAAACACAACAAAGGAAACAAAGACGTATTTTTAAACATGAAATACAACGAAAGCTAATAAAATTAAAGTTTTCTAACCGCAGCAGGATTCGCGTGACTTTATGCGTTAAGGTTTGTTGTTGTTTGTTATTAATGAAATATTTTATTTAAATTCAAAAACATAAATAACCAAATAAAGAAATTGTGTCCAATTCTCTGTTTATTAAGTTCAGTTAAACAAAAATTAAGAAAGGAAATGGTTGTGATGTCTAGTCGATATACATATTAGTCAGTTTAAAAATCATCCACCTACCTTGATGCATATTATTCCATTTTTTAAATTTATAATTTGTGAACCCTATAATAATTGTAAACATTTTTTTTACAACCCCCTTAAACATTTCTCAACCACGAAAATATGTTTTTACAATAAACATCCCTCTGTATTATGTATGCATATGACTTCTGTAAAAAAACAGAAATAATTCTAATCAGTGATATTAAACAATATATAAATAGCGAGTGCCTAGCGAATACAATTTTTTTTTTGTCACGGTAATAGTATTAATTTATTATTAGAGAGCTGTATACAGTTAGATACAGAACAATACAAATGGATGATATCAAATAAATAATATAATTTCCACCCCATTCATAACTAATATTAAAATATTAGTTTATGAAAAATACAAGAAAATCATCTATTTAGCTAACACCAAACCATGCTCTCTTTTGTGTAAAGGTTATTGAAGATTTTGTATAATATCAGGTTGATGAGGAATATTCGAAATTTTTAATACATACAATACCGTTTTTTTTTTATGTAAAGTTTGATAGAGAAGTGTCTGATCTCACCCGCTGGAACCTTTTTAAAAATTGAGCAACTTTTGCTCAAAATCTAAAAATTAACATAAACGATTACAAATTAGTGTTGTTCTTATTACGGTACAATATTTTGCATCAACCCTATTTATATACTTAAAATTCTATTATATAATAATTTCTAATGTATTATTGAATAAAAACTGAAATTATTTATTTTGACTTATGCTCTATGTATTATAATACCACATCCGTATTTCTATCTCCTCATCTTAATCCATTCCCAACCAGATCATAACGTTTTCTCTGATCAATATCATTATAATAAATGGGAAAATTTGATTATTCGAAATCGAAATATGGGAAGTAAAACAGAACATTTATTTTCGTGGGTTGTTATATTTCTTATGCTTTAAGTGTTTTAATGGATAATTTTAATTGCCTTTATTTGTAGTGAGAGTGAGACAGGGGTGTGATTATGATATATTATGTATATACATAACGTCAATAAAATTAAAATTACATAGTAGGTACTTATGTGTATAAAAAGTTTTATAAACTTAAAGTTTTTATTTTTTGTGCGCTTATGCCTAATTGTTACGTTATAGGTTTAATAGTAGAAACTATTATAAAATTTATTCCAAATCACACAACTAAATAACAAGTCACACAGCATGGGGCATACGATTTTGTAACACGCTAGTTTTACAGGTGTAGGGTGGCATATTAAAAATTATTTTATTTGCTTTATTTAAACCACCCATACCATAATCTCGCCCATATTTGTTATTTAAAATGTGCCCTTTACAACATTTTCGTCTTATTGAAAATCATGAACATATTTGAACATTTTTTATACATACATAATTGTATTTTGTAAAGTGGACAAGTGTTCTGTTTGAAAAAAATAAAAATTCAGGTAGATGTCACAAATATGCTAAATATTTCATATAAATATCACTTAAAAAATGTTATTGTCATATGTTGTACGTACATATATGTATACATAAAAGAAAATGGTCAAGCGGAAAATATTAGATATTTTGTTGGGATGGTATGGGATGGACGAGTACTTAAAAAAAATCTTTTCAAAAGAATTTTTCTTTTGTGAAACTATATTAAGATTTCATTTTTATTATAAATGTGATATTTCGCCCCCGCGTAAATTGTATGTATACACAATCGGACTGGGAATTCCGTCCCAAGAATTTCCAAGTATTTATCCCATCATACTATAAATTGTAATGTAATTTATGGATTTCATTTCTTCATTTGAAGATCTTCAAATATAACACACAAAAACACACAAAAAACTGTTTAACTTCAATAAATTATTTCGAGTCTTTCTGTTATTTTAATACAAATATAACGACCCCCATGAGATATAACCCTTTAATTTCAAATTATTTGATTTTACAAGTTTTCCTACAGCTTGTTTTTTTTTTTGTTTCTGTAAATAAAAGAATTTTCTTGTATATTTGAGTAGATTTTAACTTTTAATTTAATTTTTTTATTTTTTTTTTATTTTAACTTTTTTAGAAATTAAAAATTTGTTTTATTTGAACACAAAGTTTATGTATGAGAGAATTGAGTAGAGTTGGTTATGTATATATGCGGTATAGAGAATACAAAAGGCCCGTAATATATTTGGCAAACAAAACCAAAAAAAAGGCGAGAAACTTTGGGGAATAAAAATTAACCGCACCAATATAATCTGAATTTCTATGTAAAACCATCCAAAAGAACAATTTGATTTTAAAATAAATAATGGTTGTTACGTTTCTGGGATGGTAAGACAAATATATAACAATATGCTAGCCAAAGAATGTAGTTTTATTTTCTATATACACCCGGATATTTCATGAACTCTAGGCTATAGAAATAAGCAACAACTTTAAAAATTCATTTTACCCCTAAATATTGACGTTCACCAATTTTTTATAACGTTGAATCGTGACGATTAATTTGACCGAATTTGATCAATTTTGTGTAATAATATTTCCAATCGGAAAAATCAATTATTTTATGATAAATCAAATCAACCGCTAAAATTCTTGAATTAGCTACTCCTCAATGTTGATAAACTGATCAAAATGTATTTCTTTCTATTATGGTAATAGCTAGGTCATAATTACTTACTAATATCTTAACTTAAATTAAAATTATTACTTGTGTAATAAGCTGGCTGGAATGAGTGGAATGTGGTCTATCGATCTAAATAAGGTGTAAGCACTTAAAAGTATCTATTAAGTTGTACTCAGTTTGGGAGGATAAGGAGGCACTCTGACTCATCTGCTGTTTCATAAATTGCATTTGTTTAGAAAGGAATTCGAGTTGGATGTGAGAACATTTAAGCAATTGGAGTTGGAGCAGAATAACTGTTTTGCTACCACTAAACTCAACTGTGCAATGATTACTATGGATGTGCTTTTTCCAATCAGAATGATTGATTATATAGGAAAACGCTTACACTGAGTAACAAAGAAGTAAATATATACAAGTAAAAAAAATAATTTAATTGTTTTAGTAATAGATTTGCTACAAACAATGAAACTGGTACGTTAGCGTTCACAAAACTATTGGTACGAGTACCGTTCCAAAATGTTTCTTACCATTGGTTCATGTTTAATTATAAAATTTATGAGCCCAATTTTATAACCGAACAGTTCTGCTGGCCATGAAATGATAGGTTTCATAATAAGAACTATTTATAGAAGTTATAAAATATTTCAGCAAAAAAAGTTTCAATAAAATCCATCAACAAATGTGCTTGTTCCATTTGATGCTGGAGACTGAGAAGATAGCCTAAATTGGCTAAGAATATAAAAATAAATTTGGCGAATATAATTTTTGATTTAAGATGTCAACTAAAATATTATTAACAGTATTCCGCAATATTTCCTGAATTTGAGAGATTTGACCCCATGATGTAATATGATGGCCAAAGAAATTTTTGAGAGCCGAAACTAATCAATTTTATATTATTATAGGAACTGCTTAAAGAATCGAAAATCGAAAGAAAGAATCGAAATCACAAACATAGTACCGTTTGGTTATTTATGTAAAAAAAAATTGTTGAAACAATTTTTTGGTTAATGGTACCAACCATAATAATATTAGTTGTGTTTCTCAATGTATCTTGAATTTGGCTCTGATTTTATTTAAGAAATCCGACTCCAAACGATGTGATTCAAGAAATTTTCAGAGGATGAATAATTCGATTTTATATTAGGAACTACTGATAAAATCCGACTTAGTAACTTAGATATAAAATTTCACTAAGTAGGATCCATTCAGAAACGTGTTCCATTGGTTCTGGAAAGATAATAAAGAACTGGATTGGTTAAGATAAGTAAAAACATATTTCTCTTTTTCAAATTTAATTTTTTGATGTATGGTTTGTATTTATGAACGAACTGCTGCGATTATGCACTAATTCCATTGAAATTTATTATCTGATTTAACATATTTGATGATCAATTAGTTTGTGGCGGCACATCCAAATAATGAGCCACGGTACCGGATTTGAAATTTTTCTAGATGAATTATCACCGCGTTCTGTAACTACTCTTTATGTTTTTAGACAAAATGTCCTGTTTTTTCAAACTTTTTCATAATTCGTCCAGGTTTGTTTATGACCTGGTCACCCTAATCTTGCCTATATACTCTTACGTTTGTTCAAATAGTCAAAGATATATTGTCCATGCATTTCTTTAATTGCTATAGTTGTTTCGAAATGGTTCGAAATGTCGTCCCTTCCTTTAGAATGACAAATTTTGAAATGACACTCAGATTTTATAAAACCAGTTTATCGAGCACGTGTCATTCAACTACGGTTTGCAGGGATTTTTCTTTGAATTTGATAAACCCAAAATCCCTGGTTATTAAGTAAAAAATCCGAGTTTGAAATACCTCTCACAGCCTATATCAAAACTTAGCCAAAAGGGATAATTATTTTGTTTCAGTCTTTGCTACACACCAGCATAAAAAATGACAGAAATGGTAGCTTGTGCGTGGATGTGGTTGTTATCTATGAAAACAAAAATTTAATTGCGGATTTTCTGGAAAAGAGATAATTTGGTCTTAAAAAAATCATCGGATGTATTTTCTGGAAAAGGAGGAAAACCTGCGAGATGCAAGCCCCGGATTTTTGCAGCACCGATTTACCAGTTTTTTTTATTATTGCGTATTTTGATTCCTCCGATTTTCCTCCGATGTTTTCATCGAAAACTTATTCGTAAGTTTTGTCTTTTTATTATTAATTATCTGCTGTTATCGCACTTAATATTGACTTGTTCCTCCTTACAACTGCAGGGATTATTCAGATGTAAGGAGGAGTACGTTTCACACCTTACTCCATTCAGAACAAAACTTACCTACAGAAGTACCTACATCCAGTCCAAATGTTAATTAAGTTCAAGGCCAAGCCGAAACAAATGTATTGAATGATCAAGAAATCAATAGTAAGACTAATACCGTGTTACCAATCGCCATAGTAACATTTTTTTATGATGGTAAGATTATTGGAAGGTGTTGAATTTTCCTCCGCGTCCAAATCGTTTGTGAACAAATTCAAACTGCCAACTATATAACGACAACTGCCTGTAGGAAGATGGATTCTAGTAACTGTGAGGAAAAGAAAGGGTATATGTTCCAAAACCAAGTATTTTTTTATGTTTTCTGTATTAACTTACATTTTGAGACACTATGTTGATCAGAAGCCATTTACAATAGGGTGTCATTGTTCGGAAAGGAGTATACATTAAATTTCTGCATAAAAGCCACAGCCACAGCAAGCAGCGATACCATTCCTTCAAGCAATATTGTGGGTTCTCTTCTATCTCTTTTACCTTGTAAAATGGCGGCAAGTCCATTATCTGACAGATTTCCTGAAAATCTGCTAGTTTACACATTCCTGAAGGCAGCCTTATTATTGATATACTTTAGAACATAACTTTGCTTGTTTTAATTTGGATAGAAAAAATAATGTTGAATTAATTTATTGTTAGCAACTGGATGCTAAAAATCGATAGACAAGTGATTCACATAATAACCGGTAACTACACAACTCATCGCGGGATTCTAAAAACAAGACAAGGCGAAAATTAATTTTTAGTATAACCAAAAATGCCAAAAGACTCAACATTTATAATTTCTTGGAGGTTGGAGCTATTGGAAGGGAACACTGTATGTCGATAAATAATTAAGGCTACTTTTTTTGTTAATGTTTATGTTGCAATACACACAATTATTATCTTCAGTTGAATAACCATGCCCATGCTTTGACTTTCACGTCAATTGGACGTCTTTTTTTTTTGTAAAATTATTTCTCGTAAATTATTTATTTTTTTAACTTTAATTTACATGTTTGTTTGTGCAGCAAATGCAACAAAGCTGCGATGTCCGAACCGCATCATCCAAAAAAAGATACTATCTGAACAAAAACAGTGAATTCATTTTTATCGATTATAAGTTTTTGGGAAATAAAGAAATCGTGAGCGGACGGCCCTGCTGATTGAGTGATACCAAAATAAACCCGGGGCGAAGTTGCCCAATTGCGCTGGATGGATAAAAAGCAACGGCTGACAGATAAATTTACTGTTTCCAATAAATAAATCATACGTTTTGGCACTCTGTATTGTGAATGAGCTTTAGCTCAAAATAGAACGTGCTAAAATCATAGTAACTATGTAAATAAGTAAACAAATAGCTGCATTTAAAAAAAAAAAATAACTTAATCACGCGTCTTTGAACAATATTTTTTTCAAAATCTTTTTTGAGATTATCGGTGAAAGAGATATTGGTCAGTAAATATTATTATCTTCTGTGACAAAGGAGATCCATTTGCGCTGTAACATGTCATAATGCATTCTGGGGTTTTGTCATCGAATTTTGCTTATTTTATTTTGGTATGAGAAATGAACTTAAAGCCACAGCAACTCACCACCTTTGTTTTGTAGGAGATATTCATTGACCTAGTCGTTTGTCCCATATTCATTTATTTGGTTTTGTTTTGTTTTACTCGGATGTGATCAAGCTTAACAGAAGACAAGACTTTTGAAACGAGAATATTGTAGACTATATATTATATCTAGTTCGTGCAAAAAACGCTGAACATTTGGTCTAGATAATCTTAAAAGAAAAACAACTCCCACAATATGTCGTTGTTGCAGTTCGTAGTATTTAGGTCTGGTTGTGGGTTGATATTAGTTAATAATACTTATTATAAGATTTTTCAAAACTCTACTTTCTCTCTACCAAGTCAACAACTTTTTAACTGTACTACTTCAGTATAAAAAAAAATACATTTATACACATTTTTGACATGCGCATAAATTCCCCTAATTAAAGGAGGGAAATTCTAAATCCTCATATCATATCATCATATATTCATACAGCATAAAATTGGCACACCACCATCCTAATAAAAAAAAAATTATATTGTATAATTCTATTACAAAGTCCCGCACACATTCATCTGGAGGTGGGGTCTCATGTACTCATAGTAAATACTTCTTATTACTAAAAACAACAAAATTACAATGAAAATAATGATGTTTTGATAACTTTGAAATACTTTGGCTAAAAATAGAAATATTATTTATTATATTTTGCTAATGAATTGTGGGTGAGTATTTTTATTCTATGCAAATTCGATTTTATTTTATAAAACAATTTCAATTTAATTACTAAAAAAATACAAAATTAATGAATCATAATATCGTCTATACAAGACACGCAATTAATTAGTCATACAATATTGTAGTGCTGGGCTGTCATTATGATATTGTAGGTGATAATTAACAAGCAACAATATTTAATTACATAAAAGTAATTTAATTTATTTTTAATATTACTTGGGGCGAGTCTAAAGTACGTGTATACGAGTTTACATAAAAATATTGAACATTTATCTTTGTTGGTCTTACATAGATTGAGTGAACAGTAAGTTCACGATATACTTGTATCTTGATTTGATTTATGTACTATTTTGACTAAATTTAAAAAGACATATATTGTTAGCAGGATTACTAGTCACCTGCTTCGTTAATTATATTGTTGACATTAATGTAATACGATCATCTATCGCGATCTTTACCATTTATATTTATATTAATAAAACGTTTCTTAGATCGCGATCATTAACTACAATCATTAACTTTGTAAAACATTCAAACCGAGGTTTGCCTTGGCAATTGTAATTTGTTGACTAGTAACTAGAAATGAACATTATAACGGTTTTGCTATATCTGATACTTATTTAGATCGCGATCATTTTTTATGTTTTCCAAGTTCATAGTTATTTGATGGGTCTGGCATCATTATTTATTTTTGTGTCACAGATTCTGTGATAAATAAATGGCTGCCATATTATTTTATTCGTTTGTTTTTGGTTTAAGATCTCGATCGATATAACTTGCTTTGTAAGTGTGGTCGCTAAGGACTACCTATCGATCACCAATATAAATAAGAAGAAGTGAACACTCTTCAAAATTGTATATTCCATGTAAACCGATTGAAGTGGACCCTTCTGCATTTAAACGTTTAGCTTAGCAAATCGCTTCATCCTCAAGTGTACTGCGAATAAACACAGATAGATGAGCGAATGTCATTTTGGAGTATCTTCGATCGTGTATAATCTTAAAGATCTTACAATAATTTATTTAATCATCTCGCTTTTTGTAAACATAATAAATTATCACCTCCCATATTTTATTATAAATTGTGCAACTTTCACAATATTTATGTATTGTACATTTATTTTTATGAAGTGTTGTGATTAGATTATCAAATTAGATAAATATTAATTTTTTTTGTATTATAAAATAGAAAATTGGGCGTACCTCTATAATCTCGCCCAAAATTCAAAAAATCTAAAAAAAAAAATAAAAAAAGATTTATTTATTTATTCAAAGCACAACTGTATAATATCCAGTTCTATTATTAAATTCAAATAAATTAATTAAAAAAAAAAATTATTTATTAAACATAATCTTAAATATTATCTTTTATAATATCTTAATTAAAATTATTATACAATATTTTAAACCAACCCACAAAAATACTCGTACCTGCGTGTTTTGATTATTATAATGACTTCTATAAATATTTGTATACACACAAATTCTGCATCTTTCTTTATATTAAATCTCATCTCCGCGCGCGAGACTCTACGGGCACTATTTACATAGTCTTATTAGATTTTTATTTGTTTTTATTTTTTATTCAACAGTTATTTATTTGTTGTGCTTTTCTCATGTGCCATGTGAAAATTTACTACTAAAACACACATACAATGACTTATTTCTCCTCATTTCATTTCATCACTCTTTTTTCATCGCATAGCTTGCTATGCTTATATTTTCATTTTATTTTTCTGTTATTCGGCGTACAATCGTCGAACGCACTGGTTCAATATATTAAGTTGATAGTCGTTTGTTAATAAAATAAATTTAAAAAAAAAAATTTGTTTCATTTGAAAACGTGATTTTACATGTTTTATCGTTGATATTTTATAATAAAACAAAAAAATAAATTCGTAACAGTAATTAAACATTAAATTGAACCGGTTATATTTAAATTGCAATTAATTACCGTTAATATGTTTGTATATTTAATTAATAAAAAGTAACATTTTATTAATTAATTTAAAAAAAAAAACGCAAAGTGAAGTAAAGTTTGTTGTGTGTGTATAAAAAAAAATATTTTGCATTAATTAAACAGAATAATAATAAGAAGAAGAAGGAAAATATACAAAATTATAATTTAAAAAAAAAAAATTAAAGAAAAAAGAGTGAAGTGAGAAAATTATAAAAATAAATAAGAAAACACGTGATTTGTTTATATTTTTTTATGTTTTTAAATTTTTAATTTTAAAGAAGTGTGGGTTTTCATTTTTTTTTATAAATAAAGCTATTAAATTATATACATATTTATAAATTGTAAAGAAGTGTAATTTAAGAATTCAATTTATTATTAATTAAGAAATCTTTTTTTTTATTTATTTAATTTTAACTGATAATTAAAAATCGTGTCAAAATTGTTGCCAACAGTGAATTATCTGTAAGTAAATTAAATTAAATTAAAAATATAAAAAACTGTATTAATTAAAAATACTTTAATGTATTTTTTTTGTTGTGCATAGTAGAAGAATTAAGAATGGGTGATAATGAAAAATTTATGTGTGCTTTAAATTAAGATTGTCGGTTTCGGTGTGAGTAGGGTTAATTAGTTTTTATTTTAATGTGGACGCCGTCAGATTAAAATACTTTTTACTCTAATTTTTTATTTTTTTATTTTTTTTTTGTTAATTTATACGAATGTGTGAAATGCATTTTTTGTTTCGGTGTTTATTAAATGTTTTTAAAATTATTTTAATTTAATATTTGTTAATTAGCTACTCGGTAAATTTGAAATAAGTTGTCTTACAGGTTTAGCTTTTTCAACAGTGACATATTTAACATTGATGTTAACTTGTATTGAAAGATCAGCGATTATTTCAAGTTCTGTCTCTTCTTTTAAAAGAGTTGATGTGTTCTAAAATTTTAGGAAAGAAGGTACTAAAGGGTCCAAGATGGTAAACTGGCAGAACGAAATATTTTTCTAAGCTTGCTAAACTTTAACGATAATCCCATTATTGTTGATAAATCATTGGTTTGTTTTTAACTTAGTGACCGTTAAGCTGAAAATATTGCTTTAGTGACAGGACTTGTGAGTGAAGAGCCGAATACATTTTTCCCACGCTTTCGTGGGGAATGGTGTCGCATTA
The DNA here is from genome assembly GCA_963556165.1 of Tipula helvola. NCBI lineage: Eukaryota > Metazoa > Arthropoda > Insecta > Diptera > Tipulidae > Tipula > Tipula helvola. Next base: position 346,041,124 of record OY744483.1, on the reverse strand, counting down.
GAGAATTGGAGGAGGGTATATTGACCGATATAATTAAAATTACCTTACGATGGATTTGTATTTTGTATTTGCTAATATTTCAATATTAAATGTTCATAATACCGTTAAAAAATAGGGTTGAATATGTTTACCCATTTTTCCAAGATGATTTAAGACCCATCCCAATATTTTTGATTACATTATGTAATAATTTTCATCAAAATCATGAAAATAAGAAAAATGTTCATGTCTAATAAAAAATAAATAAAAATACGCTCAAGAGTTAGTAAGCACAAATTATGTTTTACTGCGGCAACATTATTACCACCAATCATGAAACAATAATTAAAAGCAGGTAATAAAATATCCTAGGGAAATATTGGGTGATTTATTTTTCTCGTTGTGTATTTTACATACATATTTACGTACATTAAGTATACATATCAAAAACAAGATTTGGGCAAATAAAATAAAATTTATTTATTTATTTATACCATCTCTCTATTGTTTGTAATTATTATCATACAAAAAAAAATTCCATTCGAAATGTAATTATTTAAGTTTCTTATTATAATTATTTATAAAAAAAATGATTTATTTACCTTTCATCAAAATAAATAAATAAATATTTTCTTACAAAAAAAAAAAAAAATGTGATAATTAAATATATCAAATGTTCGTTAAATTGTTCAAAAAAAATGTAATTATCTCTCGTAATATTTTTTTTTTCTAAGAAAACACAACGTTCTTCTTATCAAACTTAAATACTTAATCGTATTTGATTTAAAATTAAAAATTTATTTGCTTTAATTATATTTAAATTAAACACACTTTTATTTGATTATTTAAAAATTTTGGTATAAATAAAGCTAAAAAGTTAATTAAATATTTTTATACGTGTCACATTTAATTTAAAATCAAAAATGTTGATGTGTTTTTGGTTTCTTTGTAATTTTTTTTAATTAATTTATATTTATAACACTAAATAATTAAATTTTATTTGTAAGTTAAATGCCAAAAATTAAACAAATTTAAATTTGTTGTTCGTTTTTTTTTTCTTGCGGAGGAAAGAAAACAAGAGTCTCTTAACCCTGTGATGTTAAACATAAAACATAACTTCAATTTATGTATCTAATTATTGGCTGTCAATTGGGAAGAAAGTATTTAAACTAACTGTCTAAATTTTTGATTGACAAATGGATGTGAATGTGTGTAAATTACCTAAGTGAGTGATTCCGACAAATTCCGGTGATTGATATTACGTGAAACTGTTTCCTGTTCAATTTTGATTTATTTTGCTATCTAAATTAAATATCGGAATTCCATAACACAATCTATTTGTTTGTTCGTCGTTTTTTTGAAATAAATATGGCAATAAATAAATGCTCATAATTTCCGACTTAACCATAATTTCAATCAAATATGTCTTATTTAACCAGGCTTTCACACCAAATTTGAATTAGTAAATTGTTCTAAAGAGGAATTGTTAAACACTATAGTTAATTTCATTTTTCTTTGTTTTGTACCGTCTGTTCTGTCAATGTGGCTTATAATTCCTTCGGAAATTTAGATAGATGTGTGAATCGCGTCGTCTTGTTAATACCCAAGACAGACAACGCTTGCAAAAAAAATCCGATTAGCTAAAACTGAGGTTGACCTACTAGGATTGAAATCGAAAATTCGCTAAATCCGTTTTATTAAATCGCAATGTGTCCCAACGAACTCTGACATAATAAGTATAAAGGATTCTGACAGGATATATCAAATTCTGAGATGATTTCTGATGATATTTCGAATTCTGACAAATATCATCAATATATCAAATTCTGGCATGATTTATGAAATCTAGATAAAAATAAATAAATAAAATAAATAAATCTGATAATTTATATCGAATAATTTGTAATTATGGAACGAATAATTACCAGAGATAACAAATCCAACCTTCTAACTAATGGTGATATCAGCGTTGTTTGAAAGTTGCCTTTAAACCAAGCAGCACCTCAAACATAAAGATTCATTCGATTACATACGCAGGTTCTAAAGAAACGCAGTTACGTTTGACTCTGACACAAATATAAAACACTTTATTGAAATTCTAGAATTAGAGGAATCGGTCTTAAGGTTACCGAACCAGAAAAGAGAAAACAAATTATCCAAATTAGTAATATTTGAGCAATGATTTAAATCTGATTTAAATCAATTCAATCAAATCAACTTTTATTATTTTATGCAATTTAATCCGTCATTTAAGTGGATTTGCTTTTTGTTGGAAGTTATCCTAATACTCGTGTCATGTCTGAATTTGATATATCATCTCAGAATTCTCTATATACTGTCAGAATTCGATGTATCTGTCAGAATATATCATGTAAGAATTCTATATATTATGCCAGAATTCGATTTATCATCTCAGAATTCGCTATATACTGTAAGAATTCTATACATTATGTCGGTATTTAAAATATCGCGTTAAATAAGGTATCTTAGAATTTGTCATATACCTTCAGAATTCGATTTACCATCTCAGAATTCGACATATCATTTCCAAATTCCTCATATCTTATTCGTCTGAATTCGATATACCACATATCATATCCGAATTCAATAAGAATTTGATATATCAGCTCAGAATTTGCAATATAGTGTCAGAATTCGACGTATTAGTTAGAATTTGATATATCGTTGTTATACGTCAGAATTTGGAATATGTGTCATCATAAATCATCTCAGAATTTCATATATCCTCAGAATTCTTTATATATTGTCAAAACTTATCATATTCAAACTTGTATATTTCACAACCGAATTATTTATGACTATCATCTCAGAATTCGCTGTATACTCTCAATTCAATGTATCTGTCAGAATTATGTCGACACATGATGTCAAAATTCTTTATGTCGTCTCAGAATTCGACTTAATATCTGAATTCTATAAATCATGTAGGAATTCGAAACACCATATCAGAGTTCGATATAATATCATTTCAGCATTCGATACAAACTGTAAGATTCGTTAAGTTTCATATATCATGTAAGAATTCTACATATTCTGTCAGAATTCGATATATCATTCAAAATTCAGTATATACTAGCAGAATTCGATAAATCTTTTAGAATTTAGTTTATGTATCATGTCAGATTTCTATATACATTATGTCATAATTGGAAAACCATCTAAGAACTCGCCAGATACTGACAGAATTTGATATCAGAGTTTGATGTATCTTGTCAGACATGTACAAATAAAAAAAAATTGGCGGTATTTAATAAAAATGTTCAACTTATTAGTATTTTGAAATCGTGATAATTCCGTAGTTTAAACTGGAGTAAGGCAGAAATCAATGAATCAATAAAATGAGGCATCCAATAATGGATAGATTTCCAAACATCCTTAGAAGGGAAAATGGTGTAAGTAACCGAGCGTCTACAATTCTGCAACAATGGCTGCAAGAATAGCGACAATCCACGAAAAGGAGCTGTCACCGTGACCCAATCCAACAATAAAGAAAGTCTTTCACTTATTAATGGATCAGTAAAATAAGAAAAAAGATAAAGACCGATCAAATTTATTTGTCGCAGCTGACTGAAGAAACTTTGACAGGATTTTGAAAGAAGCCTATGAAGAGGCTTCTTTCAAGTGTAAACCGGAATTGCTTCAGGGTTGTTGAAGCTCTGTGGGTCTCATCGAAAACAAACTGAGATAAATGTTATTTTTTTTCTGTTGAACCAAAGCCCCTCTTTTGTCGGCAGTGTGTACTCGCCTTCGAAAAATAAGGTATACAATTCAGCTTCTGAAGAATAGGGGATATACCTAAATTGTTAAAAAAGATTGGGCTGCAATACGAAGTTGAAATTCCTCCAAAACGATCCAAAATGCTATTGTGCTTAACTTGCATCTCCAAGCTGTACCGATTATGATAATCAGGTTCAATTTATGAGTCCTACGACAAACGACTATGACGAAGATCAGTGAGAACGTTTCCTGAGACTGAAACCTAAATTTACCGTTTGTACTAAAATTTTGTTTGAAGATACAGATTTATTTTTAAAGGTTTTCAGCAATGTTTAAATTATATTCTGAATATGTAAAAATCAGCCGTAAGCATAAGAATGCTAATCTGATGAAATACTTGAAATAAGAAGAAATTTTAGCCAACTCCCGTAAGTGAGCAAATTCCGGAAGATATAAATTTAGGGCATTTCAAGAAATTCTTATTTGAGTTAGTGGTTAATCGGTACATTGAAATAACAGTTTAAATTTTCTAGAATTGAGCTTTATTCGCCAAAAGCTGTGTGTGAGGGAGCATTTGGCTACAAATTCGAAATTACAAATTATAAATTCCTGATTTAAAATAAAGCCAAACACATGATTTTGTTTTCGTTTCTGTAAAATGTTTTTTTGTTCTGAAATTGATATTTATGTATTATTCACACAATATTCAAATCTCAGCATCCGCATGATCCTAACATTTGTCAAGACGAAACCAAAAAGAAATATCAAATTCTTATCTCAACTAATTAACCAAAAGCAACAACAACGTAGACTGCTATAAATATCATTTTATTTCAATTACTCGTCTAATCTTTATAATTGTCATTCTTATTATTCTTTTTATTATACACAAAAACACATTACTTAAATTGTACACTTTATAAAAAATTTATCACTTTATGTATTGTACAAATATATACGAGTAGTTTTATAGCAATATGAGAATTAAATAAAAAGGCAAACACAGATATTTGAATTTGACCATGATTTAAAACTGCTACGAAGAATTATATAGAATTCTTAATTTTAATTTATTACATATTTATTTTTTTTTGTTAGACGTAGACAAGCCAAGTTAATAAATTTTATTAAATTAACGTAAAAAAAAATATTTGTAGCTAAAGAAAATGTTAATTAAAAAAATATAAAATAAAAATTCCATTGTTTGTGTAAAAATTTCATATAGGATTAATCTAACTTCACATAAATCCTTTCTATAATTTTAGTAAAACCAATTTATTATAATAAATTTAATGGTTTATTGAACCACCTAACAACATGATTGCATGGTGATTATTTCAGCTACTTATCAAAACTATTGTTAATATACAATTCAACAAAAAAAAGAAAAAATTGAAAATTTTGCTCACACATCCATATACACAAAATAATAATAATAATACATAATAAAAACCACCTTAATTGCCCTCTGACATTTCAATTAACCGGATAACCATGATAGCGTTATACATTTCAATAAAAAAAAAATTCTCATAAAAATCGAGTACAAAAATTAAACTTATTTCTCCCCTAAATAAATAAAGTTGTTGTTGTTGCAAAGTTTTCCCATTTCCACTCTTATATCGTACACATATATTTGTTTTATTTATCCAAACATAAAAAAAAAACAAAATTATATACCTTTTTCAATTATTAAATAAATACGGGTTAAATTAATATTGATATTTAAAAATTAAAAAAATAAAAATAACCCAAACGATATAATTTAATTTTGATTTAATGCCTATCTACCATTCGTATCTGGCAGCCAAACCAGCATATTACATTGATTTTGTGTTTTAAAGTTTTAATTTTAATTAACGAGAACTAATTATTATGGTCTATTTAATTAATTGTAGCTATTCGGTTCGCATATGGGGGTATTTGTAAAATATTAAAAAAATGGTCATAAGTATTTCATTATTATTTAATTATGTATTACAAATTTTTAGTTCGCCTTTTCGTCCCAGGCAGCGTTAATAACATAGTATTCGTTCTCAATCTCAGAGTGTTGTTCTTTTTTTGACAAATAGTAGGTTCTACTTACTTCTTCAACAAGCAACCAATTGTTAACTAAAATCAGGAACTGATAATATTTCGGGGCTGAACATATGTTCCACAACTTCTATTACTATTTACTTATTAACTAAACTTAAATTGTGCTCAAAACGTATTTCCTTTTGTGACAAATAAAATATGAACATTGGTCCTTTATTTTCAGTTACATATAAAAATAAGTTCCACAATTCAATTTAATTAAATTATTTAAATCTTGTGATCAGCACCAAAGCAGATTTGTTTTCTCAAGACAACTGTTAAATTCACCAAACGATTAGATTTTTAATAATATTGCTAACTTTTTATTCGAATGATTCATTCGAAAAATCTTTTTCTAAGATGAGTAAATAAAATATCAATAATAGGTTCCACAATTATCTCCAAAAATAATTGTTACGAATCAGACAGAAACTAAAATAATTAAACCACGTAACGTTGTGGTTTTGTGAATTTCAGGATGGTTCGACAATTAAAAATAACATCCTCAATCAACTACATATAATTAACTCGATCAGAAAACATTTATCAGAGATTCTTCAGATTATAAACCTTGCTTAGTTTTTAAATTCTATTGAGGCTAGTTTTTCAATTATAGACGGGTTTAGGAAAACATTTTTCATGATCGCAAATAAAATACAGAATCAATAAATTGGAAGCGGCGCGGTCGCTTGATTATTGGAATATTGAATTTACTTGTTCGTTACTGAAGGGAAGCAGTGATGTTAGAATTGATATCATTTATAGGATTTGATAAAGTTTTTCATAAAATTTAACAATTATATGTCAGAATTATTTAAAAAGATTGAAGTGTGGCTACAGCCACACAATACACGACTTTCTTTTGTTGACGTGACAACGTCTCGTTACTCAGCCTCTCGTATTCGGAAAAGTGAGCGACAGGAAAATTGGCCTTCAAGAATAAGCAATTGAAATATATGCATAATACAATCGCACTGACACCATCACGCGGCAAGGAAGCCTTACCGCGAGCCTCTCATTGATAAAACAACCCTCAATGATTTACAATACTTGAGACCATTGTAGCGGAAGAATGGCTCATCTGATCGGATCACTTCTGGTGTTAATTTTTGCGTAAAGAAAGAATCAGTGGTGATTTAATTTAATTTTAAATTAAAATAATTATAAGCTCCATAGAAATTGTAATGCAAATTATAGCTACCAATTTGAAATTACGAACACAATTCTTGCACAACCCCCTGTACTATCATCCCATGAAACTAATAATAACTTAATCGATTTTACCAAGCCTAAATAGCCTATCATTCCTCTTATCGCTTATAAACGTTGTCACGCAAAAAACACCTATGGCAGTATGACGGATAGCCCACTTCGGATTTTTTTTTTTCGTATTTTTTAATTTTTTTTTACAAATTTAATTTAGAACATTTTGTAGTTAATGGTTTTTCTGTAAAGCTTATATTCTTTGAGATATTTCCAAATTAAATATTTTGGTCCACTTAAAATTCACTGTAGCTATGGTACTCCCAATTTGTTTAAAAGGCTATTCTTATTTTTATATTTATTTATTTAGTTCGATTGGTTAAACTATCTGGGCTGTAGCGAGAACATAGACAGATAGACCGACAGACATCACTTCGAAACCTAACCTTTCGGACTCAGAAGTCCCCTAAAAATGGATAAACTCCAAAAAATCTCAAGGTCGAAAATATTCATGATTACTTTCTTAAGTAACTATATTTTTGACTAACGTCAAAGAAAGTAAAAAATTATAAAGTGATACATATGAAAAATTTGATAATTCGTTAAAGTTTTGAGCCATTGAATCATCGTGATTTTAAAATTTTTAAAATTTTAGTATTTTGTTTTACTTCAATTCTACAATTTATTTAAAATCCTTTTCTTCATTTATTTAAAAATCTTTTATGTAATTGAAACACATTCAGCTTAAGAATTTTCTTACATTTCGACATCGACTGGCTTGTGATTTTATTGCTTGTTGAATTTTTGCCTTGTGTAATGTCACCACTGTAAAATATATCGAGGATATTCAAATAATTTTGTTATTGCATGAAGCTGGAAAGCCATCAGCACCGATTCCGTTGGAATCATCAAACTGTTCGATGCATTCCAGCTGTCTGCATTGAATCTGTCGAATTCCACAAATCACTTTCCGAAACATGATGAGTCGCTTATGATGTTATCTAAACTTCGAATAATATCTTGAAGAACGAAAAAAATTACTGATTCAATTTTCAAAAATTCAACTAATCTTCCCACTAAATTTCAAAAATAATATTAAAACAGTTTTTTTTTGTAATTCGCAGAAGCGAGAAAGATCTGATTACTTAATCGTATAAACGTTTACATTCATAAACCAACTCATCATTTGTCATTCCAAATTCAAACAATTACGATCTAATACGTCTGCCTATTCCCCAAACTAATCATACAAAAAAAATACTTTTTAAATAAATAAATTAAGCGCTTTATTTACACAATATGTATACAGGATACGATTGCCAAAAATTTAATAATATTTCAAAAAACCATCATTTATCATTTTTATTTATTTTATATTTTTTCAAAATTATTTTATTTATTTAATTTATTTAAATCTTTTTTGTATTTTTTTTTGTACTATTTTCAAGGATATAATGTTTGTGTATTTTTCTACCCTTAAAAATGGATTTGTTTATAATTATTATTATTATTTTTTTTTTTTGAGACCCCTTGTGGTTCTGTCACACATTTTCAATAAGCAGTAAAGTAAATATTATAAATATAAAACCAGTTGCCGCTTACTGCTACATATGATTACATTTAGTTAGATTAGAGTATCTTGTACATACTCAGACATTAGAAATTTGCCTTGAAGTCTAAACCGGCCTGCAAAATGCATATCTGTCTTCAAAACAAATATACCAACAAAACGAAATATAATATTATATTAAATTGCAATTTTATCAAAACTGACGATAATATTGTTATTACTACAATTTGGTAACATAAATATTTGTGATCTAATTACATTAAATAGGGTTTTTATATATCGTCGGTTTGCGAGAACAGTGACACATCTCAAAATATCATATTTTTGAGGAAATCGATTTGAATTTTTTTTTTTGGTGTAAAATAATTGAATTCATCAAATTCAACGTCACATCTATTGAAAACTATGGGTAGTTTAGAAGTGACACTATGCCAGATAAAAGGTTGTTACATTTAAAGGATTTTTTTCCTATTATCTCAAAATTGGCCATTTTTGAGATGTGTCACTGTTCTCGCAAACCGACGATATGTACAATATATAACACACAAAAACTGTCGCGTATATAAAATATATTTAATAAATAAATATTTTTTTTGTTTTTTTATTATCAAAATATATTTGATTGCTATTTGCCAAAACTAAATACATATATGTATGCATATACAGTATGTGCGCGGATTAGAAATATGTACATATATATATATATATATATATATGCATGTAAATGTCAATTTTGTGATATTTAATATCTATAATTTTTAATTGGATTAATAAATTTTTGTCGGGTTGAATAAATATGATATTAAAAATTAATTATATCATGTACAGAAAAAAAAATTTAATTTATGTAATATAATTATTGAATGTTATATTCGTAATTATGTATGTTTGTTCGCGCACGGAAGCAGTAGCGAAACGGTTGAACTTTATTCTAAAGCAGCTGGTGTTAAAAAAATTTGTTTGCTTATTTGTGTTTATTCATTGCAATATTAATATAATTCTGGACTCAACTCTTTTGCTGTTTAGTTTACAAATAAATATCAGATGATAAAACTATTACGTTTGCCGTTTAGAATTTTAATTCAATAACTAATGATAAAAAATCCAAATGTCCAAATCTTTAATTACTGTGCCACATCAACTAACACCATTTTCACATTGGACTTTTAGCTTGAACTATTTTCAAAATGTAGATTGTTTTAAGGATTTTCTAAACAGTTTTAATTTATTTAAAAATAATATAATTCGTCGACCTTCCACAAAATTTAGTATGTTTACAGAAAGGAGAAGTTTGGAAGATATTTAAGTATAGAGTAGTTGCGCCCTCAAGAACTCCTGTTAGAGAAATTCATTTTTTTTTCTCATTTTGAAGAAAAATATTCAGAGTTTCTATTTCAAAAATTAGTTTCGTTCATATTATTCTAATTGCTTCCTAAAAAGTTATTTTATTTGATGCCTAATGGTAGCTAAGAATAAACAGTAAAACTACAGAATTCCATTTTATATCAACTACATCAATTTTCATTTCATAATTAACAGAAACGTTGTGAGAGTCTAACAATCCCCTCTTGATAATGAAAAACGAATTTCGAACAACTGAGAACAATTTGAAAGAATAATTCCGAAAATCTCAATAAGTCTTAATAAATCTAAAAAAATATAAAAGGCTGAAATTTTAAGAGGTGATCAGAACTTCGGTCCGGAAAATTACGTACACACGGTTCTAACCCAAATCCAATTACCAAATAAATGCCTAATTGAACGCCTTAATCTCTTAACCTCTAACTCAACCTCTAACTCAACCTCTTACTCAACTTCACTCAATCCCCGACCCAACCCTCAAATCAATCACCAACTCAACCCCAAACAAGCTTTTAACACAACCCTTAGTAATAACTAAGTAGTTTTGGATAAATTCGTTTGGCAGGTACTCAATCCTCCCGGCGTATAGACTCCAAAAGCTTTTGAATACCCTGCCTTGACCATAGAAACAGTTTGGCGAAAACAAAATCAAAATCCAACAAGCCGTTCTCGAGATAAAATCCAGACAGACAGAATGTGTGAATATCTCACAGGTTAGTTCTTTCGTGTTTAAAATACCTCTGGTATTTCACAAGGCAGGCATCTGCCTTGGAGCATAACTTTTTCCAATTTTTATTAATGTTGTCGTCCAATGTTCGCGACTTGAGAATTTATGCAATGCTAACTGAATTTGTCCAATTCTGACGACTTGAAAATTTATGCAAACATTTATTCTAAGATTGATACTGACCAAATGCAGGATGAGCTTGATGTTTTTTGTAATTGAATTACACGAAATAAACTGCCGTTAAATACGAATAAAAGTAAGGTGACATTTTGTAGAACGCGGATATCTTGCATAGAGGCTCCTTATGTTTTGTTGGATGCTCCTATCAGCAGAGTTTCTTGGTGTGATTTTTTCGTGTAATCTTACTTTTAATATAAGTATATAGACTATGTAATAACTAATAAGTAAAGAGTACCCTTTATTAGGATTCATTAAACATATTGGGAGTAGATTTTGTGATCCATTCACTAAAAAAATCCTTGTACGTTGCTTATTGAAGATCAGTTGTGGAATATAAAATTTATCATATTTTGTAATTCAACTTATAACTGATAAATAAACAAATAAATCGAAAATCTCCAATCATCTGAACAAATATCTTGAAAAATTCTCGAAAATCTTAAATAATCTGGATATTCTCGAACTCTTCCAAATAAAATCTTGAAAATCTCAAAAAGCCAATTATTCCGAACTACCGAAAAGGAAATTAATATTTTAAAATGAAGGCTTCGCGCCGTGGACTAGGTTTAGTTCGTGAAGTTTCTTCTATGTTCAAATTCTACATAACATGAAACACTATTCTTTGAATGTTGCAGTAATTCCTTTGATGGAATTAATTACCATTCATTTCTAAAAAAAAATTTTCCTAATGTGAACAAATATTTAAAAAAATGTGTTTTACAATAGAAGCGGTAACCTTTTGTAATTATTGACTAAGTGATACAGTAGAATTAAAACCTGAAAATCTGCCAAATTTTTCTTAAAATTTTTAATTCATTTGAGTTTTAGTGTTACATAATATTGTTACATATTTTCGAATTGCAAAATTGTTCGAGGTAATTCAATATTTTTGAAATTTCTTTTAGGGTTTCGAGCTGTAAATCTAAATTGCGACATTAAAAATTATTCGACATTATTAAGGTAGCCTAAATTAAGAGTCTTAATTAATCAATAATGAATTTTCAATTATTAACAGTTAGTTTCCATACGGTCCTAATAAAGATTCATAAAAATTTTGGAAAGACCCAACAAATTATTTTTTGCGATCCTTACTTTGCTTTCAGAAAAGCTGGTAATCACAAATGCGGGAATGGCATCAGGAACTATTTTGATTACTCCTTAGCTCCCTGATAGTGTAATAAATGCGATACGATACGTTACAAAAATTGGCGTGAATTTTTAAAATGCTGAAAATCCGCCAATGTACGTGAGATTGCTATGAAATTTCTAAAATTCGATCAATAAATACTGATACATTTTCTAACTTTTTTGAAAATTGTTCAAATTTTGAATTAGAATTCGTAAGTTGCTCCATTATTGAATAATTTAATTTTTGGGACTGTATAGTGTAGTTTAAATCAGTTTCAATTTCAATATTCATTTTAACATTTGCTCCATCCTAATATTTTCTTTGTGAATTAAAACAAAACCACACAACCGCATTTGTTATAAAATAGGGGTTGGCAATTTTACTGGTTTTTTATTACACAATCTAGTAACAGTAAATATAATATAAAAAAAATCTAAATTAAATCTAATTTTATGTTAATTTGTCACAATTTAAATTTTATTCGTATATACGTAATTCAATAAAATCACATGTTTTAATAAATTAAACCGGTTGGTTATGAAATTTTTATATAAATATTTGATCATGATTGAAATAATAAAAATAATAATCATAAATGCGCTTCGAGGGATGCATTGCGCGCATACATCATGTGATTTTGTATATTTATTATTAATAAATTATGGAAATGGCGAATGGCTTTAAAGCTGAATATATTAAATAAATATATCATAATAAATACATTATCACTTTATAGTAATTATATTTTCGTACTATTATCATATATGTGCATATTTTGACATAATTTGTATTGAATCTGTGATTCGTAGTCGATGTTCTGCGGAACGCTTGTATTACACCAATATCAATTTGTGACTGAGATTTAGAAACAAACATGATTTCTTAAAGATCAAATCGGGATCATTAAAACTAGCTATTTAGTTTATTAAGTTCACTTAAGGCATGATTTCGCTTAATAGATTCAATAACTAGAAATATCGTTTCGTTTTTAGCTAAGCTTAATTAATTTAAAAAATTCCAAAAGTTTCCAACTTTCACTTTAAATTTGTTCTAGAAATTTGGTTATTTACATTTAAACTAATTAAAGAGTTATCAGCTAACAGGATGTAAATTTCTTTATAATAAAGGATTTTTATAGTTTTTAAGTAAATTAATTGAAATTTTGCCAAATATATAATCATACCATTACTGAAACCTTCAAAATAAGTAAAACTAAATCGAAAGCTCATAAAGCTTTAAACTTTAAAACATTAGTAGAGTGCTTAAAAACTTTAGTAAAGTTAGGCCTATTTATACAAAAATTTTAAAAATGAGACCTTTTTAAATTGAAATTTTCTCAAATATAATTACACCGATGCCGAAACCTTCAAAATAAGTAAAAATAAATCGAAAGCTCATAAAGCTTTAAACTTTAATACACTAGTAGAGTGCTTAAAAATGTTTAGCTTACTTGAGGCACAATGTCGCATAATTAAATTCTAACTTTTAGTAAAGTTATCTCAGGATTCCATCCTAGGAAAAATAAAAATGCCGTCCCACTTTTTTTTATTAAATTATAGAAAAAACTGATTTGATCAAAGAAAATATTTCTAAACAAGGAATTTGAATTAGATAGAAACCATATGTTGAGATTAGCGCTATAGGCCCTTATGTACATAGGAACATTGAGTGTCTGTAAATGTCTCTTAGAATTTTATATCGTTCGTCGTTTCATAATTGGAATTGGTTCGACAGCCCTGACTTAAAACGTTTGTTGTTAATGACGAACATTATTATTTTTTGTACAATAGACATGTTCTAGAAAAACTAAAATCATACGATCTGAAAAACATACGGCTCTTCTTCAAATGTTTACTACAGTACGTGGACATCATGTCGAGTCGAAATCATAAGAGGCATAACCTTTTATTTGTTAATCAGTGGTTTTTTAATCTAGAGAGTTCAACCCTGTTAAACAAATTTAGCTTTACGATTTTTAGCGTAACATTTAACTTAAAAAAATTATGAAACTTATTATAAGCATTTATTGATTGATATGACATCAAAAAATCCTACATATTTATTTCAGAGTTTTTATTTATTGCTTACATTAAATCAGCCATTCGCCAAGTGGCATGATTTTTCAAATGTTTATGTTAATGACAAGAAACAATAAGAATATTAAGTATTAATGTAATGACATTTCCCAAATGGAATAGCTCGTAAAGTTTTGATTGTTTTTTAATTGTTATTTAATCAACTAATTTTTAATTATTCTGAATTTAAATTTTTACACTAGCTTAAAGCTTAATTTAGCAATTTTATAAATGTGTAATCAAATTGAATTATCTAAAATGATTTAATAATAATAAAGTACAATCAAACTCAAAATGTCACTTTGCATATGAAAGCTTTCTTTTTGAAGCTTTTAATTTAGAATTTATCAGTTGGACTTAATATTTTTTTCTTAATCTTCTGGAACTATCTGAATTGAAATATGTGGTATGTGAAGTCCTTAAGAAAATATTAAACTATAAAGCTCATAAAGCTTTGTTGAAAATTAAAATATATCAAATTTTAGAAAATTTCTAAAGTTTTGTATTATGATTTTAAATTTAAAAATGATCTATTATTTCGGATTAACGGTATCTTTTTGAAACTTTCGGGAAAGTTTATTAAGTTTGACCAACAAACGCTTCTAAAACTTTTATTAGCTATTTTTAAACTGTATATAAAAAATGAAATCTTTCTAATATTACAAGCACATTTTTCAGAAACCATATTTCAGATCTTTTAAGACTCGCTGAGTTCAAATCAGAAACAATAAGAAAATTAAGTAATAAAGTGTTGAGATTTCCTAAATGAAAAAAGCTCGTATTTTCTGAATATATTTATATTTAACAACAGTAGCTTTAGTAATTAATTTAAGTATGAATTTATGTTCTTTCACTAATAAATGGCTAATGAACGATTAAATTAAAATTTTAAATCTGAAAGCTCAAATTTATAAATTTGAGGAACAATTAAGTGCCTCTAATTCGATTTTGATTTTCTTATTTCCAAATAAATAAAATAGCTGTATGGAGCGAGATTTTAATTAAGTATTTTAAGGTAGTATCCTAGATCTCATATTTTCCAACCTAAGTGGTTCTACAGTAGAAGTTACGCTTTGCTCGGATCCACTTTCAAAGATAGACAGTTTTCATCCCCCTATCATTATCAACATACTAGGCTTTTCGCAAAAAAAATTACCTTATATTAGTTATTCATATATTAATGTAAAACATCTAGACTATGTTCAAATCAGAGAACAACTGTCTGTCCATGATTGGGATTCGAAGTTTGCCCATACTATTCATGATGTTCATAGCGCTGTTAATGAATTGTACTCAACAATTAGCATCTATCTAGAACCTAAGCGTTTGTTGAACAATTCACGCTCTAAGTTTCCATTTTGGTACTCTTCAAAACTACGGTACTTAATTAATCAAAAACAAAAATTTCATTCGATTTACCGTATCTACAAAAATCACAATGACCATGTAATTTTCTCAATCTATCGGAAATTGGTTAAAAAAGAAGTTCGCATTTGTTATGATCAATATTTAAGAGCCATTGAGCAAAATCTAAAGCATAACCCCAAGCAGTTCTGGACTTTCACTAATTCCATTACTTCCAAATCAGGTTATCCTACCTCTATGCGACTTGGTAATCTGGATTCTCATAATAGTGAAGTTATTTGTAATATGTTTGCAGATTACTTTGAGTCAATTTATGTACCCAGTTCTTCTTCCAATAGCGGCTTACTAAATGCACCCAATACTAATTGTGTTTCTAATGCCATTTCCTATTTTACGGTGGAAGATGTACTAACTGTATTAAATTCGATTGACGTAAACAAGGGTCCGGGTTCGGATAACATATCGAATTATTTCATCTTTCAGTTAAGAGAACAATTGGCGGAACCTTTGGTATATATTTTTAACTTATCATTAAATTCTGGTATTTTCCCGTCTAGGTGGAAATCGGCACTTTTGGTGCCACTTTTCAAAAAAGGCGATAAAAGCTTCATCGAAAACTACCGGCCCATTTCTCTTTTAACAGCATTTAGTAAAATTTTTGAGAAACTTGTGTATAACTTAATATTTCATGAAGTAAAATCTAGTATTAGCACTTCACAACATGGATTTTATGAAAAACGCTCAGTTTTGACAAACCTTCTTGAATTCTCAAGTTACACGTTCGATAGTGTAGACAAGGGCTTTCAAGTTGACTGTATTTATACCGATTTTAAAAAAGCGTTTGATACAGTATCTCACGATGTATTAATTAAGAAATGCTACAAAATTGGACTTTCAGATAAATTGTGTATTTGGTTATCATCGTATCTTAGCGACAGGTTTGTACAAGTAAAATTTAATGGACAATTCTCAAGATCATTTTTGGCTACTTCTGGTGTTCCGCAAGGTTCTACTCTGGGGCCTCTTTTGTTCACAATTTTCATTAATGATCTTTCTAGCATTTTTGACTGTCCCCATCTATTTTATGCCGATGATTTAAAAATTTTTAGAAGAATTACTGATGAGACTGCACCTCTCTCTCTGCAAAGAGATCTTGATAAACTTCAAAACTGGTGTCTTTTAAATAAACTAAATTTGAATACTGAAAAATGTCTAGTAATTACCTTCACTAAGAAAGTTCGTCCACTATTAGTCAGCTATAATATTGCAAATTTCAACTTAAGGAGAGTTACTCAAATTGCTGATTTAGGTGTTATTTTTGACACTAAATTGACATTTGAAAAACACATCAACTCAATTTGCGCGAAAGCACACAAAATTCTTGGATTTATTTTCCGTAGAGGAAGAGATTTTCGTAATCCCGAAGTCCTAACCATATTATATAACAGTCTAGTAAGAAGTAAAATAGAGTACGCTTCGCAAATTTGGAACCCGTTCTACGAATTATATAGTGAGCAAGTTGAGCGAGTGCAAAGAAAATTTACGAAGTTCCTAATTTTTAAAACTATACCTTATGTAGGAAGTATCCCTTACATTACTAGGCTTAAGATATTTAGCATGGCAAGCTTACAGAATAGGAGATTAGTATTAGACGACTTATTGCTCTACAAGTTACTAAATTCCAAAATCGATACCGTCGCTCTAAGTGATGTGCATTTTTATATTCCTGGTTATTTGCTCAGAAACAATCAACTATTCTTTCCTATACAATCGCGAACAAATTTAGGTTTTGCGAATCCACTATCTAGACTTCAGCGCAGCCACGATGAATTATTCTTTAATCTGGACTTGTTTTCCTTATCTTTAAACCAATATAGATCATGTCTCTTTAATTTGGTCAGTTAACTGTTTTTGGATTCATTATTTAAATATTTAAACATAAAGTATACTCTGTTTTAATTCAATTTTTTAATGTTTCCAATTGATTGATTTTGCAGTTGCTGGTGTTGCCTGTTAGTAAATATCATAATTTTATATCGTTATAATAGTTTATAAATTTTGGGAACATTTTTATTACATTTTGTATGATTATTGGTATTATTATTATTTAGTTATTGCTACTGTTATAGTAGCATTGGATTATAATTATTATTTTTTTTTAAGTATGTATTGATGTTTGTAAATATCAGTTTTGAGGGTACACGTAATTGGACTTTGTCTGTGTGTTGCCCCATTATGAAATAAATAAAAATAAAAAATAAAAATCAGTTGGTCTTCGTTTTTTAGAATAGAAGATATAAAGCTCTGAAGCTCAAAACTTTGTTTAAAATTATAATATTTACTGAAGCTTTCCCTTTTATTTTTCAAATTAGATTCGATCTGCAACATACAAGAATGCCAAAGCCTTACGAAAAGTGGAAGCTTTCATTTTTTGTGCAACATTTTCGATATGTGCTAAGTATTTTTCACTTCAGTGCATACGATTAGCTAGTCCGTCCTTCGAAACATATTAACAAACACTGTGTACATATGTACATTATATTAAAGCCTTAAACTACTCAAATTTCACAAGCATATTTTGAACAAAAATAAAATATAATTACAAGTGTTTATTTTATTTAATTAAGTTACATTTTGTTGTTTTGTAAATAAGACGTAAAAATAATAATAAAAAAAAAAAAGTTTTTTGTTAATTTAATTTTTCTTATAATTTTAACCCTATACGCAACAACGTTTGATATCTGAAACATGTATTAATTGTGACGCGGAATGTAAACGAGTATGATGTGCTAAAACGTCGTATGTACATGTACGAGTATGTATATAAGAAATTATTTATTTTTAATTCTCTCTAAAAACATCATAAACAGTTTCAAATGTCAAAAACAAAGTAAAATCATTTTTGTTGTTTTGTTATACATTTTCAGTTTTAATTAAAAATAAAAATAAATAAAAATGTGTGTTTGTTGTTTTGTTTTTTATTTAGGTGAAAATGTATTATAGCAGTGTTGATTGGGAAATAATATTGTTGGGAAAGAAAATACGTTATACACTGTACGGTATAATATTGATGTTATGTATGTTGTGTGAAACATGTTTTCACATTCTGAATAATATACTTGTTGTATTTTGTCAAATTAATTAAGGGATAGATCGTTTACAAATGTGATAGATGGAGATGTGTGTGATATTGTGAAAGGTGAATGCGAAGGAGGGAAAATTATGAAATACGTGTATCAATATAAATGTATAGTGTGAGGGTGGTCTTTAATTTAATAAATAAGAAACAATAATTATTTTTATTTTTTTATAATTCTAGGTAAGTTTATAACACAAAATGGTTGTTAAATCCAGTAATTCTCGAATGGCAAATGAATATACCGTGAGTAAACAAGTACGTATGTCCGCTTAACATTCTAATTATGTATTATAGTTGATAGAAAAATATCTTAATATGTATACATATTAATATATAAAAAAAAAATTATGTTGGGAAGTATTTAACGTTTTTTTTTCTCTCAATTTCGAACACGACGAAACTGTCATCGTAAATCATTTTACACATTCATATACACAAAAGGATTAGAAAAGATTTCTTTATTCTGGTTTTAATATGTCATATATAATTGCATGTCGTGAGAAAAGATATTCAATTCTAAAAATAAAACAATCTTTTAAGTTTTTGTTGTTGTTGTTCTTGAATGTTTTGTCTTATTCTTGAGTTGTGTTTATGCAAAATGTGTAATAAATTACAATAATTTTATTTTTTTATTGATGGTAATAATATTTCAAAGTAAAATGATTTTATTTTATTTTTAAATTGCATAATAATTGATGTACTGGGTGAGGCATGAGATATAAGATTTTACAGGATGATTGTTGTTGTTGATTTCAAATAAACTATACTCGTAGATAGCTTTCTCGAGGTTTTAAAGGAAATATGTTTCGTTCCAATTATTGTTGATACACTACAAATTAGTCTTCCAGCAAGATCGAAGATAACTTTTACATTGGTCAAACTATTTTTTCGTATTAAGTAAACTTTTGTAATATTTAAGAAACCGACCGACTACGATCAAACAAATGATCATTATCCATTTTCTAGGTTCAGGCAGTTGAAATTTCGAAGTTTAACCCTTTGTGCTTTAATTGTTAATGGCCCTTGATTAGCTTACAAATTTTTAGAAATATTTGGCAGAAATCAATTTATAAGCGAAAGTATGCTTATAGCAATGCATTGACTTACCAATTTTTGAAGCCCTTAAATCAGTTGAAGGAATGGTTTGGGTCGGTGGATTACGTTTATTACGCGACTTTTAACCACGTAAGGTACTTTATTATGATTTTAGGGCACTATAATTGTCAACCGAATGGTTGGCCACTACTAAAATTAATAATAAATATTGTATTTCCGAGATGAAGTTCACCAAAATTTGTTGACTGGCAGCACAAGGGGCAGCTGGCAAACTCGAAGAAGTCAACAATATCGTTGATAAACAATGTAAAAAATGGGCCAATATGACTACCTTGAGGTACGCCAGATATCGCGCGAAATAGCTGGGAACAAGAATCAAAAACCTTAACGGGATTATCAGCAGTCGGAAAGGTAAGAACGCAATCGTTCAATTGGAATGAACTGACAATCTAAGTTATTTAATTTGGTGATAAGGAGCGAGTGGTCGATTTTATCAAAAGCTTTCGCAAAATTAGTATAAACCAACGTCCAGTTGGTACCGCCCCGGTGGCATAGTGGTTAGCATGCTTGATTTAAGCTCCGGAGGTTCCGGGTTCGATTCCCGGCGGGTGATGAAAAAATCACGGCTGGTTTATTGTAAGGATCAATGAACTAATCACTCATTATACGTTGTAAAAATGATTACGAAACTTCACTATGAAGCGGCCAAATCCCTCTATGGGATGTAGCGCCAGCGAAAAAAAAAAAAAAAAAAAACTTCCGGTCTTTAAACTGTTAAATAATCGGGAAACTAGATTAGTCACTATGGATTTGCCTAGATAAAACCCGTGCTGAGCAGAAGAATTAATGATTTAGTATGGAAAACCAAGACCCTGTGAACCATTGATTCAAATAGCTTGGGTATGACGGAAAGAATGGCAATTCCCTGATAGTTACTTACTTCGTTTCTTCTACCCGCCTTGAAAATGGGATGGAGGCAGGAAATTTTCCAAGGCTCTGGTAAAAACCACTACGTAAACTTTCATTAATCATAAAGGTAATTGAACGGGACAAACTCTCGGCACAATGCTTAATACGAATCGGCGGAATAGCATCGTGACCAGCGCTCTTGTTAACATCAAGATTAAGCAAGCAATCACGAACTTTCTGCTCAATAAATTTAAAATAATTAAAGTCCATGGAACTGTGAGCATTTAAAGACATGGTAGGGGACATCGTAGCTGGTTCGTACACTGAGGCTAAAAAGCTAGCAAACAAATTCCAGATTTCCTAGGGTTGACTAGCGACGGAGTTCTGGTAAGACATAGGTGACGGGAAACCAACCACTTTTCTCTTACTATTCATGAAATTCCAGAACTCCTTTGTACTTGATGTCAATTCCTCTTCGATTCGCACAATGTATTGGTTATATAAAAACCAATTTAAGCTTTTAAACTCTTTGCGGGCCTTATTATAATCAGGATAAAATTGAACCCCTCCGTCCGTATAATGAATGAAACATACTGCGGCGTTTCTCCAGAGAACGTGTCTTTCAAAACCACTCCTGAGAAGGCCGTTAAATATAAAAGCAATGTCGTTTAAATTTCCGTCACAATTGTTGAGGAACTTATTTAAGGAAGTGTATAGTCGGCATTTCTGAAATAAAAATAAAAATTATTAGCAAAAGAATCAGTTGTATAATTTGCAAGAAAAATATTTATCATAATCGGTGTCTGGTAGATGCTCTGGGAGCCGGTGAAATCCAGACATGATGAAACCTAGGAATGCATGACGTCGTTTGCAAATAACAAGTCCGAGTATTTCCCCTGACTGTTGCTATTACGGTTTAGTTGCTTAGTTTAGATGCTATAGCAAATTAATCGGTAATGTATAATGCCCATTCGTCAATGGTAAGCGAACTCTTATGCTGCTTTTAGCCGTTCTTCGCAATGAGCAATATGCTAAGAACGTGAAAATATGCAGGTCGTTTCGGAAAGTAAGGTGCTCCAAATTTACTCATAGTAACAGGAGAAGGCAATATCAAATTTTTACAACTATCAAAATGTTATGAAATACTCTTTTAATAATAATTTTATAACTTTTTGCGCAACATCGAGCATTTTTGCTCAATAATTGTAACAAGAAAAGCTCGCGAAATATAATTGCTACAACATTAATAAAATCAGCATTACTTAGAAGAGTTTCCTTTGTCGCTCAAAATAAATTGGAGAATTTATTGCCCAAAATTATTTTGCATCGCTATATCTAAAATTATCGTATTTCATTTTTTTGTGCTTTAAATGTTGTAAGTTTTCATAATTTTTTTAGACAAATTGCTCAAAATATTTTTATTACTTAATGCATTCGTACAATAATTGTTTAATGAAGCTGTATTGACTACTAATTCGCATCACTGTACTATTTACGTAATGCTAGAAGCGATATTAGCCATTACTACTAAAAATGATTTAGCAGAGGATAATGTTTATCACGTATGCACTCTTGGCAGGAACTAAACATTAAAAATATAAAACACAAAAAGGTTTAACATATTTGTTATTTTTATCAAATAATAATTAAAATAAATTAACAACGAAAATAAAATTCGTTTTTGTAAAAAAATAAATTAAGATAAATAAGTGTATGTAGTGTTATTTTTAAATAATTGTATGGTATACATATACGAATTCCAGCTACTTGTTATATTACTTATCTTCAACTAAAAACCGCCTACTTATTGTTATTGTGATTATATTGAATTTTTCGCTAACCGGATATTTTAATATATTAAAATAAATAAATATTTGTAAAAATTAACTCTTTCATGCATATGGTTCGCACAAAAGTAAGACGTTACCAACCGTACGCGTTTTAATTGAAAGCAAACATATATGCTAATTATATCAAAGGTTAACGATCTTACATGTATGTATTTATGTCTAATTACCTTTCCAAGTGGCTAATTAATATCGCGTACATGATGTTTTAACACTTTAAGGCGCACAGCTGTGTATATAATTAAACGTATTAAAATATTTAATTTAAAACCATACTACATATACGATTTAATTATTTTATTTGTAATTTCGGCTAGGATTTTATCAACCGAAATTAAAATACATAACAGAAAATAAAAAACGTTTAATGTGTAGAGTGCTTGTATGATTGTAGAGTAGTTAGAGTAGGTGGAGATATAATGGAGAAATGTTCAAGCGCGCATAAATCTTTCCCTATCCAACAACAATAACAGGCGCACACAACAAACAAACAAAAAAACTTTTACGTACATTTCTGGATTGTTTTATCGCTCTTTTAAAGAATTATTATTATTATTATTTTGTGTTGTTTTTAACTTTTGTATGAACAAAAAAAAACTTTTTGATGTAGGAAAACGTACCCATTCGAAAGTTTGATAGTTTGAGAAGGGGTTTAGCATTTATCCTTTCCTGTTGTGTATACAACTTTGTTTCATTTTCATTTGGTTTGTATAATCACGCGTGAAATGTTATTTGAAATGTATACGTGCAAAACTAGTTTGAGGATATTAAAGAGTTTTGGTCAAAAATATGCCAATTCTTTAAAATGTAGTTTAATAAGACATAATTGTTTATTGTCTCAAATTTATCTTATTTCACCGGTATTAGTGGAACAACCATAGATCTAGACGCACTGTAAACATTTCTTTAACCGCGAGATCTACCATCTTTTGGAGAACATAAGAAAAAATCCGGTTGGTGAAAAAGTAATTGCTGTTAATTTTTTATACAAAAGCATTTACATATTTACACATCTAATTTTTTGCGCAAACAAAAACAAAAATGAAAAGTAATCTCAGTAAAATCATAAAATCAAAATATTTGTGTAGATATAGCTTAATAGCTGATTTACATTCAACGATATTCGACGTCCGCACACAAGTTGGATCACAACATAGAAAGAACTATAAAGAAAAAATCAATCATCTGCTTCTTAAACCCAAAAATCATCGTCTCTTTTTTCTTGTAGATGTGATATAATAAGCTTACACATACAATAAAACTGGGCATTTAGAATGTTTTTTATGATATTCTTTGTTTAAATTTAGTTGTTGTATATAAAGAAACAGAAATTTTCATTTGACATCTGCATCTTGGAAAATCTTTGAATGTAAATCAGCCTTAAAACAAAATTCATCGTACAAAGAAATATTTATAATCACAATATAAATTTAACCGGAAAGTTTTGTACGGCGAAATTAATTCATTTTCAATATGAATTAAATTCGCGAAATCAAATTCTTAAGTAATTTTGAAAAAAAAACAATAGAAAATTGATTTAGAAATTACTGTGTTGAAGGTGTTCGGATATACAAAGGTTTCTGTTGGCCAACCTCATAAGGACATAAGGTACAACGACATAAGGTACAAAACTAGGTTATTTCGATGAAAATGCCAGCCTAAAATGAAATCAAATGAAGTTCTAAAATACGGCCAAATAGGATGGAACTTGGATAATTCTTAACCGATTTTGATGATGTGTAAATGAATTAATTTCGCGCGGATTTAATTCAGTTTTTAAAGATTTGAAAAGCGGATTTGTAATTTAATTCATTTTTCAAATTACATCTTCACGAAAAAGTATCAATAAACTTTATTGGATTACAAAAGCGGCAGATTTAATTCATAAGTAAAAATTAATTAGTTTCGCGGCGAAAAGTCGAAATAATTCACGGAATCAAAACTGTCCAACAAATTAATACATCGAAATTTATACCGAATACTTTTTCAAGGAATAGAAAATGAAAACAACATGGATACTAAACAATGTGCGTAGTTGCTGCTACCTTTTGAAAAACGCTTTATGTATTTGTAGTTGTAGTACTAACAACTAGTGGCAAGCACCCCCATACTATTTTCTTGAATGTATGTACTGCCCCTTCGGTAAACATGATCATTTACATTCAATGAAGTCGTTTGCTTCGAATATGGTAAAAATATTTCTGTTATTTATGATATAAGGCTTGAAAACCTTATTTTGTCGGACGAGTACGGAGAATTATTGGACAATTGTAGCGAATACGACAACCCGTGTGAGTTCGAGAATTATTTTCGGCCGAGTGTCATACACTATTTATATTTGATTGTAAAGAAATTAACATAATTTTTATTAATTACAGCGAGGGTACCTAAAGTAAATTCCATATAAATAAACTCAATTTACTCAATTATGTGCTAACATACCAAAAAAATTAGGACAAATAACAAACAAATCCAGTTTAGCCTATTTTGTTCTAAAATATGTATAATACCCTTGACAGACTGCGATTTATTAAATCCGATTTAGCTAAACTCGTTTTAAATTTAGGTTAATACATTGAAACTGTTATTGTTTTCATAATATTTGTCAAATTAATACACTCCCATTACATCGTTTTAGTTACTAAACTGAAAATAAATCATAAATACCGTAAAGCTAACTACGGATAATCTCGAAAATTCACTAAATCGGATTTATTAAACCATAGTCTGTCTAGGGTATTAGACAGCTTTAAAAAGAAGGACGAACAATTTAAACATGATTTTTTACCTACTTTTTTCTCGTCAAGCAACCACATCGAATATTACTTCTGTTCGAGAGAGTACACTGTTCGGTATAATCGAAAACGTTGATGAATGTATTAAATCAAGCATTCAAATTTTCATTTACTGAGGCTGTTGGCATCTCAACTATGGATAATATGTGCTTGAAAAGTTGAATAAGGAACCCAAGGGTGCTGCAATTGTTAACTATCGATAAAAAAAACTCAGAACAACATTCAGTATCTCTTGCAATTCGACGAACTTTTGCGTCAATTTGTCGCTGCAGACGATATTTTCTGTATTAATGAATATATTTCTGAATTTCTGTAGTATGCAGCAGAACTATGACATGGTTAGGGAAATCTCTGTTTTTGAAAGCTTTATTTTAGCAGATTTACGTTTCAGTACAAATCCATGAACTTAATAAAATATATTTGATTAGTTTCGTAATTACAGAATTTTCCAGAATCTGTCACATTCTACATTACAAGCATCATATTACTAAACCACCATAAAAATGAATGTATAAATTAATTTAAATTTTTTTTTGTAAATGTAACAGAAAATAAATAATTAATTTATTTAAATTATCATTATCATATGACAAAATTTTCTGCCTCTCTCATTAAGTTTTTTTTTTTTTCTGTAAACGATTTAATGTTTGTAACAACATTCATTTAGCTGCTATACACATTATACATGTTGTTGTATATATTTTTGTATAAACAGATACAGTGTACACAAGAAAATACAACAACAATGACATCGTCGTCGACGGTTTGATATGAAAATAAAAACAAACAAGCTGAAATTGAAATACACATGCGGACACAATTACACAATTAAATCAAAACCAAACAGCTTGTAATGACACAGAAAAATGTTTTTTTTTAATAAATAAAATATTAAACGTTATATTATGTATTGGACGAAAGGGTTGCATTAAATAGATACAAGGGAATTTAGCGCGCGAATCAAATTTCCTTGACGTCCTGTTCTGATGACATTCGCAGCAATATTTAGCCTTTGATTTATATTCATATATACATATAGGAATATATGTATGACTCACGTTGCGGGAGATTCTCGTAACACATTAATTATTCAATATTTTTACAATTTGTTCGACCTCACACACCAAAACTCTGAAAGGGATAATTAGTTTGTCACCCCATACATGATAAAGATAATTTTTCAATTTACATTTTTTTGTTTTTTGTTTTGCCATATTACAGATCGTACAACATATGGTCGGACTTTAATTATATTTCAAATAGTGCGGTGATATTATTA
The DNA here is from genome assembly GCA_963556165.1 of Tipula helvola. Lineage (NCBI taxonomy): Eukaryota > Metazoa > Arthropoda > Insecta > Diptera > Tipulidae > Tipula > Tipula helvola. The sequence goes on along the minus strand of OY744483.1, from coordinate 346,014,695 downwards.
GGAATTTAATATCTTGAGATATTGAAATTATTATTAGGAGGTATCGCCTTGTGTTGGGATAATATTTTTTTTTTGTAAGTGTGTAAGTATCGAGATTTAATTAAACCACCAAATATCGATTACTTAAAAGATGCAAATCAAAAATGACGCATATTTACATATAAAACAGTGTTACCAATTTGACACCAATACCACTTACGGGAACGTAAATATGGATAGTAAAGAAATGTTTCAAATGAATTTTGAATGCGTTTGTGGCGTAAAATAAGATGCCGTTAAAAAATATAGGTATGACGTAATTTCAAGGTGTAATTTCAAGGTCATCATAAATAATTTAATCGGATTTTCCCTCGAATTCTAACAACTTTTTCCTGAAACATTTTGTAGAACAAATCGGCGTGATTAAATTATTTATGATGACCTTAAATTTACATATCAAGGGCAAACCTATATTTTTTCGAACGGCGTAATCCTCGAGATAAATTTAGCTGGATCCCGATATACAATTTTTAGCGGATAATGTATATACTTTTGAGGTTATCATAGGTTAAATTTTAGAGATTATTCCTAAACATTTCAGCAATATCATATGAGGAAATGTCAGATAAAATTAAGATCGACCGTCGTAGTGCCTCTATTCCTAAACTGTCTCAGTCAAGGCTTTCAAGTTGTTCCATGACGAAATGTCTTAGTCATATGTGGATACAATTAAAATTGGCCTTCTATGGGTTCCTGAGGTGCCCTAGCTCTTCTTTGTTTAGTTTTTCAAACAAAATATAACGGTGTAGATAGTACCTTATGTCTATGAGGAAATAACATAGATGCAATTAAATCGGCCGTCAATGCTTTTTTAAGCATATCTACCTTATACACATTTATTATTATTACGATTAATGACATTTGGTATAGGTACAGTAGGCCTATACAATGACAAATATTTTTTTAAATCTAATGGAACTGACAGGATGTTCCATAAAGAAATGTCTTAACATAAAGCAAATAGAAAGTACACACATAGATTAAATTAAAATCTTCCATTGATGTGTTTCAAAGCTGTCCTAACTACCTTCTAAGCATTTATCACCATTGAAACACCAATGACATCAGACATAGGTACATTTTATACAGTAGGCCTGCGATGGTTTAAATTATTTTTTCAAGAAAATGTTATGGGGATCATAACCCTTTTCAGGGGTTTTCTATGCAGAAATATCATATATGTATATCTAGTTAAAGTCGGCCATTAATTATTATAGATATTGTTTAAGTCTACTGTGTTAAATGAGCCCTATATAATGCTAGCTTCTAAGCCATTAAGAAATACTAATACGCACTTATAGATTGTTGTAGAATTAGTATGAGATTGGTTTTCTGGAGCTTAATGATGCCAGTGTGGAAATGGTTCATACTTGATGAACGAAATTTTAAATATTTTGATTGGTTATTTATTTGTATTTCTATGCATAAAAATTTGTTTTTCAAGTGCAACTTTTTTTTTGAAAATTGCAGCAAAAATGTTTTCCCATCCAACTTAGTTTATAATAGGAAAAGAGGTAAGAAACGAGAAAAATAATGTGTTGCAATGTTGATTCGTATGAATAGGTATGCATTCAGTTTAATGCAATGTCAAAGTTTGTTGCTTTATAAAAGAAAAAATCAGACAGTCACGTGTTGTTTATAATCCGCATCAAACAACCATACTTTGTGTAATCAAGTAATTTTAATAATAATGCGACAAATTAAGTTATTTTTGATAATGTTACTCATTTTGGAATTTCAAATAATGACGAATTAAATCTCTAATCATGTTAGCACTAAAAAATCCGCGTACACAACACATTCAAATTAGATCATATCAAGACTAACCACTTAAAAAAATCACCATGAGTAAACAAAGCAATACAGCAACAACAACAAAAACCGCAACTGGAATCACGACTTTAAAATATTTAAATTAATAATTATTGATTTATTTATGTATAAAATACAGAAAAAAAATTGTATGTACGTTCTTTTGTGTAAACAATAAATAAATAAATAAACTAAAAGTAATTGAATTAAATTGAAATTGAAAAAATAAAGAAATTGTGAACTAGAAACACTTGTAAAGTGTAACATTCGTTCGTTTATTTTATTCATACAATTCAAACAACAATCAAGAAATGTGTTAATATAACAACAACAATCACTTATTTATTATAATTAATAATAATTTATTTATAATTTATAATCGTTCAGACACTTTATTTAAAAAGCGGTAAATTTTATTATTATTGTTATTGTTATTCTTATTATTGTTTAGATTAAATTCTAATAAGTATATTTTGCATTTTTTTTTGTTTATTATTATCATTTTTTTTAATTAAATTTAATGATTTGATTTTAATTGGATTGATGGAATGTAATATGGTTGATGTCATAAATTGTAGAGCAAAAAAAAAAAAAAAATAAAATCAAAATGAATCTTTAATTCCAGAAAGATTATTACCTCGAGAGATTTAATATTTTCTTAATACGTATACATACATTTATAAAAATGTTAAAGTCAAATTTATTATTTCTTCATCGTATATTGAATTTTTCAAAGATTTAATTAAATTTAATTTATGATCAAACGAAATTCCTTTGTATGTACGTACATACGTAAGGTATTTTGTGTCTTTATTTTATAAATAATTTTCGTTTTTTTTTACTATTATAAATTCTTATGCGGTTTAAACCATCCTTTTTAATTTATGTACATATTTTGAAAATTTTCAACCGCAAGGTGAATATTTCATATTTTACATTATTGTGCGACTGTCATTTTTATATGAAGACATTGTGACAGATCTTTAATAATTTACCTACCCATTTCTCGTACTTAACATACATACTGGGTATATTTGAAATAATTTTCACATCCAATTGATTTAAATAATATTAAGTATGGGAAGAATATTACAATGTTGAACAAATAGGGGGATTTTATAGTTTTAAGTTCAATTAAAATTGGTGAAGTGAATTTAAATGAACTACTATATTTTTTAAAATGATTAAAGGCTACAATCATTTCCTTAAAACGAAGACAAGAAATTGGTAAGAGTTCTGCAATCCATTGTTTAGTTTTATAATTACATCTCCTCTTCGTAAAATATTTATCGATCTGGGTAATTTCGGAATAATTCAATGTTTGAAATTTCTTTAAAAATTGTAAGTTATTCTTAAATTCATTTTAAATAAACAACAACATCTAAAATGAAATTATGAAAAATTTAATCTTTTATTAAATCGATATCTTAAAATTTTCTTCTATCGGCAAACATCTGACTAAAATTTTCTGATAGGTATGTACTTTAATCATGCTCATCCTCAAAATTTTCAATATTGAAAATTGTGAGATGTTTGCCAATAGAAGAAAATTTTGAGTATCGATTTTCTTAGATATGTATAAGATTCTTTTTTGGAAATTTTCAAATAGATTAACCTTCGAGGCGTTATTAACTTTAAGGGGAGATTGACTTTCTGAAAGTCTAAATAGTTAGTTCAGGCTTGATAAATTTTGTGTGTTTAGATTTTTTTTTAAATTTAGCATAAAGTTCAAATTTGAATAAATTTTACTTATGTATATAATAAAATAATTTTATTTGGTTTTTAGCTTAATATTTTATTTTTTTAATTATTTAATAAAAATCCGACGTTTCGACGGTACATTCCGTCATAAAAAAATAAACATTTTCTTTCAAATTGAAGTAAAAATTGTGCCCCTGAGAATGACGGAATGTACCGTCGAAACGTCGGGTTTTTAAATAATTAATAAAAAAATAAAATATTAAGCTAAAAACCAAATAAAATTATTTTATTATAACAAAAAAAATTGGGTCTATCCGACTCTCGGACGACACTTTTCCCAGAAAGCATCCATTAAAAATCACCAAACGAACCATTTATATTTTACAATCATTTTTCGCTATTTTGGGCAGGTACAATATGTCACGGCTCACGGCTTTTCTTAAATTTGGAGATTTCTTCCCCAATATCACAATTCTTCACGACAATATAAATCTTCTACTCTCATACTGCCAAATCACGGACTCATAAATAACGTTAGATTATTTAGAACTGACACGTGTTGAGCAGCAATCAAAGTCGCATTCGCCATTTTTCATCATCGACCTTCAACAATTAGATCCAGTTATACATCTCTAGTATGCCGTTGAAAGTCTTTTGAATGTAATTTACTCCATTCAGATAGCATCCAAAATGTTCAAAAATTTATTTTCTGAAAATTTGTGCCGTTTGTTCAGATCACAATATTATGTGAGCAACGTGAGGAATTGCCGATATAATTATTTACTCAGTACTTCAGTCTGAATCGCTGTGGACCATTCGAAAATACATAATCAGAATTAATGTTAATTATCATTTGTTACCGAATCCCACCTCCTTGTCATATAGCATTTCATTTTATATAACTCCCAGCTCTCCTAAACCTGTGCTATCCTAATGGCGTGGTATTATTTTAAAGTCTCCCATACTAATTTGGTATTAAGATTTATATACGACTTTAAATATCAAAAAAATGTATTACTCAGAAATAATACCTTTAAAGGCGGTTTTATTAAAGCAATTCACATATAATGTATCGATCAACATATCGTTGAAATTTCAATCATTAAAATGTCATAAACTGTCAATAAAACTTCACAGAAATGTCAATGTCATAGAAACGGGAATATCTTGCTATATTTAAAAGCTCACTAGATATAATTATTTTTAAATGTTGACGATAATATTTGCCACCAGCAAAGTATTTTAGGTAAATTTAAAAATTTAAATTCCATATTACACGGTAATTTATTCATTTTATCTTAAAGATACCTAGGGAACAATTGCTAGAATTTGCAAGGTGTATTAACTGTAGAGAAATATTTCTTCGGAAAGTTCGACATTATCTCGGTAGACAGATAAACAAATTTATGTTGCTCCTTTTTGCCAAATCACCCCTACGCAATGCTTCAATCGACTTCAAATTTTGCGAACAAGTAGATGATAAATTGTCAAATTTATCATCAACATAACAAAAAAAAATCATCGGTCTCGTTTTTGAGAAAATCTGTTTGGCAGTTTTCTCTTCCACTGCAACCCCCTCTATTCTATACCCGAATGAACCTAAAAGTTAACACACACTGCTTATTACTGAAATCTATCTTTGTACAAAATTTCGCCCAAAACTATCAATATTTGTGAGAATGGGAGGCAAAACAAAAATAATAAAAATGTGCGACTGGAAGGACGGACGGACGGACGGACGGAAGGACGGACACGACATTTTTCTGATCGGTGTTTCGGGATCTTGGTAACCTAATTCGTCGAGAAATGTGAAAATCTGGAACAAAATTTTTTTCGCGATTACAATACTTACCCAATATAACTTCGTTATAGTGGGAAAAGTAAAAAGCTTAAAAAAGTGAATTTTACTTATATGTATATTAAATATGCCCGAATGTATGCTGTTTGACATACAACATATGCATTTTATTTGTTGCTGTTTAATTTAAAATTTGCATAATTAAGCGACATGTAAAGACCCAACATAGAGTGACGGATTAATTAAAACCCGGACCCTGGGCAAGCTTTCATTTTTGGGCCCGCTCGAAACAACAGCAACCTTTTGAAAAGTACTTTAGACTAACTGATTTTCCGCAAGATAATTTTTTCGAATGAATACAAACCAAAACAAAACCGTCTTGTTTTCCTATATCAAATTTAATCCTTGTGTATATAACCAAAAAAGCTATGTTGTTTTATAACCAGCGATCCGAGTAGCCAACTCGTTAGCTTAGGTCTCCTTTATTTATTTGTTGACCAAACCCATTTTAGAATCGAGATGGGAACTTAACGGTGACCTCTTACTTAAACAACCTTTTAAAGGATCTGGCATAACAAGTAGATTGATGGGATATAAATATAAATAATTTAAATAACTATAATCTAATACTATATATGCTTTTGGTCTGGAATCATTTCTAACATAAGTAATATTACTGGTAACTTGTCTTCATCTTGCATTGGCCATGTATTTGGTAGATTTTCCAGAATTTATAATTTAAACATTACCACTGATAGCATTAATATGGAAATTTCGGATAACAATATGTGAATGATAGATAAATATAATAAAACAATATTGTTTGTAACAGTCTTTCATCGTTAAGCTTAGCCGCCTAGTTAATAATTGTTCCATTCTCAAATGCGCTACTGGTAAGGATTTTAAGCTCAAGCCCTTGATTTCAAAAGGTTTATTAATAAAAATAAATCTGAGAAATAAAAAAATTGAAATTTCTAGAAAAATCCAGATAATATAAAGACCTTAAATGCTGTGAAGCATTTAAACTCCAAAACTAATGATTTTAATAGTGAAGGTAATTTATTATAGAAACAAACTCAACAATACTAATACGGATAAATGGAGAATTGTTGATGAGATATTGGAGCAAAATAAGCCTAGAAATAATATTGATTCTATTGAATTTAATGGCTCTGTTATTATGGTCTGAAACTGAAATTGGTGCTATTGTTGGGCCCTAAACAATTTTTGTTCTACTGGTATTGATAATTTTTCTTCGGTGATGGTAAAAAAATACTGCATGTTATTAATCATGTTTTAACTTATATTTTCAATCTATGTATGTCTCTCTAAAAGACTCTCTGCTCTAATTAGTTCCGAGATGAATTGTAAAAACCATAAAGCACGGAGGTGTGAACATTATAGCTTTGGAGCATTTTTCTGGAGCGATATTGGGCCAATGTTTAGAATTAATAAGCAAATGAACCAACGCATGTATAAAGGATGGAAAATGTAAGAGCCAAAAAAAAAGCCATCGGTAACTTTCTATAGTTAAATAAGTAATTTCAATTGAAAATTTAACCCTTAACAGTCCAAAGGCCTCGCTCTGAAGATATAACTAGTTTAAATGTTTTATTTAAGTTTTCATTCTTATAAACGTTTTATAAGCTTTCGTTTAATTTACTGTCGTCTTACGCGAGTATTACAAAAAAACCTCTATACCTTTAAGGGTTAAATTGCTGTATCTTAAAATTACGGGGGACTTTTAGTCTTTCGAGACGCAGTGTGGCGGTTCTGAAACACCAAAGGCCCAAGGCATTTGCTAACAATATTTTATTATGTATTTTTCGGTGGTCGGTTGACTAAACTAATCCCGAAATCCCCAAATCCCTGTTTTTTTGTCAATACCGAAATCCGGGATCCCGGTATTGCCTTATATGTAATACCGGGATTGCATTCCCAAATTGTTTCGATCTTGAAAATCGTAAACAGTAAAGGAGTTTATCCAATACTTTCCTCGTAAACATTAGAGTTTAAGCTAATATTTTCTGAGAAGTAAGACTTCACGGTCTTGTGTATAAAAGTTGTGGAAACGGAATATGTAGTACAATTTTCAAACTCGTTTTCCTGTGCTGACATGTTGTAAGCATCACGTATTCGCTTCGACGCTTGTTTTCGACATAATAACGATATTGTAGTACTTACTACATAGTTACTACATTTAAAATTGCTCACTTTAAATGAAAAGGGCATTGCCCAATATAAAAGTTAAACAAATATTGATATTTATCCCTGGTTTTTAATTTAGACAAAACCACTTAACCTCAAAAATATTAATCACCAGCAGTTGTAAATAGTATATCATCGTATTTTTTTTGTAAATTCCCACCTTTTTATAAAAAACTGTTGATGCTGTCACATTCAATCATAAACACGTTTTACGGTTACATAAAGCCGCACGATAAAATCCTTATCATAATGTCCCTTTTTCGATATTACAGTTACTATGTATATTAGACTAATTATTATTATTTGCTAATGAAATTATATCACAATATTGTCTAATTAATGTGTCATTAACAGAATTAAAAATTTATTTTGATTTAATTAAAAAATAAAAAGCAAACAAAAATAATTTTTCTCTATCTCTTCAAATTTCTAGATGATGACGATGGACGTCAGTAAAACGGAACCCTCGACAGGGGGTGGTGGTGGTGGCAGCCAACAAAATAATCCATCATCACAATTATGCGCCGGATGCGGTAAACATATACAGGACAGATATTTATTACGTGCACTCGATCTACTGTGGCATGAAGATTGTTTAAAATGCGGATGCTGTGATTGTCGATTGGGTGAAGTAGGTTCAACGCTGTATACAAAAGGAAATTTAATATTGTGCAAACGGGATTATTTAAGGTGGGTGGGGTAAACAAAACAAAATCCAATATCTATTTTCCAAATTTTTAATATTTGTGTTTGTTTCCGTCTTTTTTTTGTGTTTAGATTATTTGGATACACGGGACAATGTGCAGCTTGTAACAAAGTAATTCCAGCATTTGAGATGGTTATGCGAGCCCGTAGTAATGTTTATCATTTAGAATGTTTTGCCTGTCAACAGTGTAATCACAGGTAATTTAGATTTATTTACGGTAAAAAAAAGGATTTTGTACTGTAGAGTGATTTATTTATTTCGATTTTTGTTTGACCATTTGGGAATCGTAATGGGACGCACATAAGATATATACGATTTAAGATAATAAATTATAGTTTATTGAAACTTTTGTTAGTATTATGTCAAGGAGTAAGGACACATTTGTTTTGTTTTACAAAATGCAAACAAAAATTGAGATAAAAATGGATAAGCATATACATATGTAGATATCCATAATTGTGTGTAACTTATCATTCAAAGCATAATTCAAATTTCATACATGTTTTGTGTGGAAAATGTTGTGTTTCACAATCATATCATAATTTCATATTTACAATATGTGTTTGTTATCTAAAACGAATTTTACTGTACGTATAGAAGAAAACAACCCCTATGGGTGCAGTTGATGAATATTTCATTCAACGATTGTTGTTTGTATGTAGATACGAAATACAGAGCAAGACGTATTGTACGGCACAGCGGCTACCTATACAGTACACATAAGTATATTTCCAGGATAGGTTATTTTATACGTACAAGTGTTTACGATTCAAATGGGAAATCAAAGACAATTTTCTGAATTTTTTTGTTTGTTATAAAGAATTCAATTTTTATTGTTTTAGAAAGTTTTTACCGTTTTTTTGTAACACTTTTGTTTTAAATTTGAATGGATGGTCGATTTAATGTTTCGAGGCCGAGTAATAAAATATTTTTAGGGATTGCTGATTTTTTTTTTATTTCTGTATGGTTCATGTGATTAATAATTCATTGGGGTTAAAAATGAATGCTAGAAATGTGTTTACCTTTATTTCAATAAAACCACAAATTAGGGACAATATTCAATTTAAAAAGAAAATTAAAACTTTTTAAATATTTTTTTCTGACTTTTACTTGAATTGACCGAGTTCGAGAGGCTTATGAACAAGGAAAAATAAAGAATGTTGTGGCTTAAGTGATAGTTAGTCGAAGGTATTGGTAGGCTTAAATAAAGGCCAAGATGATTTGATTCTCTTTTTCCTCAATATAATTCGAATCAATTTCTATTGTATGTACTTACAATGGTTTTAAAATAGTTGGATAACAACCATCCCTGCAGGATAGATAACCCGTATTTAATTTTGGATGACATGGGTTTTCCAGTTTAGGTTAGTGTCCAGATGAATTCCAAGATACTTAAACGAGTCGACTAGAAGTACATTTATGAGCTCAATGATATGTTATTAGCTTAAACAACATCAAGTTCATTTTGTGTACTTGAAATTAGGCAATCTGTTATCAAACGATTTATATAGAACTTTAAAGATCGGAATTAATCGTGGAATAATATTAGTGGAAGGTTTAGCAGTATAAGCTAAAGCTAAGTCATTCGCAAAATCAGTACTGTTGCCATTTAATTTAAGTTTAAAAATAGAATTACATATAATAAATTCGAAACAGTAAATGTTCTAACACCATTGTCAGACAAATTGAAAAATAAAAGTTTATGTTCAACCAAATCAAAGACCTTTGAAGCATCAACAAACAAACTAGCCGAATATTACCACAGGTCAGTCCAAACATTTTTTTGTGTGGTCCACTGGTGAATTCTAGAATGAAATCCGATAAACTTAAGAATTCTAGAATGAAACTCGATAGGCTGCTATTCGGCAGATTGAAATTCGATAGATTGGTGAATTCTAGAATGAAATTCGATAAACTGGAAATTTCGATAAGTTGGAATGCGATTGATTGAAATTCAATAGATTGAAATTCAACAGATAGAAATTAGTAAGATTAGAATTTGTTAGATTGAAGCATTCTAGCATGTAATTCTATAGATTGGTGAACTTCAGTATGCAATACAATAGATTGAAATTCGATTGACTGATGAATTCTAGAATAAATTTCGATAGACTAATATTCGACAGATTATAATAAAATCGAAATTCAATAACCCGGAAATTTCGATAATTGTAATTCGATTGGGATTCGATTGATTGAAATTCGATATTCTACAATGAGATTTGATAGATTTCAGAATTCTACAATGGAATTCGATAGATTGGAATTTAGAAGATTAAAATTGGCAAGATTAGAATTTTATAGATTTTCAAATCTAGATTGAACAATTGGTGAATTTTACAATGAAATTCGATAGACTTACGATTCTAGAATAAAATTCGGTAGAATAATATTCGAAAGATCGAAATTTGATTAATTCTTATTTGACAGATTGAAATTCGATAGGTTGGTGAATTTTAGAATGAAATTCGCTAGATTGGAATTCGAATCGGTTAGATTGGCGAATTCTACAATGATAGAATAAAATTCAAAAAATTGGAACTCGATAGATAGAAAAGTGAATTCTAAAATGAAATTTGAAAGACTGATGAATTGTAGAATAAAATTCAATGCATTGATATTCAACAGCTCAAAACTCGATAGATTGAAATTCGACAGTTTGAAATTCGATAGATTGGAATTACCTTCATAGATAGACAGATGAATTCTAGAACGAAATTCGGTAGACAACTAGTGGCGGCTTCTGATTCAAATTTTCACGCATGCAATAAAACAATTTTTTTAGCATTTTTTAATTTTTTACAAATTGATTTGGAATATTGTCAGAAATTCGAAAAAATCCTGAAACTTTTGTAAAGCTGACATAATCAACCTCTATGCGTTTCGATTTCCGAATTTGAGGATCTTTGCAGTTTTTTTTAAATAAAGTTTAATTTTTTCAGTAGAATTGTCTTAAGGGCTTTGCCCATAGGAAAACGAAAAACATAAAAAACGAAAAATTTGACAATTTTTAGCATCTTTTCGTTTTGCCTTGCCCATTACTAAACCGAAAAACTATTTTCGTTTGAAATTCCAGTATCAAAACTTGTATGTTTGAATCTGTGAACTAATTTTTTTTTTAATTTATTGAAAAAGAAAACGGAATTCTCAGAATAATATTAAAAAAGAAAAAAACATGCTTTTGTGTTTAGTAGTGTGTGAAGTTGGTATATCATTCATTTTTTTAGCCGACACTACAAAATTATAACAGAATAAAAAATTATAACAGAAAAACAAGACGAAAAATATTTTCGTGTACTTTTTCTGACGAAAAATTGAAAAAATATTTTAAATTTTCTGACAGAAAAAATTAAAATTTAATTTTCTGGGAATGTTAAATATTTTTAAATTATTTTTTAAATTAAAATATTTTTGTAATGTGTTTATGAACAAATTTGGGAGACTTTAAGCTAAAATATGCTAAAGATTTTGGAGTTATTGTTAAAAGAGTAAAATTCTTTTTCGTTTTCGTTTTCCTATGGGCAAAGCGCTTTAATATGGATTATTCGAGTTTTTTGAATTTTGGCGTTATGTTGCTTCATAAAATAGCGAAATTTTTAAATAAGCCTACTGGAGATTGGTTTCTGTTTGTTGAGTGCTTTCTATTTATATATTAGTCGGGATTGTTCAAGATTTTCAATAATAATCGAGTGTAGTTTGATTGAAACAATAAGCAATAACATTAACTTTGAGTTAAATGAGATTCTTGAAATTAAAATTTTTGGAATGAATGGGTTTGAGCTAAGGGTTAAATTGCTTAGCATTTAATTTATTTGAAAATATCAACATTATCTAATATTTTCGAGATTATTCGAGATTTTTCAGTTGTTTTTTTTCTAGATAGGTACAGGTTTTTTTTTTCATTTGAATGGCTTATCATTGAGATTTTTCAAATTTATTCTCGGAAACTAAGTTTATTCGAGATTTTCTACAACTCTAAGATTATTACAGCTTTTCGAAATTGTTCTAGTATTTTTCTTGAAATTTGCAAGACGTGAATTAGTTACATCGATATTTTCTGGGATTTTTGGACATTTTTAAGTTTATTATTCGATATTTTATAAACTTCTATATTATTCGAAATTTTCAATATTATTCGAGTTTAACTTGCAGTTCCCGATTCAAGATTTTCGGATTTACCTAGATTTAAAGATTTAATTAGCATTGGGTAGCTTGATATCGAAATTATTCGAAGTTATCGTCATTGTCGTATTTTAGAGATTATTCGAGGTTTTGTGAAGACAGCATGGAATTTTTCAGATTATTCAAGCGATTTTAAGTTTATCCAAGTTCTGGAATTTTCGACATACTTGTGATAAGGAAATTATTCTAAAATTTTAAAATTATACGAATGTTTCTCGATATATGTACTCCGAAATTTGCAATTGGTTTAGAATTACATCTTATGCTACTCGATTTATCGTGAATTTTATTTTAATGCTTTCCAAGATTTACATTCACCGCTACATATGTGTCCAGATATATTTAAATAATTTTGGAGAATGTTGTATTACTCAGAAGACAAATTTCTAGGATATTTTAGATTTTCTGAAATCCTCGAAAAAATTCTGGATTAATCCATATTGCAAATTTGAACGGCATTTAACTGCTTTGTTTCGATGTTGTTTGTATTCGACATTATTGTTGAAGATTATTTGAGATTTCCGAAGATTAGGTACTCGTTCATTTTACTCGCATGTTGTTCGTAAGTTCTTCAAGATTACTTCAAATTATCCAGATTTTTCATTATATTGAAACCTCTTCAGTTTATTAGTGTTGAGTTTTAGCTTTAAGTTACCCTTGGACCCATAGTTAGGTAATAGACTCGCTTATTTTCCTCAATCCAATATTGTTTTAATCAACGAATACAGTTTTTTAAAATCTAAACCCCCCACAAATTTAAACCAGGAAATTTTGTCAATGAAGCAAAAATTAAAAAAAAAATTGTTTTTGGACTCTTAGTCACAAAGAAGAGGAGGCTCGATTTAACAAAAATAAAAATCCGAAAATACAAAATAAACTAAATCTTGCATTCGTAGATCTTGAATTCTTCTTTCTATGATAAAACAAAATTAGCTATTGAAGAGTTTATCTGAACTACGGGCTTTCTAGGTCTGTCTTATCGATTTTGAAAAAATGTAATAAACTGAATTTAGTTAAATTAATTTCGACTTAATTCGGATAATATGTCTAAACAGATTTAAAAAAAACATGGCTCTAGTTAGTGCTGAATACTCCAAGCTACCGAAAATGCCAAGATTCTAATTAAAATTTTAATTTTTGGATATAAAACCGATAAGTGGGGTACAAAATTTTCAAATTGGATAATTACATCGAGATTTGGTAGTTGAAAAATCTAAAACAAACTTTGGATAACTCTGAATTTTGTACAGAAAAATTAAATTAAATTAAAATTTGGTTTTAAATATACATACATAAGTTAAATTCGACAGAATAATTTGAGACTTAAATTACAATCGAAGCAAATTATCCAAATTCATTAATTTTTATACTGTTTTGTTTTGTTGCGATCAAAACATGCAAAAATTTCAATTTTGATAAATCTGGAGCTCTTCAGCTCAAAAATGTTTAACTTTAACCTTGGCTAGTTATTTCGATATCAGTTCTGCCCCGCTCATGTGTCTAATTAAAATATTTAGTTCTGGAGTTTTTATAGCTTATCGAAATTTTAAAGTTTTGAAATCAAAATCTCGAATTATTTCGAATCGAGAAATTGGACAGTCGGTGAATTCTCATTGAAATTCGATATAGTGCAAATTTCGATAAGTTGAAATTCGATTGATTTAAATTCGGTAGATTGAAATTCGATTAGTGAATTCTACAGTAACTCGATAAATTGAAAATTTCGATGATTATTGGAATTCGATAGATTGATGAATCTGTGCTAAAATAGTTTATAAAAACACGTTTATTTACGGATAAATTCTTTAAAAACATTCTGGAAAACCAAGAATTTTTCTGGAAAAGGGGAAAAATTGTTAAATAATTTTTTTGAAAAATGGAGAATTTATTCTTATTTCTAGTTATTCAATTCTTCGCTTTCTACAAGAAAAGGAGCTACAGTCAAGTGAGTGATGTATTGTGTATCGTAGCCGATTGGTGAATACTACAACGAAATTCTTTAGATTGGTGAATTTTAGAAAGCAATTCGATCAATTGAAATTCGATACATGTTAATTCGATAGATTGGTTAAATTTTAAATGAAATTCAATAAACTGGAAATTTCGATGATTCAAGTTCGGTTGGAATTCGATTGATTGAAATTCGGTTAATTGAAATTCGATAGACAGAGGTGCATTCTGCACTGAAGTTCATTAAAAATGAGTATTATAGAATGAAATTCGATAGATTGGTGAATTTTAGAATACGACTGAATAACGTGAAATTCGATTGATTAGTAAATCCCAGAATTTCTTTGATTGAAACTTAATCGGAATTCGATTGTTTGAAATACAGTAGATTGAAATTCGATAGATTAGTGAATTCTACAATGAAATTCGAAAGATTGATGATTATAGTTCGGTAGATTGGCATTCGAGAGATTGAAATCTAATGGATTAAAATTCAGTAGGTTGGTAAATTTGTTTGATTGAAATTCGATGGGTTCGAGGAAAGTTTATTTTTGGATGGCTCAAATTGGAAATTTACCGGCAAATTAATGTAGCTATCTAACGTTAGGAAACTCTTTGTTGTGACTTTTTATAAATTTTTATTTTTAAAAATCTTAATGTCTTTTACATTGTCCCTCACGTTAGCAACACTAACAAAAAGTTACAGACTTGTTTTCTTTATATTTTAAACAATAGAATTATATATTGTACGTCATCAGTAGCGTCACACGAAAAAACATATTAGTCTATCCTGTTCACTTATTCACTTTTGGCACATATTTCACATATAAACCTCGATTGTTTTATCAACCACAAATAATTTGCTTTATACTTCACAGTTTAATTCATTTAATTTTAAACATTGTACAAACGAGTATAGTATTTATGTAGCCACGTTTCGCAGCAAACCAACAAAAAATATTTTCAAACAATACTACCGAAATAAAATAAAAACAAAAAATGTTTAAATCACAGAACAGAACAATTTTTGTTTTCCACAATTTTTTTTATTTTTTATTATAAATGAAAATGGAAAAATGATATAATATTCCAACATCTAACAAGAACACAAACATACACATACACATAGGCAATATGAGTCTCTTTGAAAATGACAATAAAAAACAAAACATTTTTTGTTGGGAATTTGTTTGCCGTTCTGTGAGTTTTTGTATAATATATCCACATTCCATTTAGAAATTTTATTTGTTTGTTTGTTTAATAGTTTGTATGCGATATCGTTGGTTAAGATAAATTATTTCATTTAAAGTTATTTTGTTTGTTGTTGCAATAAAAAATGTATTTAAAATTGTTTGTGATAACAAAAAAAAATTTTATTACATAAAAATATTTAGTCGGTATAATGGATCCATCTCACTTTAAATGTGTAGTTTGTCTAAACTCTATTCTCTCTAAATATAATATGTGTACATATATTACCACACAGTTTATTTATTTATTTAAATTAAAATAACAATCATATTCATATTTATTTCATTTAAAAAAAACCCCCAACTTAATAAATAAATATTTAGCGGATAAATGAATATCTATTTCCATAATTACTGTTGATAAAAATAGAAACCAAACGACCAAAAATAGTTAAAAATTTAAATAAATAATATTTTGAATCTAATTATGTAAATACAAAATATAAATAAACAAAATAAATTATTTTTTAATTAAAATATTTTAATTTTTACTGTTAAAGCGTATTGTTTTAATTTTTGGGTGCGCGTGATGAAATCTATTGTTGATGTTTAAGTACTACTATATATGAAGTTTGTACCAATGTGTATTTCATATGACTACATATTTGATTCAAGCATTTTTCAGAATAAATTTTATCTTAAAAAGATTACTATAAAATTTGAAGAAAGTTATAATGTAACAATAATAGCCATGTTGTCTGAAATTCTTTTAGTGATTTTTTCACATTTAGAAATAAGAAATACTCGCAAGGTGTCAAACCTGGACAATAGGTAGATGAGGCAGGAAGAAGCAAAATGTTGGCTCTAACTTTAACGATGTGTTTCGTCCTAATCAATCGTCTCTTCAATTTTCTCTCGTCTGATAAACTCTATAGTTATCCTTCATTTGTTTTTGTGGCGAAATTGTGATAACTTATCATCAAATTAAAAATTAAATTAAATTTTAAAATTAAAATTGTCTAAATATTAATTTTGCACAGGCTAAGATTTTTGCAATTCTTCGAACTTCTACTTTGTAAAATTAATTTTTTTTGTTTATGCTGGAAACCTATGAGCAGAATTTCTACTAGCAGCGCTGCCGGCAGAAATTTGGGTGAACTACATAATGCTGAAAACACATGAGCAGAATTCTGTAAGCAGCAAAATTAGAATACACAAGTTTAAATTAATTGAAATACATGTATTCTGCTTGCCATGTAGAATTCTGCTTCATGTCTCTATTTCTCATTTTGCTGCGAATCAGTAGGCTATATTACGTAAAAGATAACAAATCTAGTACAATTTGTATATTTTTTATTTTTTTCAATCAATTATTTTAATTTGTTGACATAAAATAAGTTTTGTGTGGCAAGTGCCAAATTGGAGCATAAAAATTAAAAATTTGTGACAAAATAATGCATCATTCATTTAAAAAAATTGTACATTAAAATTAAATATGTATCAGATAAAAGCCACAAAAAAAAATTCTGCTTATCAAAAACGACGCTCATGTAGTTCACCCGAATTTCTGCCGGCAGCGACACTAGCAGAAATTCTGCTCATGTGTTTCCAGCATAAGGGTCTTTTTTGAGAAGCAGAATTTTTTTTGTGGCATTTATTTGATACATATTTCATTTTAATGTACATTTTTTTTAAATGAGTGATGCCTTATTTTGTCACAAATTAATTAATTTTTATCCTCCAATTTGCCACTTGCCAAACTTATTTTCTGTCAACAAATTAAAAAAATTCAGTGAACATATAAAAAAGTATACAAATTGCACTAGATTTGTTTTCTTTTACGTAATTTAGCCACTGATTCGCAGTAAAATTAGAAATAGAGACAACTTGCAGAATTCTCCGTGGCAAGGAATTTTTTATCTTTCAGTGGGCCAATAAGTTGGGGGGTGGCCAGTAGATATGTCATCTAAGTTTTTGTCTTGCATACATTCTCACAGTTGTTTTCCTTTCGAAGATATAAATCTGGAACCCCATTGGACATGTTTAGCTTTGCAGTCACCTCCCGCAACGAACTTCTCTCCCAGAGTTCTCCCAGACTTGTTGCTTGTATATGCTTCCCACTATATTTTCGGAGTTTAGAATGTCTTATTTTGTTCTTGCTTTCCTTAGCAGGTCCTCCATCTGATTTTCCGCGAGCATGCTTAGCGTCATTGGCTCGTAGTTGTAAAATGTGTTTCACCATAATATCGATGTTGCGTTCAATAAGGAAATTTAGTATTTCTAGTTTACGTTGCATTAGCCCATTGGCTTTCCAAACAGCTAATTCAAATAAATGACGATTTTCTTTGAATAAATAACGAACATTTTTTAATTTCGAAACGATCTCTATCATACTTCTTTAATCAGATCGAATGCTTCATTAAATTATGGTAATACGTAAATGTCAAATTGGGATTTTAAGTTCCAGTAATTTTAATTTTAACTTTTTACAACTACAACAGTAAATTTAAATATTTTAAATATTTAAAATTTAAATTTCAATCTAGGTAGGCTTTCTAAAAATCAAAATGTTATCCGTTAATTTTATAATTTAAAATATCTTGAATTCCAGAATAAAAGTTAATAATTTAACAATTTATAGTTAATAATCCAGATATCTCAATGCTTATTATAATTTCGAGAAATTGAATTTGTTTGAAAATTTTATGTTTAGATCATTTGAATGAGATCTTCAAGATTTTTAATTTTAAAACTTAATACAATATATCTGAGTTCCTACCTGTCTTAGCCAATGCTTCTAATAATTTTTAAAGGCAATACCATCAACATACATTTCGGTCTCATCACCCTTCTTTAGTCTCATAATCAACTTTACAGATTGGTTAAATCATGGGAACTATAATTGTTTCCCCTTTAACTATTATCATAATAACTACTTTCGTTTCTCGTATTACATCAAATGCGAAAAATTTTATTTTGACTACCCTTTTTCCCAAAAATAATAAATTTCCTATCATTTATATATTTATCATAATTTTTCACTGTGAAAACAATAAAAATTCTTTATTATAATTTAAAATTCAAATATTCTATCAATTTTGTTTAAATTTAAAATGTAAATCCTCTAATTGTTCCATAATTGTATTGAAATGAAATCTAACTAAATTCATATGGTGTAGCAGAGTTGCTTAACCAATCTACCACGAATTTCGTTTTAGTGTTCCACGAAAATTTTAAAATACATGACAATTGATGTTTCGATTAAAGTGTAATTCGTAGAAGGTTAGTGCTGTGTTTGTTATTTCCGATCTAATTGATCTGATTGTTCTTTTAACATAGCTTTTTAGTACTTAGATTGATAAGATCGGTTAGATCGGAAATAACAAACCCAGCATAAAGTTGTTTGGAGTTTTAGTGCTCACCTGGACATATCGATATATAGGGTAAAACAAAAATTACTTTATTACCATGCCTTTTTGATATTTTTTGTTTTAAAGTTATTTGCCAAAAATTAAAGTTCGTTATTATTTGGACAAACAAAATGATGTCAATTTATTATTCTGCATTATTATTGTTTAATTCATATTTAATTTAATATAATAATAATACATATTTAATAATAATAAAATTTCAATCATTTTTGTTGATTTTAAACATTTTTAAATAAATAAATTTTATTGTTTCTCAAAAAAAAAAAAAAAATATCGCGCATACACATATATAAAAAAAAAGTCTTTTGTCCAATACACAAAATTGAAAATCAATTTTCACATTGTATTAAAATATAAATAAAATTCGATTTTAATAAATAAAATAGTAGAAAATATATAATAAAATATCGATGGCATTTGCGTCCCGGTCATATTGTAAAAGGGATATTGTATGTTTATATTGTACATACATAAATTTGTATATGCAACGAGAAAATCATAAAATATTTATGAAAAAATAACTGTATAGAATAAACAATTATATTATTGTTTTCTGGTTAGAATACGAGTATATACGTTTAGGAAAAATTTTCAATAGCATTTTCCAATTCAATGGAAATCGTATACTCGAATATAGTGAAATAAATCGGTTACAGACAATAAATACAGGTTGCGATAAAAAAAAACGCCTAAATTTTGAAAAATTTGAAATTCTACAATTTTAGAACGTTCACTTCAAATTGTGATTCAAAATTAAATGTTTAGGCGTTTTATTCCAGTGGCCTAAAAATACTAGGTAATTATTTTGTAAATGTTGCATCAGATCTACGGTTTTCACAAGGATTTTATTGATTTTTACTCTTTTGCACTTCAACATTTGAAAATTCGTTACATAAACTTCTTCGTTATTTGTTTTCAGGGGTCAAAATCGTTAGAAATTTGTGATGGATCGAAACAGAATAAAATGTCTTAACCAAATTATTAGTTATTCCGTCCAACCAGGTGATGATTACCAAATTAGTGACCTGAAATCGTTGGCAGGGTAACGGAAATTTTTTTCGAAGGTTTCCTACTTTTCGGAATTTAAAAAACAGACGTTTGTTGTTAGTGATGTTATTGCGTTAGTTAATGGTGGAATTGAACTTTGCTTTCTGCTTAATAGATTTGCTAGTTTTCCAATAAGATTTAGACGGTTTAATTAAAGCTTTTGTTTTTATTCTTATACATATTTAGTTCTAACTTCTTACGACAGATTTTAAATATTTGACCTGATTGATTGTATGTGCCCTGTGCTGTAAATCAAGTATTGTATCGGTAAAAATAATTCGATTTTATACTTAATAGATTAGTAAAATTTTCAATCATTTAATAGCGTCTGCTGTATCTGTATTGGCTGCAAAAATGACTGCAATATCTGCACAGTTGTTGAGTTTTTGAAAGCAAACTTTTATAGAAGAGATAAATGAAACAACCATCGACCATCAGCTAAAACGATTGGGTTAAAAAAATATTTTGATCTTTTAAATCATCAACTGGCTAAATTTTTCCGAACTTTTGGAATTTTTTTTAACAAAATTAAAATTTATATTGAGTAGGAAAATTTCAATGATTTAAATAACATTTCGAAAAATTTTAATTTTATGGGATTAAATTAAATTGGTTGATTAAGAAATAAAATTTGTTTTGATAAATATAATTGGCAAAAGGTTGAATTTGAATTATAAAATGTTGAATTTGAAGTGTAAAAGGTTGAATTTGGAGTGTAACACCGGTATCAAATATCTCCAAAAATATTCCCTACATTTTACCTCAATTCAGATAATAACCGCAATGCTCTCATCTAAACCCAGCATCATTAATTTCTGAACGAATCCAGTCATCGTGCAATTCTATTTTCTGCCGTTCGCGAAATTGTTTTAATGTTAACCATAATATATCGCTTTTGATGTTATTGCGTCTCCCACATGCCGAATTTGATTGTTCTCAGCAATTGTATCCAATATACAAGTGTCTTCTTCTGCTGCTTTCTCTCCAGAAGTATTCGTATTTTGAACCGCCAAATGAATCAACAACCTTACCTCCTTAATTCCAGGATGTGAAATTCGGTAGAAAGCGTTAACAACCTCCTTACGCTAACAATGAGAATGAATGGTCTGGGTTTACCTGTTGAATTATCTCAATATAACAATTTTTGTGAGTTGAACGTTACTGGTAATTGCTCTAATTTTAATTTAGTTTCTTCATTTTATGCTAATCTTAATAACTCCTCATCATCTATTTAATCATCCGCTAACTTGACATAATCGATACTTTCGTGGATATTAATCTGTTCGATTATAGATAGTGTATCTGCAACTTCTTTATCAATACCAGACACGTATGTATTATATATCCGCTGAAAATTTTGCTATGTAATTCAATTGCCTCGTTTGGCTCGGTGAGTCTTTGTCTAAATTCTGTTTAAATGCGAAAACTAACGGTTGGTGGTCTCCAGACACTTAAATTTCTACCTTTTAAAAAAAATCGAAAATATTTAATGCTTAGATAAGTAGGTAGCAGTACTCTGTCATATGCGCTATATTCCATTTTGCAGCTGGAAGTCTCACAGAATAAAAACCTAGTGGTTGCGAAGCAAAGGGAACAGCTCTTTCGTCTACATCTAAAGCAGCAACCATAACGGTGAGCTAACAAAGTTGCGTTACACAATTTCTTTTCTACCCTCGTCGAATGCAGTTATTAGTTTATATACTGTTGCATTAATAAATCCATTTTTGTACACGAGTGATATTTAGACGAATTGTCGTCTTTTATTACATCATACTATTTTTAATAATAAAAACACCAAATAAAATACATTTTTAATTTTCTCAGAAAATGTTAATTACACATTCCATCAGAAAACATTAAGATATCATTTTCTGATAAATTTAAATATTTTAACGGTTTTTTTTATTAAAATAGTGTCAGAATGAAGCATTTCACATTTATCCCTCTCCTTAGTACGTACTAAAACAAAAAAGAAATGTTTGCCGATTTTTCGATTTTGGTGATTGAATTCGCCTCTAAATGTCGACCCTTTTCTCACGTACACACCTTGAACTAAAACGGTACATAAATAAGGAAAACTTTTTCAATTAAACAAATTTTTGCAAAAAATAAACATTTTTATCGAATTCGTGCATCTCCTGTCATGTTCGGGATAGTCATTTTAATTTTTTTGTGTTTTGCCTGTTACTATATAAGAAGGAAGGAAAATTTGCTACACAGGAAATAGGAAAATCACTCTCCAGACATTTAATTTTGTATGTAGATACATATTTAAATACGATAAATTTTAATGACCATTTTGTTGTTTTTGTTTGTTTGTTTGTATTTACTTACAGATTTTGTGTCGGAGATAGATTTTACTTGTGTGAGAATAAAATTCTGTGCGAATACGACTATGAAGAACGTTTAGTATTTGCTTCGATGGCCAATCATCCAATGTTAAAACGACATGCCACTAATATATCACAAACGCAGCAACAACAGCAGCAAGTGCAGCAACAGCAACAACAACAGCAGCAGGGTCATAATCTAATGAGTTTAGGTCCGCCATCAGCATCATCTACAGGCACACCATCAAATGGAATGACACTATCGGTAAATGGACAACGAACAAATGGTGATCACAATAATAATACAGGCCCATCGACACCAAATAGTGGGCCACCGTCATTTGGAACGCCCGCCCATATGAAGGCCTAATACCTAAGAAAATATAAGGAACATCGAGTTAAATATTTTGTTATTAATGTGTAATAATTAAATTATTGCAAAATTTTTTTATTATTTGTTATTTAATTTTTATGATTTCTAATAATAAATAATCAAGTCATTGTTTAATTTTTGACATAAGCGATTGTAGCGCTTAATATGTCAAAATTATATTAGTATTTATATTTATTTAAACATTAATTTTCAAATAAGTTGAAAAAGTACCTCAAATATTTTATAACACATGTATGTAATCTCATATTTGCTCAAATCATTCTCAAACCTCCCTGAAGAACCTTTCCCCTCCCCTCCCTCGTACTCAATACAATAAAAATAATTAAATTAAACAACCAAAGAGTATAAAAGGAATAAAAATATAAATATTAAATAAATAATTTGTGCCAAATTTAAAACATTATTTTATAATTTTTCTAGTGCAATATTAATTAATTAAATTATTTATGATTATTTTTAATATTTTTTACCACCGAACTTTTTTTTTATAAATTTTTTTAAGAATTTTGTTAAATAATTATATTGGAATGTACAAATTTTTTTTTTTGTTTTTAAGTTCATTTAAATTAAATAAATATATTTAGAAAAAAATATCTTAATTAAAAAAAATACCAAAATTAAATTAGACGTTAAATATAAATAAATTAAAAATTGATATTAAATTAATATGAATTTGTTTTATATACGATGTCACCTACAATATACAATATTCATAAATTTGGTTTATTGGGCACTTTTAATGAAGCAACGGAATAAATCTTCATCTGCATGCAAAGTAAGTACATAAGTACTGATTTATTATCTGGTAGTTAAAATCATTGTTCATGGTTCCCACCATTAAACAAAAGGAAGTGTGAAAAACATTTTTTCCGTTTTCTTTTTAACTGTAATCTGGATGCAAAAAAAAAAGCAGCTGAAAATACAACTTAAAAGTTTTGTGATTGAAATAGAGACGTTTTAATATTATTGAGTTGTCTGCATACAGGCGCACAAAAAAAACGAAAACATAAAATGGATACAGGGAAAAAAACTTTTCTTCAATTTTTTTTTAATCCGTTTAATTATAAAGTTAAAATTAAGTTACTTTTATTGTTTTATGTTTTTTAAGTTAGTGAAAAAAAAAAATAAATAAAATTTTATGATCTTCTACACGTACATAGTGATGTGATTCATTCATTCTGAAACTAACCACGGAATTGTAATTTTACAATAAAATTAATGTAAAAGTTTTGAGGTTAGTAGTTTTTTATTTTATTGGATTTTGGATGTTATTTTGTATTTTATGTAAAGAAGAGCAATAACTGAAACAAGCATTATTTAATTGACTTATACTGCCTGTATATACATGTTATCCAGATTTTATAAAATTATTAAATTGACTTTAGCTTTAACCATAAGAGCAGTCCTAACGAGCTCTTAAACCCCAAATGAATTCGGTTAAATCGTCTAATGAATGATATTCAGGTAGAAAAATGTGAATGGCTACTATAGACGATTCAATTTTGTACTTCGCAAGTAAATTGTAAGGAATTATACATTTAGCTACACTAGTTCCAAGTGCCGCACGGCTAGATACGGAACTAAAATATCAATGTCATAATTATAATTAAAAATAAAAATATTTATAAAATAATTTATTTTTTGACTGTCATACTATTATCATATCTTAAAAATCCCGTTAAATTATTACATTTTAACCCCTTTTTTGTGCTCTCATATAAATGGAAAAATTTTAATTTTGATTAAAAAAAAAAATAAAATCCTAAATATTTTGTATTCTTTGTTTGTTGTGTATCACTGCAAAGAATCTTTTAATTAGAATTTTTACAAACAAAAAATGTGAAAAAATCTTAAATGTCATAGGATATGATTTTGTGATTTTTGTTTTTTTTTTTTAATAAAAATGTTAATAATTTAATCATAACATAATATGTGAGTTGAGGGGTTGTATTTGTTTTGCGTAGCTTTAACATGCTAACACTTACAAATTGGAGGCAAATTTATTGCGTTAAAAATGGTCACTGGGTATTATCATTACCGCATCATCATTTCGTATATTATACAACGATTATTTTGTATTTTTGTTATGTTTTTGGAAAAATACCACAGACGTTTGTAACACCAGATGGTGTGACATGAAAACAAACAAACACACATTTTTCATTTAATTTTTAATAATTTTTAAGATAAATGAATACAGATTTTTCATATTTTGTATAATACCGTATACATTTTACGTATATATCTCAAAATTGACCAAAAAAACAATTGGGGATGAGTATGTATAGTTTGGTTCCAACGTAAAATAATTAATTAATTTAATAGCACAAAATATAGTTATTAATCATGGTTTTTTGTTGTTTTGGTGTGTAGCAGTTGGTGATGCAATAAATATATACAACAACTACCCCACCTATGTCTCATTCCGAAAATTATACAATCTATCCAGATTTTATCATATTAAAAATTATTGATATGCAATATTATTAAATGGTCAAAAAATATTGGGAATAAATTCAATCCATTAAATTAAAAATGTAATTAAAATAACAATTATCATAATAATCGAAATATTAAAATAATAAAATTATTTATTTAAAATCGAAAGGGATGCGGAATGCTCTTTTTTGTGAGGTTCTATGATTTAAACGTCACAATTATAAGTGTTTGTGGATTCTGTTTCGCGAAGATTATCACCCCATTTTATTTTCTTATAATTTTTTTTTACGAATCTTAAGATCACAAATTTGCTCACCCTACACACTCCATATACATATATAAACAGTCCTCATTGCTTTAATAATAATTTAAATTTAGTTATTGCTTGTTTTGGCGTCGTGTTCTTGTGTAATGGCTTAATAATAATTTTTTACGACAGATTTGAAGTTAATAAACATAAACAAGCGAACGCATACTCGTACGGGGGGAATACTATTACTAAATATGCGAGATACTCAAATTCAATTAATCAAGGGTACATAATATGACGTAGAATATTACTAAATGCAACAAAAAAATTTTTTTTTTTATAATAAAACGTTTTATTAATTGCTTTATAATAATAAACGATTATTTTTTTACTCGATTAAAATTAAATTAATCTTTATTTTTACGTTTTCCGAAATAAAAACCGCAAGTATGGTGCACTAAGTGAATTGTTTTAGATGAGGTTGAATCTGTATAATAACCATCATGACTGAGTTAAAAAATGTTACAAAAAAAATACCCAAAAAAATCATTAGAATGTAATTAGGGTAGGTATAAATGGAAATATTGATAGGGTGCGGTAAATGGTACAGCTTCACACAATATTGTATCGATTACAGCAGTTCTTAATTGTATTTTAATTTTCATGGTTTTATTGAATTTAAATTATTTGAAGTTAGTTTTTTATCATTGTAACCAATTTAATACAAAAAAATGTATCATACCACAATTTATCGTACGTAAATTTATCACTAACTTGATTATTTCGCCTAAATGTCAGATTTTGTTAAGCACAAAAATAAAACAAAGGAAAAATTTAAATAAATAGCAAAAAACCGTTAAATTTTTTATTCGCTCTGTAATCTGTATGCCGATTTTGTGCAAGTTTAGCCATGAAAAATCCTACTAACATAGTTACCCCTGAATGTACGCAAGTTAGCTCACCTAAACTGTTATACATTTATTTTCTTGATTTGTACAACCATGAAAATATTTAAAAGCACACATTCATTTGTTTTGACAAATCTAAACAAGTTTTGACCGTGAAAGATCATTTTTATTGTGTGAATTAGTGAATTTAGTGAATTACCGTATTAATAAATGGCCTAATAATGTAAGTAAAACAAATTATACATATTTGAAACAAAAAAGCCTCGAACTACACAACTAGAGAACGGATACACATACAAAACAAAAAATACGGAAAACTTTTTTTCGAATAATTTTGCTCGTTTCTTTTTGTTTCAATAAACAAAATCAAAATTTCAATTTTCAAGTAAATCTAGTTGTTCAATTCATTAATTTTCCTGGAAATCGTTCGGAATTTGTTTTATTTTGAATTTTTGTTAGTTTGTGTTACGTCTTTGGTAAGTTTGGATTTAAACTAAAAGGAAATAGTAAAAATTCAAACCAAGATTCAAGTTATTATAACTTGGTAGAGTTAATTTAGAGGTTTTTAAAATTAAAGATAATTACGTATGTGTAATTTTTGACCGTGAAATTAGTTTCTGTGTAGCCTAACAGTTTTTACATCTAATTTTTTTTAAAATAAGAAAAAGAAATTATCTTGTGTGCTGCAGTGATTTGTAGATTAAGGATGTTACCGTAGTCCAAAGGCTCAGCTGTTAAGAAATGAGCTTTCCTTAGTTATGTTTTTGATATGTCTTTTTCTTCTTCCGGAGTTAGTAGTCACTGTAACTTTGTTGTTTTTTGCTACGGTTTTCTTTCTGAATTTAGGTTTATGTATGTTTGCCTCGGATTTATTTGCCTCGTTGCCATATTTATTTTATTAAAAACTGAAAAAAAAATGATTTTAATGTAATAAAACTGAATACTAAAAACTGAGTTCGAGAAAAAATCTAACAAAAAAAATGTTTACTACAAAAATTGTATCAAACAGTACCTGCAAACAGTCCAATTAAATATTATATACATCATAATATTCAAAATTTATTTTATTATTTTTATCAGTAACCTTACTCTTTCATACATTTTAGAGTTTCGTTTTTTTATCATTATATTTGAGGGTTCCAAATTTTGGGAAGACCCTATGTCGGATTTTTTTAAGCATTCTTTTGTTCTTAAAATTCCTGTTAAAGTCTCGGAATTTCTAATTTATTCCTTAGTTTATTTTTATTAAGGTTGATTAACGAAAAAAATCGTTCTAAGTTTGCCGTTGCGACCGGAAT
This sequence comes from Tipula helvola, assembly GCA_963556165.1. NCBI lineage: Eukaryota > Metazoa > Arthropoda > Insecta > Diptera > Tipulidae > Tipula > Tipula helvola. The sequence continues at coordinate 345,987,012 of OY744483.1, read as the reverse complement.
TGACAGAATTGCAAAAATTACTTTTTTTAAATTGGTGAAATACTCGCTTCCATCATTTCTCTTTAATTTAAACACCGTTTTCCAAAATATTTCTATGTTGGTATTTTCATTAAGTTCAATTTCTTGAAAATGTATGGCGCGCAATTCTCTCCATTCATCATCTACCTGCTGTACATTTTCAAAATGAAAAATATTGGGAAGAAATATTTGAAATTTGGAAATTGTGACACTTTTTTTATTAATTTTTGTTTTGGGAGTGAGCATTGCACCGGACTGCAGGAATTCATTTTGAAAATCAAATTTTTTCAATAAATTGTTGCAAAAACTTACGTAAAAATTAAGGCATTATGTTCAAAAATCTGTTTCATCACTTTCAGACAATATGTGTGAGTTGATTGAAGTGCTGTTGAAATTTCAGCCCCAAAATAAATATCGTTCATGTTTTTAATTTTTTCACTGGACAATATATTATCGGTTTTTTTGAACATTTCACTGTAAATATCTTTAATAAAATAATCAAAAATATTCATGTACAATCTAGAAACTTCAAAATATAAATTGTGAATTTGAGGTTGCTCGCTCTGAAATAGACGATTAAGTTTATTCACATGTCCTAAAATAAACTTTAAAAATTTGGAATTGAGGATTGTAAAGATTATCAATTATACAAAAACAATTTTAATGCCTCAATTCGACTTAACAATTGCACCACTGTCGCTTCAACTGATACCACCGAGCTTGCGATAGGTTCGAAGTCGAGGAGGGCTTGAATTTTAGAGAATAATTCATTCCGTTTAGGACTGTTTTGAACACAACTATTGCACATTTTTCCACATAAGAGTGGTTAAAGGGTGAAAGAATGATAAATGCATTTAAATATGATTAAACTGGGGCAACCTTTCTTTAATAATTGCGCCACCGAATGCTTTTGTTTTTTAAGATGTCACATAAATCTTCAAAAGGTCGATACATTATTTACAATTACCGTAGTTTTTGTACGACCAAGGGTAATTTTTTTTATAATATCGGAATCAGGTACCGCAACTTTTAAAAACGAAACCAGCCCTTCAAACGCAATAAATGATAAATTATGTTCAGCGGCGAATGCTGCCAGCTGTATTTCAAGTTTCGATATTTTCTTTTCATTATTAAGAAATTTCTAAATAACATTATTAGATGCCGATTGGATATCAATGACTCTTGATCTTTCACGGTGTTTACTTGATTTGGCGTGCATTTTTAAGTCGGTAATACCTCCACCGGCTTTTAATTCACAGTAATAGAAGTATAATAATTCTAAAAATCCACGTCGCCTTACCACAAAATGGAGCAGTTGCCTTTGGTTTTTTTCGGAAAATAGAATGATTATATATTTATAGAACTATCCAGGAATTCGTTAGTTTTGCAAATAGTTAGTGTACGTTCCAATTCAGTTTAATTTGTTTAAGGGATTAATCTCTGGGGGCTATTTGTGAATTCGATTCGTCTTTATTGGAACAAATATTGGATTCTTTCATTCGTCATCATTACACATTTTTAAATTAAGGATCCCAGAATTGATCATAATGTTTTCTAGTTATGAAAGTGATCGCTCTACTGTGACACTCACATTTTTCGAAGAATTTAAGTAAATTGTTAAAATTGTTTTATTTTTAAAACTATTGTTTATAGCTGCGAGTTTTTGTTAATGGAACAAAAATCTCCAACTTTCGAAGAAATGTTGTTTCTTTATTTGACATAGTTGAGTAAACACACAACCCATTTTGTACTACAAATTGATTATGTTTTGAGAACCATTGACTATGTTAAGTTTTATGTTTAGACATACTTCCAATAGTTACTGCACGAACATCTGCTCCGACATTACACTTTCCTCTAATATATTTAATTTCAAACCAAATTTTTCTAAATCTAAACGCATTCTTGTGAGTTTCATAGCAAATAGATAAACTAACGGCCGATAATCCGTAAAAATCTGGAATTTACGTCCTAGTAAATATGGCTTAAAGAATGTTACTGCCCAATGCATAGCTGTACATTCTTTAAGTGAATTCTCCTTGTGTTTTTCACATTTTGTAAAAGTTCAAAAAGCAAATGCAACTGGTAAATCCTTTCCGTTTTGAGATAAAATAGCACCACAAGCCACATCTGAGTGTCTGTTGTTAAATTGAACGGTACGAAAAAATCTGGATATAGTAATATAGGCGGATTCATCAAAATATTTTTTAATGTTTCAAATGAATTTTGGCAATTTTTATCCCAAACGAATTTTGCTTTTTTCTTTAGCCACGCGTTAAGTGGATTAGCAATTTCAGCAAAATTATTTACGAAGCGCCGGTAATAATTGCAGAATGCAAGAAATCTTCGAACTTCATTTGAATTTGTAGGAGTCGGATAATTTTGAATAACAGAAAATTTGGTTGTGTCTGGTAGAATTTCTTTGTCGGATATTTCATACCCAAGATATGTTACATTTGTTTGTAAGAATTTACATTTCTGTAGATTCAATTTAAGGTTATATTTCCGTATTCTTTCAAAAACTTTAATTAGATTAATATTGTGGTGTCTTAATGAACAACCAAGAACAACCAGATCGTCCACATATTAAAAAACAGACTCTGGTGTAAGACCTGACATAGCGATTGTCATCATTCGTTGAAAGCTATTTGGTGATATTTTTAATCCAAACGGTAATCTTTTAAATTACATACCGGATGTTGTGCTAAAAGTTGTCAAATCACGAGAATTAGGTTCGATTTTGATTTGATGGAATCCGTATTTTAAATCTAAAATTGTAAAAAATTTAGCACGACCTAACTGGCTTAAGATTTCGTTAATCCTGGGAAGTGGAAATGTGTCTAAAATCGCTTTTTTGTTGATTTGCCGAAAATCTACAACCACACGCCAATCCTTTACGTTTTTACAATTTTTCTTAGGTACTAACAATAGTGGTGAATTGTATGGTGAAAATGAAACTTCAATTATATCGTTTTTTTAACATGTCTGTACTTGTGTCTCAATTATTTGTTTATGAATTTGTGGTATACGATAATTTTTAACGTAAACAGGATCATTATGTAGGCAGAATTAATATCATCAGTGTCCGTTATAAAATTTAAAGTGTTTTTGTTGAAAATGATTCTGAGGCTTTATAAAATTAATTTCTTTCTTGCGATTTTTTCTTAATGTAAAATTAAGGTGTTTTCATATTTAGGAGAATGTTTAGTCTGAAATGTGTGTTGGCTAAGGGCCGTATTGTTCTTATCACACCGCATGTCACTTTTATGTTTATTGATTTTAATTTTAAGTTGGTTAGATGTCTGCCCAATATATTTATGGTCGCACAAACACGGAATTTCATACACAACATTAGGTTGAGTAAATTTATCTATTTTATCTTTAACTTTAGAAAAAAATTGACTAATTTTGTTGTTAATTTTAAAAGATATTCTTTCTACATCAGCACGCTTAAGAATTTGTTTGATTTTTATAGATAATTTAGGCGCATATTGTATTACAGCAAACATTTCTGACAACCCATCAGAATTTACTTCTATACATCAGACGAAACTTTTTTTATACGTGACTCATTCAATTCAGATTCGGTGTCTCTAATAATCTTATTTATTATACCCTCTTTGGATAATTGTTGTCTAGAAGATAGTTAGCAATTCTGTCAATATTATCATTATCAAACAGTCGGTTGCTCAATAGCATAACTCGCTTGCTAAAGCTCTTGGCAACATTTAAATTCTTGTTATATATGGATGGCGTGAATTATAATTCAAAATTCTATTAGAAGTTGTTGATTTCTTATGCCCAGTTCGTTATAATTTAATTATTACGTCTCACTAAGATCAAATCTAGATAATTTAATTTCTCCTCCACTTCTACTTCTGTTGGAAACTTAACTTTGTTTTTAAAAGAATTAAATAATTTTTCAGCTAAACCCACCATATTCTTCGGCAAAATCCACAGAATGTCATCTACGCATTGTGCCACAAATGTTGGTGGTTCTGGCAGTGTTGGTAAAACTATTAAAAGCAGTCTTTTCATCACAATATCTGCTAGAGTGGGCGAAAAAGTTTTTTTTATTAATATTAGTAAATACTGAAATATTGTTCCATTTATCGCTAATTTTATCGCTGTAGCCACCAATGTGAAATGATCCAATTTAAAATTGTTTCATCAGTAATGCCATGACCTTAAGATAGTCCTCTTGCCGTTTTATTTGGATCGCATTAGTATTTCTCTATGCACAAGTCTATCCAAACACCACTCCAATTGCTAGATTTTCTTCTAATAGTGAAATAGTTTTCTGGAATTTTTTTGTATTTCTCTGAGGTAAGTTTTGATTGCAGTTCTATCATTTCTTGCATATAAATGAGAATATTTGGCATATAAATTATGTCCACTAAAGTGTAAAGATAGGTTTTGGGCCTGTAATTGTTGTGCATTTCATAGAAAATTCGATCGAAAGCACGATTGTATTTTAAGCAACCTCAACAAACGATACAAACCTCTCGTTCTCGAGTGGATCTTCTTTGCTACAGTTCGAAAATTGTAAGTAATATCATTATATTACATTTGGGTAGTATATGAGGTTTCAGTCTCTGTATATGTCTGCTCTGTGGTATGGCTTTGGCCACTTTGTGTCTTCTATACCGGTCTTCTTTGGACCGCCACCTTAATATACCCCCCAATATATACTAAATATATACCTCTAAATGTTGACTTGTTATTTGTTTTACAAACCAAACTTTACGTTTATATCAATTTCTAGTAGCTTTTTCCAACGAAATACATATTATTTGAATGGGTTTACCTGTTTAGGCGACCCAATCCTTAATTTTTCGCAAAATTAGATATTCTGTTATAACAAATTTTGTTGTTGTCATTTTAATGTAATCATATTTTAATTGACCTTGGTTCTTCGAAGTTAAACGAACTCATACCACAGTTTCCTTTTAAAATTAATTGATATTCTCACATGTCCAGAAATTGTAAACAAAAAACCAAAACTATGTATTTCCTTCCACTACCAAACCATCGTGACTTCCTAAATTTTTAAAACGGCAGTCTTGAAATATAAAATCATCGATTACCTTACCACTTCCGAACTAATATACAAACATTTTCGGTCAACAACCATTTATTCCAGATGATATATTCTTTCTCTACATCGTTAATTGGATTATCTCTATATACGATGACCACACACCTGAACTTTTTCTTCATTCGTACCTATGTAGGTGCATACTAGTACTGGAATCTAAGAAGATAATTATTTTGTATACTAGTAGGTACGTATTGAAAAAAAAAATCGAGTTCCTTCCAAATAGGAAACCAAACAATTTTTTTTTCATGTTTAGTTTCTGCTTCTTTTCGACACGGTTACATATATCTCATATATCCAAAAAAATACTCGTACGAGCAAAATTGGAATTATATTAAAAAAAAAAACTGCCCGTAGCTATTTTTCTCGTTTACATTTTAACATTTTTATTATAAAATTTTAGATGATTATACACATTGCTGGTACAAAATATGGTTGGAACTGGGTGGCCTACAGTATAAATTGAATTCATTTCCTGCACTGTATACACTATTTACCGCACCGAATTAGATTATATATTTGAAAATTGATTTTGTTGCAAAAAAAAAAAAACAAAAACGTTTTTTTTAATTACCGGTTACGTGCGAAATACACAAAATTTGTAACTATCGCAAAACGTAATTTGACATTTGGTGAAATTTAGGTTCTCTAATTAATTTAGAATTTATATATATGTAGTACATCGAATGTTGGTTATATAGGTACTAAAGGTGATATGTAAACATAACTCGCATTGTAATACAACACTTAATTTGCATAGCAAATATACCCAGCTATACAAAAGCATAAACCAATTCAATCCCCTTCATTTAACAATAACATCCGAGATTGGCAAACAAACAATAGCAACATTAAAGCAAAAAAAAAAGTTGTAAAAAGTGTTTTTAAAAGACATTTACTTCGGGGATGTATAATGTACAAATATGTAGCGGGTGTGAGGTGCGGATATTTATTTTGTATTATAGTGTAATACACAAAATCGAGGGTGGTGCAAAAAACAAAAAATAATTTTTCAAAAGATTTTCCCAAGTATCGAGGAATGTCGAGTACAAATTGACAATTAACTACGCTAAAAAAAAAAAAAAATATCGCGCGTGGATTTGTCAAAATTGCGGATTATGTTGAGAATTAGTAATGTTCTAATAGTATCTCTCAATCAATTTTACGTGTACATAACAAAAAGGAAAATTTTTAAGGCGATGGTATAAAAGAAAACAGCAATTGGATTAATTTTCAGGCTTATTAACGCATTTGTTTTACTTATTTCTTAATTTTAAAAGATGTTTGTTTAGTACCTTAGTTTTTTTTTTTTTTTTTGGTGCAGCAATTTGTTTATTTTGAGGATTATAGCAGGAGGCATTACATATATCAAATTTCAATAAAATGGAGATTTATTTACACCCCACTTTAAGGATTTTTATTAGGTTAATAGTCTTTTTGTTTCTGCAGGCACCTTATTTTAACTGGAAGTCAAGGACAATGCTGATTGGTCTAGAGGACAAATTTTATTAAATTATTACCAGAAGACGAAGCAACGCTCATGTAACTGATTAATTCAATTATTTTATTTAGTATCTGATTTACTTGTATGTCCCGTGTATTTTTCTGTTTGTACAAATAGTCAGTTATGGGTTTTTCTGTTAAAAAAAACAGGGTAAATATCACCATACAAGAGCAGAGCAAAAGAAAGTAAGAAACAAGTGACTTTAAGCAGAAATTTTATTGTTTCAGATATTTTTATAAGTTGTTGTAGTTGATGGTATGATAAGTTGGTCGCTTATTCTACGCTCTTTGGTTGGAGTAAGCATCTGATGAACGTGTGTTACATGGGTATGGGTCACATGGCCGACAACCATTTCGCCGACAGGCCATATCGCCGACAACTACATCGCCGACAAGACATATGGCCGACACAACCACATCGCCGACAGGATAGATCGCCGACACAACCACATCGCCGACAGGACAGATGGCCGACACACCACATCGCCGACAGGACAGTTGGCCGACACACCACATCGCCGACAGGACAGATGGCCGACACACCACATCGCCGACAGGACAGATGGCCGACAACCATTTCGCCGACAGCCCATATCGCCGACAACTACATCGCCGACAGGACAGATGGCCGACACACCACATCGCCGACACGACAGATGGCTGACAACCACATCGCCGACAGGACAGATGGCCGACACAACCACATCGCCGACAGGACAGATGGCCGACACACCACATCGCCGGCAGGACAGATGGCTGACAACTATATCGCCGACAAGACAGAACAGATAATATTAATTAATATTTTTATTTCGATCACTGAAAATTATTCGAAATTGTTGACATGCCGATTTTTTTTATCCGTTAAAGTGGGGATCACATAAACTGAAAAATGACATAAACTAATTTAACTTAGAATTGTAAAGGCTAACGGCTTCGGTAACTCTCACGGGCACGCGGGAGGTCGCTGCGCTCCCCCCCGCTTAGCCCTCCGAGGGGCTTTAGATTTGAAGTTCGGGGGATGTAGGAGCCAGGATCAGCAAACATGTCGCACTGCGTGCCGCACGTAGGAGCGGATTATATAGAATCTATTAATGACACCTAATAAAAAGGAAAATAATTGCACTATTTTGTTATGCAAGATTTTGTAGTTGCAACATTTTGTAGCTGCAAGATTAATAAAAAAAAGAAATAACAAAATATTCCGATCCCAGAAAAACTATTTCACTAAATATTCATTATTTCACTATAAAATAATCGAAATAATTATTTCGGAAAACAAAATTATAAAAAACAAGATTTTGCCTTGCAGGCAAATCCCCCGATCACTATTTGAACGGAAAAAAAATTCGGCATGTCAACCATTTCGAATAATTTTCAGTGATCGAAAAAAAAATATTAATTAATATTATCTGTCTTGTCGAAGATTTGGCTGTGTCGGCCAACTTTCCTGTCGGCGATGTGGTGTGTCGGCCATGTGTCCTGTCAAAGATTTGGCTGTGTCGGCCAACTGTCCTGTCGGCGATGTGGTGTGTCGGCCATCTGTCCTGTCGGCAATGTGGTTGTCGGCCATCTGTACTGTCGGCGATGTGGTGTGTCGGCCATCTGTCCTGTCGGCGATGTGGTTGTGTCGGCGATCTGTCTTGTCGGCGATGTAGTTGTCGGCCATCTGTCCTGTCGGCGATGTGGTGTGTCGGCCATCTGTCCTGTCGGCGATGTGGTGTGTCGGCCATCTGTCCTGTCGGCGATGTGGTTGTGTCGGCCATCTGTCCTGTCGGCGATGTGGTTGTGTCGGCCATTTGGTCTGTCGGCCAACATTCTTGTCGGCCATGTAGTTGTCGGCGAAGTGGCCTGTCGGCGAAGTGGTTGTCGGCCATGTGGGCGGATACCGTGTTACATATGTAGATTAAGAGGGATCGTTGCGGAATTTTAGGTCGAGTTCATCTTTCCAGAAATCGATTAACCATTTGATATTCTCTATGGGTTAGTTTCTTTAGGTTGGTGTCGCAGCGGTAGTGATTTCTCCGTGACGAATCATACGTCATTTTTAAAAGAATAACGGTGGTAAACATCGCACAAAGCAATCAAACTCACTGGTATCAATAGTAGCGGTGTTAGTTGTGTTTGGATTACGGCTGCTGTACGGAACACTCCCCGGTTTACTTCTTCCATTTTCAGTATTGAGCAGAAGTTAGTTTTAGCATTGTAAACTTCTAAAGACTTAACTTGTTAGGCATCATTAGGGCTTACGTTTTTGATTGTTTTGATTTTTTTTTTATGTAAGACTATCTGAGAATTAAGTTTTTGATATTTTTTTTTGTATTTTGTCTGGCATTATAATAACTTTGTAAAAAATATTTGTTTGTTAGCGTATGTTGAGTCGTTTTATGTGGAAAGAGCATTCAAATCTTAGGTGATACTCACATGGCCGTATTTTGGCATTTCCAAAGATTTTTCAATAGTTCATATTCTATAGTGAACCAAATTAAAATTTCACTAAAAAAAAAACAAATTGTTGGAGTGTGGTTGAATGTTGAAATAACTATAATTCATTCACGGTGATATATGTAATCGTATCCGTCATACAAAAAATTATTTTACTACAAAATTCGCGAGATCATCAAAATTTCGACCCCAACAACTAAAACTCCTTCGAAGTAAACAATTCAATAAATTTTAGTTGTCTCTACACTTTCTTACAATAGCTTAATTGCAACAACCGTCGTCAATTATTGATCCAAATAAAATATTGATCGCCGCAAATAAAATCTGTTACTACTACAACAAAATGTAACCTGTATTTATTCGGACAACCAACACTCGTTTATACAATCGAAACAAACAAAATTTGTTTAAATTTGTTATCCGCAATTTTCTTTTGTTCTTGCTTACGTAACCAGCCAAACGGTATTATTTAAAAAATCAATTCCTACATAACGCAGTGACTTTTAAACGTAGCTAGACGTGTTAAAAAAGTAAAAAAAATGTGTGGAAAACTAGTTATAAAATGAAGCACAAAAAAGTGAAGGTGTTTTAAGGTGTTTTTTTTTTGTTAATTGTACCTACATAATGTAAGTAATCGTATTATAATTTTATGAATGGCATAGTTGCGTTAGCATTAGTTATCTTAATGGCATTCGATTTGAATTTACCTTTTGAGACTCTTGTAAATTTACTGTTACTTTAATATTGCAAAGCAAGTAGCATTGAGTTGTGAAAAAGACATAATATGTACGAAGCTTTAGTAACTGTGATACTAGAAATTTAAGGACTCGTTTATGTTTGTTTCGATATAAAACAAAGAAGATTATTTGTTGGGATTTCTTTTTCTTTAATTTAATTCAATAAAAATAAAGTTTTATTTACATTTCATAATTGTATAAAAATAAATGTAATTAAACTTTAAACAAGAGAATTTGTGATTCATACTTTTGATGCACAAGTATTTGTGATATGGCAAAAAATTTAAATCAATTAAATTATAAATTATTTTTGAATATTTAATTAGTCAAAAATATTGGTTTTATATAGCAATTCAAACACCTAAATTTTTAATAATATGAGTAGCATTAGGCTTATTAGCGGATGATTATTATTTCACTGGTATTTTTAAAAATTTTCTTAGTTTTTCTAACACATTTTTAGTTAATTTTTTCTTCTAGTTATTAACGTAGTAAAGAGTTTTATCAAAATAAATAATAATAGTGTCTTTCCAGTCGACAACCGCAAGTATTTATAAGCACTTATGGTTCATGTCTTTGCTAGATTAACTAGAGCAAATTTAGTAAAGGCGTAAACCATAAGTGCTTATAAGTACTTGCGGTGCTCGATTGGAAAGTCACTAATGTAAAACTTCTCGACAATAAAACATCGTGCGTGATTTCGGATGAAATTTTGTGGATGAGTTTATGCAGGCTGCATCGCCGTTCCATACGTGGTCGAAGTAATATTTTTAGAAACTTGTGGCGTTTGACACCGTTGACTCTAAAATCATCTATGGAAATTATAAATAATAAAAAAATTTTATCGAATGTCCAACAAATTAGGCTGTCAAAAATTCTAATCAAAATCATATTGGTAAACTGTATCGATATCGAGTAAGTTTTATCTTCAATTAACTTCTGAAGGTTTACTTTTAAAACTTCTAAACAATTAACACAATTTTAATATTACCGTTTTTTTTATTTAAATTGAATTAATTAATTAATTTCTTTAATCTCTAATATACTATCGGTCCTATAAGACCATTTTAATGTGTTGTACAAATAACGAAGATACAAAAATATCGATACTTGTATTTATGTACCATTATTCAACTCTCATTTCTAGGCAAGATTCATGGAACATTACGATTACTTTATTATGATCATTGTTTGTAAAACAAATTAAAATAGTCTTAGGACCGTTTAATTAATTAATAGCTGAATTTATTAAATATGTAATTCAAATTAAATTAAAAATTGGTAAAATTAAATTAATTTACACAGGAATAAAACTGGGTGAATGTGACGAAGTTGTGTGTAGTAGGTGTTAGTATAATTCGCTAATATACCCTGTACAAAGCACATTCACATTAGAGCATTCGAAAACTCGACAATTTTTTGTTCTCGCGAATTCGAGAAAATGAGGTTACAACGTCGTACACAACGTTTTGGGAATAAACTAGAGCTTTATTGTTTTTTTAGAAAATACCTTTTCAAGAACAGATCCTATTAAAATTTTGATCGCTTAGTGAAAGCCATTTAACCTCGTCGACTCGTTCACTTTGAGTTGACGTCGGCTGAATTATCTTTAGAGCGTCAAGTAGTAGTTTTAAATTAACTGTTATTTGCCCAGTGGCCTCGTGAATTAGGATCTCTCTAATTAGTGATTTACTTGCCTCTTCGTTGATTGTTATTTCCGTTAAATGCAATTTTATTTTATACGACGACCACGTTTATTTTATAGCATCCAATTTTCCAGACGGACATATTATGTACTGTGTGAGAGGTTTCATCGTTTTTAGATAAAGATGAATCCGATATGGCATCTGAATTGAACAGCTTCTTCATGAACTCCTTCGCCAGCTTAATTATTTTCTGCTTCGAGCATTTTTTCAGAGTGCCGTATGAGCTCACATATTTTAAACTTTATGGATTATGAAGCAATTTAATTAGAGATACTAACATCTCGTTTCTTCTTTGATCGCGATTATTGCTTCGATAATTTCTCTAGCAATGCTACTTGATCGACTAGTTTCTTTTAAAGCATCGAAAAGAAACGTAAACACGGCTTCGCTTTGAAAAAGATTGGCATCTTTTTTAGCAAATTCTCAAGTGTTGAAATATCTGAGGCAACGAAATAGTTCACGTGGTCGATTTTCAAATCATCTAGAGCTTTGGAAATACTATTCTTACTAACAAAAATTGTTCAGTGATTTGTTCAATGGTATTCCATCTCGTTTTGCAGTCTAGCAGTCTAGCAGGAAGGCGTATTCTTTTTCATGGTAGGATAAAATATGTTTCTGTAAAATTGAGTTGCGCACGGGAGATTTTCTGAAAAGTCTAATTACTGTACGAATATTCCATCATATTCACTTTCCAAATCCGAATCATTTTCAGTACTAGAGTCTGCGATGTCAGGTTGAACACTAGTTTTGGATTTGGAATACAATACATCTAAAACAGCAAGATGAATTGCATGATTGTAGCATAGTTGGTGATGTACTAGAATTAGTTCTCCAAATATTATCATGACTGATGTACCGTACGTTATGCAACCCACAATATCAGACAAATTTAAATTGAAATCATCGAGAGTTTTTTGCACAATTTCTACACATTTGCTTGACGGGCAACTTCCAGAAATTCTAGTGAATCCAAGATTAACGTCACCATAATCACCAAAAGTATGTAAATTCATATTTATATACCGCCTGTTCCGTCCACTCGTTTAGTGTCAAAATGAATTTTAATTTAGTTTTTTATAATTCTGTAAAATACTACAAGTTCCGATTTTTTGCTGTATGGTAAAATTCATGAACAAGTTTCATGATTCCACCTTTGCTTCTTGGCAACGAATAACCGCATTTGGCAACAGATTATCTAATAAAACTGATTTTGGAAAGCGCATGTACTACTATCTACAGACATTTGTCTTTTTAATTTTTTATTACTGGGTAACGTCATTTGATCATATCGGTTAATAACAACACCATTGCTAATACTTGCTTCAGAAATTTTAATTTGATGAATATGGCTTAAATGTCTGAGCAGACTAGGTAGTTGTAGACGATCCTCATGACGGCATGATACCATTTTTGCAGATTTTCCACACAGAGCTTTTTCTCCTGTCGGTAAATTTTTAAAATGTACACAGCTGATTCCATGATGACTCACTGTTTTAAGTTAATAAAACAATATACATATGTATTTAATTTCGATATTAACATTAAAAAATTTAATTCACCTTGATTCCGCGATAAAAAACGTAGTCCAATTTTTTTTAACGAAAATTAGGTTAAATTTGAATATGTTTTCTATCAGATTTAAAACAAAATATAAAACACATTCGAAAAAGTCTTGCCAACTAGAAGCAAACTCGAAGTGAAGGAAAACGTTGAAACTGAAGTACTAGATCAATTTTAAGGAATTATAACAGAATGGTAAGTGTGTTCTTTTTCATTTGAAGGAATCAACGGAACAAACAAAAAAAATTATTCTCGATAAAAAATTTCGGATTTCTCGAGAGTCGAGTATCATTTTTCTCAGGTTTTCTCGAGAATTTTTTCCAAGAATTCTCGAATCGAACGCTCTAATACATATACGTAGAATAATGCGTATTTTGATACAATCTCGGGGGCTATTTGTGAATACGTATTCGACTAAATTTAAGATTCGTATTTGATTTAAATAAGAAACGAACGAATCTGATTCAATTTAAAGAATTCAATATTTCGAGGACTCGAGTATGTTCGAATATAAAATTCACAAAAAGCCCCCAGTCCAATCTCCACGGTCTGATAAGAGATTTGATTTTTTCCATAATCAAAGCTTATTACCATAAAACTGGATTAATTCTCTTACAATTTTCAGAAATACTAACTTCATATACCTAATTAATTAAAATTAATTATGTAACATAATCTCCTTTACATAATTAATCAAGACAAGATTTCTTTTTTTATCAATCGTTATATGCCAGGTATTTAAGAGCAAAATTAAAGAAGTGTATGTCACGTGTGCATTAAATCATCAAAAGCCGTTTGGCAGACCATTGAAGTCAGTTGTGTCTTACCGGAGTATTTAAAAGGCGATCATATTCAAAACATCATCTTTAAGATCTGTACATTAAAAATTGAACCCATATCAAACTTTTGCCTCGACATATTTCAAGTGAAACCCAATCCGATATATTTGATGCAAATAATCGTGACGAACGAATACCAGAGCAAGGATTTTGTTCAAAAAACGAGACTTGAGAGTTGCAATTTTTATCAACGTACTACATAGATGCACAATAATATTAAAATTAAACCAAACAACAATAATATTTACCGTTGTACATCTAGTATGTACACGAAAATCGCAACTCTTAAGTCTCGTTTTTTGAACAAAATCCTGGCACAGAACTGCAGCGTTGAACATAATTAAAGATATTTTATCGTTTTACGATGCTCATATTCAAACTGTGCTAAAATTAGTTAATCCGAATCATGAAAATAAAGCTCATTACACAGAACTATGTATCTTTAATTTTAAGATTTCTGTTAAGTATTGAATATTTGAAGTCTGAATTTTTAATTCTAAAGCAATAAAAAAACAGGAATATGCTGGTTTCATTTGAAACTCGTAAAACTAGGCTCGATACTTATTCAAAGTCAATCAATATTAGAAATGTTGAGTATGAATATTGTGCACCAATGGTTAATTTAAAGCAGCTTTTTGCAATTTTATCTTCCCAAACTCCAACTGTAAATTTGATTAAAGATTATTATAATAAAACTAAGTATTTTAAAATTTTCAGTATAATACAAACGCTATTTTGGAAAGCTAAAATTCACGTGAATAATCCTAACAATGGACAAAATGTAGTATAGTTGTACAAAAAGGAATTGAAAAAATTGGTGTAGTTTATGTTAAAGTGTTAGCCTTACCTGATTACTTATCATCTAAATTAGAACCTATTTTGATGGCCATGCTTTTTTTTACGAAAGATAGAGAAAGGTTTGGAAATCACCAAATATTTAATCCTTTCAAATAAGTTATTGGAATTGAAGTTAATAAGTATTTATTCAGAGGGGCTCAGAACAATAGTGGCCTAACCCACATTCAAAATTTCTAAATTTTTTCATTTAATCGGTCATAAATGTTTATTGCAATGGTAATTTATTATTTATTAAGTAACCTGAAAGTAACTGTTTTTGGAATTGACGGTCAGTATAATTGGATTCCATTTCCAAGAAAATTTATGACCGATTAAACGAACATGTTCAAAAATGTGGGTTAGATATGTGTTGTGATATGTGACAAATTATGTAGGTGTTAATTCTGTGCTTGATTTCAGCGAGTCGTTCAAGTCACGTTATTATTGTAGGTTTTGTAAATGTAATATCGATGAAATTAAATTTCTATGTAAAGAACAATTTTGAGTTACATATATGTAAATAACTGGTATTAAAGAAAACTCATTTTAGATTTTTTTTTATTGGGTTTCCATATGGTTGAGAATTTTAGTGTAGACTATATTACGGCCTTCTCGAAGAAGTTTGCCGCTATGATTTACTTTTAATTTTTTAAATCTTTTTTTGGAGACAAAATATTTTAGTGTCGAACAATTAAATGAGAGAATTGAAATGTATTATTTTGGGTCAATAACACAAAAGCCGCCTTTTTTCAATAATGACTGCCTGCAAAAAAGAATAAATTTAAATCATCTGCATCTGAAATGATGATGATCTCATACCCCAGTACTCAAAAGAGTGGGAATTATTTCGTATATTAAGAGAAATTGTCCTTTTGGTACACAGAAAATATACTGTTATACTCCTCTAAATTATTTTTGGGATCTTATTTATATAGGCACCATAATTCATTGAAAAATCTCAAAGTCATTTGAAACCAAAGTAATCATTTTTTATTAAATTTTGCAAGTATTATGGAAAGAATTGGGCCACTAGTTGCTAAAGTTCAATGAGATTTGAAGCAACACACCAAACTTATAAAAAGACTTCATACATTACAAATAATAATATGTATATAAACACATAAAAATTCAAATCGACGTAGTCAAATGGAATTGAAAAAGGATGAATATCCGAAAACTAGTTCTTCCTAGTAATGAAAATCATTTTTAATTCAAATTATTTATCACTAAACCAAACTATACTTTTGTTTTCTAATTTATGTTACCAAACTATACTTTTGTTTTCTAATTTATAAAGATTTTAAATTTGTGGACGACAACAAGTGTGACAAATAAAACTTCTTTCGGTTCTCCTTAAACACTTGCTAAACAAACTAATTAAATTACAACATTTAATTTAGATTTTTTAAAAATTAATATATTTTCGGAAACACTGTGTTCCATCATCAGATTATAAAAGATACTTTTATAATCTGATGATGGAAACATAGTGTTTCCGAAAATATATTAATTTTAAAAAATCTAAATTAAATGTTATAATTTAATTAGTTTGTTTAGCAAGTGTTTAAGGAGAACCGAAAGAAGTTTTATTCTAATTTATCATATGTTAAATTTATTTGTAAAAATAAAATTTATTGTGTTTTTTTGAAGAAAATTAGTTGAAATAAATTTTATAAAATTTTAATTTTATTTTAATTTAAATAATTAATACACAAAAATCGTTGAATAACAAAAATCAACTGAAAATCGCAAAACTCTTATAGAATAAGGGACAATTTAAACGGGCATACAAGAAAAAAATTTTGGCGACAAACATTAGCATCAAAAATAATAAATTGGCATCACAAATAATATTTTGGCACCACATATGAAAAAACAAACAAATATTTTTGAAGGACATTATTAAATACTGTGGCGACAAACATTGACATCAAAATTAATAAATTGGCAACAAATATAATATTTTGGAACAGAAAAAAATTATTTTTAGAGTGAAAAAAAAAAAATCGAGAAAATAAATTAAATTTAATCGATACAAATTATTTAATATTTGATGGGGGATCGATGTAAAATATTGCAGTGTCATTAATAGAGTCTATATAATCCGCTCCTACGTGCGGCACGCAGTGCGACATGTTTGCCTATCCTGGCGCCTACGTCCCTCGAAGTTTAAATCTAAGGCCCCTCGGAGGGCTAAGCGGGGGGAGCGAAGCGACCTCCCGCGTGCCCGTGAGAGTTACCGAAGCTGTTAGCCTCTACAATTCTAAGTTAAATTAGGGATCTCCATTTTCCAGAATATTTTAAAACTAATTTAATTTTTTTAATTTTTAATTTATTTATTTATAACTTTGTTGCCAGTTAATTATTTTTGTCGCCCAAAATGTTTATTTCGATGCCAAAAAATAATTTTTGTGTACCCTTCCAATAGTGCCAAAAAATTATAAATGTTGCCAAATTATTATTATGATGCCAAGAAATTTTTGTTTGTTGCTCATTAATTTGTGCCGTTTTATTATTTTTTTGTATCTCAAATATTAATTTTTTGTGTGCCGGTTTATTGCCAGCCATTGAATAATATCAAAGACTTTAGAAAGAGTATAAAGACTTCCTATGACATACAAACCAAATGTCCGCAGCTGGGGGTACAGAAATAGTTTTTTTATGTTTTACCATTTCGGTTTGTATACTATTTTTGTACCCCACCTTCGGATATTTATTGTATGACATAGGAAGTCTTATTCGTTCTATAGTTTTTGATAACATAAAGGGATTATTTTAAGAACTGTATTACCCATGCTCCAATCAAGAGCAAAAAATCAATTGATTTAGCAAGGTATGGCCAAAATTAAATACAAACAACATTTCTTGGGCCCGTTTTACAAATCTATTTCTGAAAAAAAGATATGGTGGTTTACATAGGTACTTATGATTATGGTTTGATATTATTAAACTTTTAGCGAAGGAGGCTCAAAAGTTTTTGGTGTGAGTTCAGTTCATTACATCTAATTGTTTTAATGTTCACAATTTCGCCTATACGGCTGAACTAGAAAATGGCATTATCGTTCCCGATCTAGAATCTTTAAGCTATGATCAGACATCTTATATCAGCAAGCGCGCTAACAATAAAAATTCCGTGATTTGGGATTATTAAGCCTCATAGTATTTAAAATAATATACCTAGCACCCTAGTTCATGACTGATCTGATTAAATTAAAAATTATTTTTTATTGCATTCACGACAAACGAAACATTCTCTGGCTGTAAATTTAATTTAATTTGGGACAAGCGATATATTAGTAGAAGCAACATTTTATTTGATTATAATGTACTATTTCATTTGGCGTAACAAACAATTAGTTATGTCAACTAAATTTTGTAAATTTAGTTTATGTTATTACAAGCTATAGTTGATGTTGTTACAAAACCATAGTTTTGGTCATTTAATTACTGTTGTGGAATTTCAATTAAGGGTATTGAACCGAAAATTAACTTTGAATCGATAACCTTAATTTAGTTACTACTGCTAAATTTGAGGCTGAGAATTAAGTTGCTGCAAACAAATGGTTTTCTCAGTGTAGATAAGAAAATACCAAGCTTGAAATTAGTATATACCAGGTTGAATCATACATATCTATCTAGTAATATTAATATTTTATTAGGTTGCATATTTTTATACAAAACTCAAACTCAATGTGAAATAATTATAACCCCCCAAAAAATAAAATTTCTCTTTATTAATAATGCAATAATGTGTGTTTATGGTATTTGAAAATTATACATATATTTAATATCCTTTAATGATATAATTTATACACATACAAAATGTACATACGTATTATGTACAAAAGGATATAAAACTATAAAAAAAAAGTATTTTGTGGTTTTTTAAAATTAAAATTAAAATTTAGTTTATTTATTAAATAATAATTTCATTATTATATAATTATAATATATAAAGTGGTAAAATTGGTTACAATTAATATGTTTACTTTTTCAATTATTAAAATATTTAATGTGTAGACTTAATTATTATTATTTAAATAAATAAATAATTCAAAAATGTGATTAAAGTTGAATACATATTTGATTTTACCTTTGAATATACTTTGGTTGCGTGTTGTACATGTATGTATAGTATATAACAAAATAATAATTAATTAGATAAATATAATCCCTTTTTATAATTTTTGTTGTTGGTTTTAATAATATTTAATCGTTTTTATAATATAATTAAAATTAATTATATGATATTGCATTAATAAATTTTTTTTTTTTATTAAAATATTAACAGATTATTGTGGTGTTTTCAGGACAATAATGATTATATAATATGAAATTAATACAAGTGTTATTTTATTAATATCAAAATTTATTAATAATTTAAAGCTTTAAAATTTAATAATGTATTGGATTACAATAATTTGCTTTACATAGTACAAATACATGATAAATGAATAAATAAACAAAAACTTTCTCGATTAAGTACCACTCGTTTATATTTTTTAATCTAACAACACATTTAAGAGATTATAAATTTTACAAAAGTTTTTCGTCTTCATTATTACTATTGTAAATTTTCCGTTTTATCTTTTATTATTTTGTTTTTTTTTATTATTATAAAACGCGGGAAAAACTCACAAATTTTTATTGTACTTTGAAGAAGTATATAATAGTAGACGCTTTAGTATTTTTGTTGTAATATGAAATGAAAATACTTTAAACGAGAATACAGCAATTAGGAAAATGGAAAATAATCTGTTTAAGTTGTATATGTATATGAAGGCAATTTAAAATGTAAAACGATTTCGAATGAATAATTCGGAGCAATTTGTCGCTTTTATGGTACTCTGCTCGTTTTGTTATCTCGCAGTTTATTTTTTGGTAATAAAATCGAATTAAATTAGTCTATTTGTTGTTTTGTATGTTCTATTGTTTTTTATGGTTAAAGGCAAAAAAAAGGTTTAGCGTTTTGTAGAAAGTTAGCATCGAAACTAAATTCTAATATGAGTTTAATTCATGAATTGTTTCCAAATTCAATATTAACCAAAATTTCTTTGTTGTGGTTTCTCGTCACAACACCAAACCAATTTTATATTAAAAATTTATTTATTATTTTGTATACTCAATTTATATTAAAATTTAATAAACAAAAACGAATTTCTCACTCCTCTTGTATTTCGATAAAAATATTGTGTGTACGAAAAACCGTGGAAAATATTTACTTACTTAAAAATTTTTAATTAAGATTGTAACAAAATATTGAATTGACATATAAATTATCAGTTCATTGATTTTGGGAGAACTATAAAAAATGACATTTTTATTTCGTAGGGTAAATTTAATGAAAAAAAATAAAAAATTTAATTGACATTTTGAATATGAGACGTTGGTGTGAGAATATAGAATCCGACTACATACTAAATTACGCATGACAAGCCCATACCCTAGGAGCAAACTATATCTACAAAATTACAAGTATAAATTTAACGATACACAAAAAAGCTTATCATATGAATACATTAAAATAATTATAAAGCACAAAATATTATCTTAAGCATACACACATTTATATAAGAAATATGTAAAAGGTCTTACGTATAAGATGATGGCAAAAACTTTTTCGTTCGTTCTGAATTAATACAATATGGTATACTCGAATAAGGATACACACTTAAATACTTAAAGTCTTTAAAAATTGTAACAAATTTGTATTATTCAAATTACGAAGTTTTTAAATTTTTTGTTCGTCTTCTTCGACTTTTTTTATTATTTCGGTGATTAACTCTCAAACGAACACCCTTATAATATTAAATATGTATGCGGTAAAAATAAAATTTTTTTTTACTCTAATTTAATTTAAATAATACACAAGAATAATAATTTCAACATGATAAGAAACAAAAGTTTAAAGTTGTTAGTTATTTTTAAATTTCATAACCTAAAACTATGTATGTCGCTTTGATCTAAATTATTGGCAGTTGAATTATATACAATTTAACAAAAACAGAACCTCACAATAATTTTTTTCACCCTTATTAGTATAAACAGGTACATCTTGTGTTAATAATAATAAAATAAAGTAAACATAAGACGTCTCGATATCATACAACCTAATCTTGGTCCACAAAAAAAAAATCTGTTAAATCCATATCCAGACAATAAATATTTACTTAAATTAGTTTGCAAGCAATTATACGATAATCTTATTTCTAACACAATCATTTTCCATAGTTTCCCTAAAAACCAAATTTTCATATTAAATTTATATTCTGCTTATTATAAATATACTGTTAGATGGTTTTGAAACAATGTCTTTATTTGTTATATGTGACATTATATTAAATAAAATAGTTTTGTTCCTACTAAGAAGATAAAAAACTATCGAAAAATTAGGGGTTGGCATATTTAAGTATAAAGGGTTTTTGGTGGAAATATTTGAGTTTTTCAAAAAATATTATTAATTTTTAAAGTTTCTTATCAGACAATTTCAGATGTTTTTAGTTTTTCATTTTAAGTTTTATGTGGTTTTAACCCTTTCTGCAAAAAATACCAAATTTATTTTTAGAATATAATAATTTAGCCAACATCTAGGGGTTATTTAGTAAAAAGATTATAAAACTTTACCGGTCCACTGTTTCCATTACTACCACACAAAAAAAAAAGTTAATTTCCTCATAAGTTGAGCATAAAATTGTATGTACAGTTACACATGTGGGTCGGCTATTGTTTTAATTAATGTTAAAAGTCGATACGAGTTATAAAGAGGGTAATTAGAGGGGATTGAACGATATTATGCTCGAGTTTGAATTTTACGGAAGATTTGTCATTTCTCATCCCCCGATTCAGGTTCCTTGAATTTTGCACAGGAAACACAATCCGCAAATCCGGACATAGTGCTTGTGCACGTTGCCTTGAGACATAAATCGCAGATGGCTGTTGCTTTCGTTTCTCTGACCTTCGTTCGGTACCTTTTGCTTAACTCGTGCACGACGCATTATTTCATCTGCATTTGTGAGAACCGTAGCTTAGAAATAGATTTTAACTTGTAGGCATCAAGTCCATTGCAACATTGCTCATGGAAGGCTTCAGTGGAAGTTTTCTCCGGTTGTTATATGTATGGTTGAACCAACTTCTCCACTCCATATCTATCAGAATTTTTTCTTTTCTCTAATTTGTCGGTATTTCAAGCGGAATAACATAGTTCGAACAATCGGTAAGCTGCAATGTGAAATATGACCATCGGCAATGGTTAATTTTTTTTTAATTTCCCTTCCTCCCGAGTACCATTTTATTGAATGTGTCGACCTCGACACCGCCTTTCTGACGTTATAGTCGCTGATGGTAACTACATATTTTTTTTGTTCCTTTATTTTACTCTTCCAACAATTTCAAGGCGGCGGGCCAGATTTTTTCCGCGGGCTATAGTTTGGTCTTCGCTGGTTTAGTTTAATGCAGATTAGAAAATTTGTAATAACGTTCAAACTTCTGAAAACAATTCAAAATCGAAATTCTATTATAAATTAATTAAATTTTCTTGCTAAAGCTTGAAATTCAGTCCCTAATTCAACTTCAAATTTAGCTCCTTATTCAGTCTTAAAATTACCAAGCCAAAATTTAAATTTTTAAAAATTTTGGTATTATAATTCGAAAATTGTAAAATTGGTATTTTTTTAATACAGAATATCGTATATCGGGCAAATTTCTAAATTTTGTCAAATTCCAAATATTAGCAATTGTTTGCAACTTCTAATCATTATTTGCTGTCAGAATTTTTAGTTTTAAATTTCTTTTGTTTGATTCGACCTACTAACTATTCAACTTGCCTTATTTCAAGCTTCCGAATTTGTTCAAATTTTAAAGTTATATTTCGTGCGTTCGAAACTTCACAGTTACTAAAAATATATTTTTAAAATGTAAAATGTATGAATTTCGTAAAACCCTAAATTAAAGAAATATGCTTACCTTTTCAATTCTATTCTAACTGTTCATTTTCTGGATATTTGAATATTTTTCGATTTTGTAATATGATTTTCGAATTTTCTCAAATTTAAATAAATAAATTCATTTACATTTACAAATCTTGATATCACGTCAATTTCTAATTAGAATTTGAAATCTTATCGTTTTAATATCACGTCAATTTCTAATTAGAATTTGAAATTTAAAAAGCAGTTTTTTCTTATGAATTAATGAAAATTTTAACCAACTTCAAATTGTCCGTGTTAAATTTTAAGTAGTAAACCCAGTTTAAGTTTTTAAACTCAGAACTCGAAATATCGTAAATACTTCGGCTTGAATCTTTTTAACCTATGTTACCTACTCAAATCAAGCAAATACAGTAAACGCCGTTTTAAGCCACATTCACAATTTTTTCCATATTCCAAATTTCGTAAAATTTGATACCAGAATTCAATTAAATTTTCAAAACTTGTTTCATTATTGAATTTGAATTTTGAAGCTATATTATTATTTTTAAAATCTCGTGTACACATTTAAAAAACACCAATTTACATTTGATATGAGAGGTCAAGTTAATAATGTTAAAAATGTTAGTGCCAGAATTTAGAAATTTTAAATGCAATTTCTATAAAAACTAATAAATTTCGACATTTTGCTGACACATGAGAAATATCTTACAAGCTAGAGCTAATCCTGAATTTAATTCATTGCCTCAATATGTATTCGAAGGTATTCATAAAATTCCAAGTTATAATTCGAAATTCGGCTCGAAAATTTGGGAGTCTTCAGAAATTTAGAATTTAACATACTAACTGTTCATATTTTGAAGATATTAGCAAACTTGTTTATTTTAAAACAAACTAAATTTTCGAATTAAATCTTATTTTAAAATTAAGGATTTTGTTAAAATTATAATTAAATTTTTTTTCATTTTTCTGAAATTTGAAAATTTTAGCAAACCCTGTTTTTTTATATGTATATGTATGTATGTACAATGCATCTCTTTTACTTCCAAAGTAAAAAATAAATTGTTCTCAGAATTTAAAATTGAAACACTCATTTTTGTATTCAAATTTTATTACATATTTGAATTCTGAAAAATATCTAAAATTGACTGACAGTGTAAATTTTCATAACAGAAAATTTTGCGAAAATACTTAAAACTGAAATAAATTCCGATTTCTCAAATTTGGTTTTAAGCTAAATTTTGTGTTTTTGTAAAAATACAAAATACAACTATTTTGGTGTCCGAATTTGTTAAGAAATTCCATTCGCTTTAAAATGCGTTAAATGTATATTTTGTCGTTTGGACATTTTGACAATTTCAAATTTGTCAAATATCTAAGAATATTTTTTGACAGAATTCGAAAATTCAATAGATTTATCAAACACTAGTTTAATGTTCTATTACTAGGTTTTTAGTTCAAATTGCGTTAATTTTTCAAATTCTGGTAACTAACAAGAACAAATTTTGTAACAGGCGAGATTTTCGTATTTTATACTCCGATATTTCTTTGTTTTAATTTTGTCAAGAATTAAAACAAACAGATTTGTCAATTCGAAACTTACTACACCTAATATTTTGATGTAAAATTTGGATTTCTACTTTGTTTTAATCAATTTTCAAATTTTCTCACATATAAAAAATTTATTTTTTTTTTACCCGTATTGAAAATTTTATAAGACTTTCCTTCAGTTCAACTACATGTTTTACTTCAACAAAAACAATTTTAACCAACTATAGCAGATTTCTATTTCGAATTGGTTCAAACAAGTCCCCGAATTTCCTAAATTCTAAAGTTAAGAAATTTTCTTCGAAATTCGAAAGTTAGGATAATTTTCGAAATTTGTCAATTTTTTTCTGATAAATAATAACGTATATTAGGGCAAATTTCCTAATTTCGTCAAATCTCAAATATTAACAATTGTTTAGAACTTTTAATCATCGTTTACTATCAGAATTTTTAGTTTTAAAATCCTTTTTAGATTCGACCTACTAACTATCTTGCCTAACTTCAAGGCTAGGAATATTTGTGGCCAGAATTCGAAGTACAGCAAGACTGACACGACTGTATCCTGAATATTTTAACAAAATCCGATATTTTTTCATATCGGGTCAAGATTCCTAATTTCTTCAAATTTCATCTGAAACTTAACAATTTTTAAAAATATTTTTTTCATCAAAAATTTTGTAGAATCCTAAATTAAACAAATTTGCATTCATTTTCAAGTACTTTCTAATTGTTAAATTTTTGGATATACGGCTAGGTTTTTCGATTTCTGAATTTTGTCAAATATCAAACTTTCCTCGTTTTCCAGAATATTTTAAAATAATTTCTCCTTAAATAAACGTCTTTTTGTAAATTATTTTAGCATAGATTAGATTCAAACCAGGTTTTTTGCCAAAGTAAGTGAGCGATGAGTTGGGCTTCGCTTCCAACATTGGGTCAATTACCAATTTTGTTAGATTACAAACCTTAAAATTGACCGTTTCATATACGTTGAAATTTAAAAAGCAGTTTTTTCTTGCACTAATAAAAATTTTAACCAACTTCAAATTGCCTTGCTAAATTTTGAAAGTAGTAAATATTTTTTTAAGTCAGAATTTCAAATTTCATAATTACTTCGACTTGAATCTATCAATCAAATTCAACGAACTTCGTTTCAAGCCACAAAACTTTTGAATTTTGGAAAATTAAATTTAATAAAGTTCATTGTTGAATTAATTTTGAGCTAAATTATTGTTTTTAAAATTTTGTGTACAAATTTAACAAACTCCAATTTACATGGGACAGGGGTCAAGTTAAAAATGTTGGCGTCAGAATTTACAAACGAAATTTCTAAAAAACTTTTAAATTTCGACATTTTGCTAATGCAGAAGAAATATCATTCAAGCTGGAGCTAACTCTGAATTTAACGACATTACCTCAATATATGTAGGTATTCGAATTTCATAAAATTCCAAGTTATCATAATTCGAAATTCCAATAGCAAATTCAGAATTCGGTTCCAAAATTTAGAAATTTTTAGAAAGTTAGAATTTAGCAGTACTAATAGAGATTCGATTCATATCAAAAATTTTATAAGACTTTCAATTAGCGGTAAAGAAGAATTTTGTGGTTCTAGGGCATTATTCAACCCAGTTAAATAATCTGCATGTAATCTGCCACACAATTTAGCACTGTGGAATGAGTGTGAGGTCCACCGCAATAGTTATTCCACCTTGCGTGCGCACTTCTCTGGTACAGTTGAAACCCTTTAAAAATTTATGTTATTGCTTTCAGAATCATAGAGCCCTTGAAAGTCTTTCTGCCTGTTGTATGTTTTAATTGAAAATAAGAAATCCAAAACTTTCAATGGGTGAAGAACAATTTTGTGGGAAGGCGTGAATTTTGTAGTTATGCCACTGTAGAGAGGACAGTTACATTTGGGAAAATTTAATAAAGATCTTCACACCGTCCTGCGCAGAAGAGACCGTGTTTATGGCGAGTAAGCGTATTTAGAAACATATAAATTGCATGTTAAGCTATTGGAGTAAACCTGGATTACGATATGGTTGGAAATGTGAGAATTGTACTGAAAAATTTTCGGTGGTTTATTTAGATCACTGAGATTTTGCAAATTTTTAGTTTGATTAATTTTAATAATATAGATTATAATTTTATCAAACTTGCAACGAATACTACAAACTGTAATGAAATAAAACATAATCAACTACAATGAAAACTACATGAAATTTTGTAGAAAAACCTAACCATTACGACCAAAAAAAAATCTCCATAAAATGTAGCAATTAAACTCCAGCATCCATAAAGAACTATACATAAATTTTAATGTTGCAACAATATTAAAAAATTTATTGGTATTTATTTTTTATCTCAATGAACAAATTTAAAGGCGTGGTGAAGTTAGGATCCTCTTTGGTTTTTGTTATAAATATATAAAAAGCATATAGTTATAAAAAAGGCGGAGCTTTTTTGTACACATAAACTTTATGAAAGCTCTCTAAATTATCTCAATGCACTAAATCTATTGTTGTATAGTTAAATTAATATCAACATCATATGTGCACAAATAGGGTGAATCCGAAACGTTTTATTTTGACCAAATAAATAATTTGCTCAATTTATAATCAATCTGATAAAATAAATCGATGATGACAATATAATAAAATTAATACAAAAAATATCGAGACAAGATAATATATAAAGGAATCGAAATTCAATTTCAACAAAATCGAATTGGATCCAAGTTAAATTGTCTTATCTTTAATTCAATCAGGATTGGGAAATTATGGTATAGAAGTTAAGAGTTTAAGATATATTTTATAATGTAGATGGCTCTGGCATGTGTACCGAACAAGACGTTCAATACACAAATAAATAACAAACATACTTTTATTGCATGTTGATACCTAAGTCGCACATAATATTTACATAAAACATAAAAGTTATGATATAATAAATAAATGTTGCAACATTACAACCCCTTTTTATGTATCCGTATAAGTATTTCCATATACATATTTTCAATTCCTTATACGATAACGATTTAACGATTGTTGATTTATCTGTTGACACTCCCGTAAGCAAGTGAATTGGCATAAAGGGATCCATTTAATGTGAGTTTGTTTCTTTTGTATACATAACTAATTTTAAACTAATCAACCTATATGAACGCCACACATATCACAACATGCACACACAATATAAATGTGTTCAACAAAACTTTATTCTTGTTATTTGAAACATGTGTAATTTAGTTACGAGGATAAATCACCTCACCTTGTAAATACAAGAGTATACAAAAGACAGAAAGTTCGGTACACACACATTTATACAACAGAACAAAATGTATAATTTAATAGCTCGCACTCTCTAAAATTAAATTTAAGATAAAACATTTTTGTTTTAAATTTATTATTCCAATATTCCTACTTTTACCTTCATTTGGTTTATTTAAATTGATAATATATTATCATTGTTTAATTAGTAAGCCAAACCGAGTGTAATAAAATTTAAAATGTAATTAAAAAAAAAATTAAATTTATATAAAATCCTTTTTTATTTTTAATTGCTGTTGGTGCCTTCCAAAAAATAACAGTAATGAGAATAATAATTAGTTTTCTCTATGAACATAACTTCAAAATATAGTACACGCAACTTGCAAAAATGAATCACACACTTTTGACAACAACAACATACGAAATTGACAACAACAACGCTGGTACGTAATATTAAAAATGAGCAACATTTAGGGGTTCAGTTAATTTTATATACGTCTACGTTTATCATTAACAAATTATTTTGAATTTAAAACATTTCTCAGATAACATGGTTTAGACACGGGTTAAGACTTTAATATAGTTTTCGTCGGTTTTAAATGTATACACCATATTTTAAGTTAAAATGAAATTATAGGATTTAAATGATTCTTGATTTTGATTTTGTAAACTAGAAACGTAAACTCAATAAATACATAGGGTTTTCAAGTTTGCCCTTGAGATTTATTTATTGTTATCGCGTATGCAAAATGAACTAGAAACTTGCGTCTAACGAAATTGAATGGTAGTGCTGGATCATTCAATGTATCTCAAGATAGTCAAAGAATAAAATTAATATTGCCAGTATATGCACCAGGAAAAATCTCTAATTGAAGTACGTTTTGAGGAAAAGCTCTAACTATCGTTATATACTTTCATTGCACAATACTTGGTTAAGCAAACTATACGTTGTTAACCCATAGTCGTAAAGTGTTTACAAATTTTACTGGAATATTCACTAGAAACTCATGATCGTTTAAACCGTCGTCATTTTTTACAGATACAATCGCTTAAGAACTAATTTCTTCTGTATGCTTTCAATTCATCAAGGAGCATTAATTAATTAATTGAACATCTTCGTGTACTGGTAAAACTGTGACCAAAAATATTGGTAACTGTGTAATTTCCCATATCATTTCGCTGAACATGTTATCGTATGTCCTTAACGCAGAAAGTTAGAGATTTTTCTACACTGTTTCATTGCAATACAAACTCTTCTGTCATACTTTCTTTAGAACTTTCGAAAAATTTCGAAGGATTTGCCGGATTCCAATAGCCAATTATTGTTACTAATAGTTATTGTAAAGATTTATTTACCAAATAACTTGAAACGTGTTGCAAGCAAATATTTCACTCTGTTGGTCTGTCTGTCTATCAGTATGTCTGTCTGCCGGTCTGTCTCTCGGTCTGTCTGTCTGTCGGTCGGTCAGTCGGTCTGTCTTTTGGTCTATCTGTTGGTCCACTATCTGTGCCCTCTTTAAAGTCTAGATAGTTGTTTGCAAATAATATTTTTACAAATATCTCAAAAATATAAAATTTACAGAACAACTGTTATGTGAAACGGAAAAAAATAAAAAAATTGTAAGAAATTTGCTTAACTAATTTTCAAAATTCCCCGTTCGTAAAATAAAAATTGTATATTGGCCACACCTCAATTTTTTATTTGGCTAAGTAGGGGATAATTACAAAATAATAGGGGGCTGTTATGTTTATATAAGTGTCACACGTTAAAGAAATGTTTAATAAATTCTAGAACCTAGATACATGCTATTAAATTATCAAGAATTGCTGCAATTATGCTACAATTGCGATTGATGATACCTCTAGCAACAGGTTTCGGACCACGAACGACGATTGCCATGGTTGATACTTCTAACAGTAGTATTTGAACCCCATAACTGAATCCACAAATTTCGAGACAAAAATCTAAAATCTGCAATTGCGCTCCGATCGTCAACCGACAAATTCTGGGCCCAAAACCTAAAATCTGTAAATTTTTCATGCTACATACGGAGAAGAGGTGGCTAAAAAACTCTAACTAACACTCTGTGATTTGTGTACATATACCAAAGGGTTGTTTTTATTTTCATTAAAGGATAATCCCTCCTCTCTTGTAAAGGGTTATATGTACACATTATTTGTTTAGCACATAATACAAATTTATTATTTAAGATTTATTCGAATTAAAATGTAACATGTTTTGTTTATTATATTATAAAAATTGTATTTGCTTTTTTTTACAAATTACAAACTTTTCGTTTTGATTTATTAAAATAAAAAAAAATCTGGAGAATGGGGTAAAACTATTTGTTGGCGCTCTTGTTTATCATCCCATAACTTGTTGTATTGTACTAAACCCAAATGTTACAACTCATTTTTACACATAATTATAATTTATCTGTCACAAAGAGTATATAGAAAAATATAAAACATAATAGTCATTAAAATAACAATACCTCACCACGTGATGATGATAAAATGTGGCATAAAGACGATATATAAGTCTGTTCCATGCACAATAAGAAGACAAATTTTTACGATCCAACAGACAACATCCAGCGCAAAAAATAAAAATCGAGACAGAGAGAAAACAAAAATGTTTATACGTACATTCAGGCAATTTATTATCATTCTCATTTTTATTGGATTATCCTATTTGGTTGATGTCTTTTGGATGTATAAAAACGACGAGTTAATATAAAAATCTTTGCAGTGTCTTTGATAAGTGGCTGTTTATTGGGTGATTTGATTTTTATTTTGATATAAATACTGTGCGTTTGTATATTCAGAGGTTTCCGGATCAGGATGTTTTAACATAACCATATGATACATAAACATACACATTAACGTTTTTTTTGTATTCAACACATGTTAAATGAAAAACAAAATACAGAAATAAATAAAATAAAAGTTGTATATTCCCGAAACTGTGAAAGCTTTTTATTTATGACCAAACGAAAACAATAAAATATGATAAACGGCTGTTTGTATTTATTTTGTTTATATAAAAGAAACATGGTTTTAGTTAATAAATTATTGTACATAAAAATAATAATTTTCGATAAATTATACAACTCTATTAATTTTAATTTATTTTTTATGATTGCTTTCTCGGGATTTATACACAGGCATCGAGGAACTGAAAAAATGTATATGTAAGTTATTTATGTATATAAATGATAGCTTCATATGTGCCTCGACATTATTATTAGCCGGACCATTTTACGGATTCCTTCATATCGACTAAAGCTTGAAACTGTTCAAATCGTTGAAATGATAACTGGATCATAGCGATCCACCCGATTTCTTGCATTTTTAAATATTCAGAACATGTTGAACAGAGTTCTTTGCATTTTGAGCAGACATCGAATTTGAGGTTTATTTCTCGGATTTCAGAAATCGTTTTTTTACAGTTTTAAACCTACTTAGTAACGTGAAATGAAATTTTCACTGGTCTCCAAAAAATACAAGAAAAATCAAACGTGAAAAAGCTGGTTTGTCGAATTTCGTAAAATTGTAGATCATAGTTTTGGAAACGCTGGAAATTTCCCCATAGGTATCTGTCAAAATCAGAAAAATACCTTTCCGATTAAGGGATATTTCCGATTCGGTAAGGGTAGGTGGACACAAAATCGCTTCATGGGAATGGGGTTTTTTCAAATTGGAAGTAAACCAAATTGTATTTATTGCTTATTTCATTGGTAAAAAAAATTAATTTCAAACCAAATATTTTGAAATATTTTTAATTAAGAAATAAGTTGAAAAGTCGTTGATTAATAAGGAATTAATATTCGCTTAACAAACACAAAACCAACCCAAACAATTACCCAGCGTATTCTCATATAAATAATCGGTATTATTTTATAATTTTTGTGTTTAAACAATATAAAATTCTATCACAAATATCTATGTCTTTGAGACCGAAATCGACACTTTCCGCGACTTTACTGAGATCTTTCGAACCGTTCTTACAAGTGTTTATAACCATTGTAGGTGCTCAGCTGAACGAACGTTTTTATATACCATGATTTTTGTTGTTTATCAAACCATGTTGTAATTAATTAAATTTTTGATCAGCAGCAACCGCGGCATGGTAGGAAACTATCTCAACCACTGCTCTACATTCGATGACATAAATATAATTATATAGACAGAGGCGGCTGGTCCATGAATTCATTGCATGCGTAAAGAAAATCAGACATTTCAGTACAAAATAAGCGCGTAAATCAAAATTTTTTTCGCCATCAACTCTTTGATCGAACCATAACAAATCGGCAATCTGCCTTATTGTTTTCATATCTTTCCGTTCATCTAATTTTTAATTATAATAATCCCCAACAAGTTTTAGGCAACAAAAACTTGTATTCGTTGTTTAAATGAAGAAAAAAGCAATTTTAATTGTGTACCTAAGAGATAATAATATTATAAGAAGAAATCGTTTACCGATATTTAGAGTACTATGGAGCTCAATCACGTGTAAAATGATCAAGTGATCATAAATTAAGACTTTTCAAAATTTGATTTAAATTCTTGTTCCAACAACGACTTTACTATTTTTGGTTGATTCTGCTTCGTAAAAATATCCAAATGGCCCTACCAATTGTGTTTAGCGAATAACATGCATAAATACCGACGTATCACTCATTTTATATGACATTACGCAAATGAACGCATTTTTAATTTCGGGTAATATCGAGAAACAAAATCGAATAACTTCATGCCCGTTAATTTACATTAACCCAAAAAACGCTAAAGCACGAATTTCGAGAATCTCATCCAGCAGCGTAGCGGCTCTTTCTACAAAAAGTCGAGTGGATTGACAATGTTTCGAAGCGAACCCGAGTCTGTAATTGTCAGGGTTCAAAACCTTGCTTAAATGTTATTAAATAAAACCAATTATTTTATTAAATTCAAGATTATTACATTTTTACATTTCTACGTAGGCTACTGGCAAAGAGAGTGCTGATCGCAAAATTACGAAAATATTCGGAAAGCACCCCGATAGCTTTTCCTGTGTTGTCTCGTTTTGGAAAAGCCTTCAAAAAGCCTGGATGCTGGATCTCAACGGACAAGTCAGTTTCATTCTTGCTGGGAAATTGGAAATTTTTATTGCAAATATGTTTATCAGAAAAACATATAGATTTATGCGTGAATTTTAGCGCCTTTGTTAATTTTGCGTGTAAAGCAAATGCCTATTTCTCCTAGGTGGTTTTCGAAAATATTAAATGATCACGAAAAATTATAAAATATCGAAAAATGTCTACTATATAATACTCAACAACAAACAAAAAAAAAAAAGCTGCAAAATCTCGAAAATTCCGTAAAATATCGAAAATTCCGATGTAATATCACGAAATAGTAGAGCATTTTGCAAATTCAAAGTAATATTGAGAAACTCTAATAGACTCGAATGATCTCAGGAAGGCCGAATAATCTCGAATCATCTTAGAATTCTAGAGTAATCTCAATACTCTCAAAATATTTCGAACAATAATCTTCAAAAATCTCAATGACTAAGATAGTTACAAATAATGATGAACCCCAAATAAATCTCGAATGCGCCTAAAAACCTTGAAAATCACATAAAATATCGCAACATTTTCAATGTACAAAATAAAACGGTGTTTTAAAAAAATGTTTAAAACCACCAAATACGAAAATCGGGACGCCTTGTGGTTGATTTTGTAAGCAATAAATGAGCTTCGAGATTTTTTCGACATTTCATTTTCTCACAATTGCGTTTTTAATCGCGAAACGTTTAAATATATCGGTGAACCTTAAACAGGCTAGGGGCTTTAAGCGAGCTTTATTTTATATTTTCAAATAACTTGTTTGTACTGTTTTATATAAAAGATACCACCTTTGGTGGTTTTTGAAACAATTCAAAATGCTCCAAAATGAAAATTAGGATTTAAAAATAAATTAAAACAAGAATTTGTTTTAACCAAATCAATTTTTGTACAAGCTAAGGCCTCTGATTATAGATATAATGTCCATAATAAGGTAATTTGATTGTAGACCGAATTTGTATGTGGAAATTTTACGGGGATTTCTAAGGGAAATTAGTAATGTAATGTTGATAGGTATTTCCACAGATTTCAAGAAAATGGCCTCTAGGTATAATCTGAATTTGCAAATTTCTATTTAACAATTAAAATTGAATACAGTAGCAATTGGAAAAAATAATAAGATAAGGGGTAACCAGCGAATCAGTAAAATCGTTACAGAAAATTTGACATATCGGCCACTGAATCCGTAATAACTGACAAATGCAGT
This sequence comes from Tipula helvola, assembly GCA_963556165.1. Classification (NCBI taxonomy): domain Eukaryota; kingdom Metazoa; phylum Arthropoda; class Insecta; order Diptera; family Tipulidae; genus Tipula; species Tipula helvola. The sequence continues at coordinate 345,953,212 of OY744483.1, read as the reverse complement.
ATTAAAACTGTAATGTGAACAGCAATATTTATTATATTGAAGAAGTTTGTCCTCTCTCATAAATAAACGAGCAATTAATTATCGTAATCGGGGCATTTGGAAATTAAATTTTCTATGAAATCAAATTAAATTTTCTATGAAATGTCCATAAATTAACAAGCGATCTTAATCCTAATTGGAACAGCAATTACGGTGCCGGACACCTGTTTTTAGAGATCTGATTTAATGTATTCTGACATATCCTTCATCTTGCGTGTTAATTTTCGCTTTGGTAAATGACAGCTGAACTAGACGAGAAGTTCTTAAAGATTCGCTGGTCCGCTGGTTAGTTTTTTCTTGAAGGTTTTACTGACTCGCTGGTTCCCCCTTAACTCAAATGATGAAATATTAAAATGTAGCTTCACATTTATCAAACATGAAGATAAAAGTGCAGTGAAAATATGTAGATATAAAAGAGAGACTTCTATGTTCTAATGCGAATAAATCATTTTTCGCTAGCTGAACTGCGCACTGGAAAGTGAAACTTGAATATCGCACTGGTTGTCAATTAGCTATTTAGCCGTGATTTTGACTTAGTACATACTGAACCGAAATTTTTCTAAAATAAACAAAATCGCTTTTGCAGACGGACTTTTTATCCAAAATGTTTAATGTTAATTCCCAAAATTTAATCCTTTATTATTTAGGATACTCATACATACAGTCACAAAAATGTACTAACTAAAACATTAAATTAATTCCCTGCCACCATCACCATCCCCACGATCCCCGATAAAAAAAGGATAATTTAGATATAACAATTTTTCTTGTATTTTTTTTTTATATAAAATAACCCTCCAACCACACTATCATGGCTAATGAATGGCTTTCATTTAAAATGGTCATTTGTTATTATTTAGTAGGAGCAGCATGAGAATAGGATAAAAAATGTTGTTATACATAATATATCCCTGAACCTTATGATGGTAAATTTGTTTTCTCATCAAGACAAAATAATTTATCTTTTGGTTCACACAAGGGTGTTAGGATATAAACTAATTTAAAGGATTTTTTTTTAAATATAAATTACATTACATAAACTTTAATTAATTATTAATATTTTTGAGTTTAATAAAATAACCCCAAGGCTGGTGGTCATTTTTATATGTATTATACATGAATTAATGAGGCAAATGATTTATTTTGTTAGTAAATGTATGTATGTATAGGTACAGACTAAAGATGTTGGTATTGCGTGTCCATCCTCAGTAATTATTTTCAATTATCTTCTCCAACCGTACACATAAGAATAAATAATTTACAATAACATCATTTATTTTGTATAAATAACACCTGCATCACATGTCCAGGTAATTAATATTATCCCGTACATGTTGTTTTTTTCCAGCAATTAATCGATCCGGAAAACGGAATATACTACATCAGCACAGTATGAGGATTTTCATTTATATCACCCATTCGTATATATTCGTATATAGGTAATTTATTTCATGTCTCCTGTATTTTGTTTTTATTTCAGATAAACTTCGTGTTGTAGCATTGGACCGAATTACCGAAAATAAATCTCAAAGGATTAATATTTAGTCCAAATCATAAATTTTTGTTGGCGATTTGTTTGTTAATCGCCACCATTTATTCCATTTCCTCGCTAAATCGGAACGTGGTGGATGGAAACGATAAAAATGTTTAACAATTGTTTGTGTATTTTCTGTGTATGTGTGTGACTGTGTATAAATAAGAGAATCAAGTAATGTTAATAAATTCATTTCGTTTTCGATTTTAATTGGGGATGATAATTTAATGATAATAAATAAATTCGAATTGGTAATTCGAAAATGCAATTAAAGTTTACAGAATCCTACAACGATTAAAATCTAGTACATTTGCGGGTATATGAGAATTACAATAAATATGGGTAACAAGAGCAGGAATTCTTTCGAATTTAAGAATAATATAATTTTGTAGAAAATAAAACCGCACCTTCAGGAGAAACCAGGAAAGTTTAAATATTAAACTTAATATTTTACGTATAAAATACATACATAGAAAAAAATTGTTCTTATCACAAAAATATATATTTCGACAATTTTCATTCTTTATGAACCCGGATTCAATTCTTTGAACCAATCACCCTTGGTTTTGGTTTCTATTTGCAACAAGAGTTGCTTGAATCCAACATTTTTATATGTCTTTGAATTTTACGTTCTGTTAAAAAAGTACCGCGAATTGTTAAATAAAACACTAATTTTAAGTTCAATCATAAAAATTTATTTTGTTGCCCTCAAAGTATTTCCCATTCGAAGGTATAACATATACCAGTGTTCATCAATGGAGTCAAAACGGGTTGCAAGGAGTGGCAGTTTGAGTCTGGAAAACAGGAAAAAGTCACATGGTGCTAAATCAGGCGAATATGGTGGTTGATCGATGGTATTTATTGAGTTGTTTGCATTATATCCGTTCAAAATTGTGGCTCGGTGTGATGGTGCGTTATCGTCGTGTAAAATCCACGATTTGTTTTCCCACAATTCCGGTCGCTTTTTTCGCGTCAGCACCAGAAATTTCGTTTGCAACACAAAATTTAGGGCAAACTGAAAAAGCTAAAAAATCGGCGTGCGCTAATGAGGTTGACTGACTTAACCAACTGCTGTAAACAGGCTGGTTGACAGATTGCGCTCAAATTTCGCACCATAATGAAAGGCAGTCCTAATTTTTCGACAGAATGTAAAGCAACTGAGATTTGAACTCGGGTCGAAAAAAAAACTCTTGACCCTTCCGTTCCTGCCCCAAAACCTTATGATGGCTATCGATTAAGTTTAGGCTGCAAAAATTTAGAAAATTTTACTAAGCTCCAAATATAAAATTGGATGTTTAATTAAACACCCAAAACCTCATGTAGGCTGCCGATTAGGGTGTGGTTGCAAACAATTTTTAAAATTATACTTAAGCCCTAATACAAATTTAGCTGTTTAATTAAATCTATATTGTTGGCCCAAAATCTTATGGTGACTATCGATTAAGCTATAGCAGCAAAAATTTTGAAAATCAAATTAAGGCCTAAATTAAAATTAGATGCTTAAATAAAATAATATATTGTTCCTGTTCTAAAACCTCATAATGTCTATCGCTAAAATGTAGGAGATACTAGTATAAGGGTCAAACGATGTTTAACTAAATTTGTTTTTGCCTGGCCTAAAACTTTACGGTGGCTATCAGTTTGGCTAATGGCTTCACTATAAATTTGTAAACATATAGAAAATTCTACTAATTCCAAATTATAAAATAAATTAATTAAAATTTTCTTGCTGGCCCAAAAACTTATGATGTCTAAGATAAGGCTTGATGAAGTTTTAGGAAATTTTAATGGACTTTAGCAAATTTTAATAGACTAAAAATCTAGATTTACTGGTAAGAAGGTCATCCAATTCCAAAATTCTATACTAAAAAAAACTTAAATTTCTCTTCTATGTTCACCAAGAAATCTAATAAGGATCGCGAAATAATAAATCGCTCCTTAAAATTATTTTATGCGTTTGTATCATTCATTTTATCCATCCCTTAAATACCCACGTCAAACATATTTTTTGGTAATCATAAAGCGCCATGCTGAAAAAATAATATCAGCAACAGAAAATCTCTCCACCAAAATTTGTTAGGTATAACTATTCTTCCCGCACTATTCATCCCCAGAAATAGAATGTAATTTCTGGAAAAGGAAAATTTATGTTGTGTGCCTCAGGTCGATATTTTTGACAAAAGTCTTCTCGCGAGGTTATTTTTCAAGTGCCGTTCAGTTATGAAAATATTGTGCTTCAATATTCTATCTTTATGTGCTTCTATATTCTATTCTAAAAATGAAAAATATATTCATTATTCGGATTCTAATGTGTAAGCATTTGATCTTAGTAGTTGATGTATATCAATGCCATTCTAATCATTAGGCTGTTGAAGCTGTAGCCCTAGGTGTGGTGCCCTTTTTCATTTATTGAAAAATTATCATCAAGAGACACGTTACGAGTTCAATAAATTTCGAATTGAACCACGAATATACACATATACATAAGATAAACGAAACTTTCATTTATCATGCAATGGTATCTAATAAGCTTTAAGAAAATTGTGAATGACATTATTAAATCAATAATTAGTTTGTTATTCAGATCTAAAATTATTGAGTTATAATGTGTCTTGGCTGTAAAAATGTTAGTTACCGTCTTTCAGGCGCAACAAAGAAATTATTTTCTATTTACTGAATATCTGGACCAGAACCAAGTTTTTCCAATGAGCAAATTCAAGTTTCCTGGTTGTGATAACCCAGAATTTACATCAATAGTGTCTATAAAACGATTAAGGAAAATGAGCTTTTCGTGATCAACAAAATATGGTTGATATCTAAATTTATTTACGAGTTTACATTGTATGTATTACAACAGCTGATAACTTTTGAACAATTTTGATTATTAAAATCAAATGAATTGGGTGCATTCCTTAACTTAATGTGTTTCAAACGTTTTTTCGGAGTTTTCGTTGTCTTCGTTGTCTTTCGTTGCTAGTTGTTTTAGGCGCGATTGATTATTTGTATTTCGATCATGACAACTCATGTCAGGAAAATATACAGAAAGAACAAAAGGAAAATTCGACATTTTGTTTTCATAAGAGAATCACACACTTTTCTCATAAATCATCCAGGTTGAGTTAAGCTTTCTGACCAATTTCAAGTGAGCGGCATATAAAAAGCTCTAAAGAATGCACATATTTATATGTTTTAGGGTCGCTTAAGCCAGGAAAAGTAATTTTGAAGTGGGCCCTATTGGTCTGTTTGTGTGTCAAAATCGGCTACCAATCGGATGTTTATTGATCAAATTCTGGAATGGGATATTCAAATTTTCTACTTTCGGATCTAATGAATAATCGGAATAAGTCGATCCTTAGTATTTCGATTCCCGCTCCGAATGAAAAACAATTTGGGCACCCTAAAAATATTTAAATTTCTTGTTGTGAGAATATTAGCTTTATGAAAAATCGGTTTACTTGACTCATACCTTGACGTATTACACAAATTTCGTAAAATAAACTTTTGGGATATATTTATATGAAGTTCTTTAACCATAATAAATTCCACTCCAGCAAGTAATTCCATATAGCTAAGTCGTGATTGAACTAATGAATAATATAAATTCGTAAGCAACAATGTGCTGTACAAAATGGCTTTAACCTAGAAAGAATACAATTGTTAAGCAATAAATGGTTTTGTAAAACATTGATATGATCTTTGAAATATAACTTTTACCTCCAACAGACTCAAATTTTTCTATTGTTTGCTAGTTGACTCACAGACTATTTTAATTTGTTTTGTAACAAACATTATAGTACTTTGATTTTTAGTTTAGTGTTGTGGCGAATCCTTCCAATTATTCTCTGGTTTATCCATGGTTTCAATTTATTTAATCTATCATTTTTTGAAACAATGGTGGAGCATTTTGAAATATGATTAGCTAGAGTTGACAAAAATTAATGAAATGACTTAGAACGGCCATTTTCCGCAATAACATCCACCCATGTTCCGATTTCCAAACACTGTTCTAATTTCTCAAAATCCCATTCAAATTCAAATCAATATTGTGGTCACATAATTCAAAGATAAATGTTTCAGCTGTATAATTGGTATTACATATATCCGATTTTCCTCTAACCAAAAATGTGATCAATGCACGTTTCTTTACTGGTTGCAACTCTAGTATGCTCGTTGATTAATGATTCCAACCCCAAAGAATACATCATTGAAATATATTTATATTCGGATGCTCCAAGCTAATCTCTATTTAATATATTAATGTTGATATCGCCAAGCACCATTAAATTTTTTGATTTTATTTGATTGAGCTTCAAATTCATGATAAAAAATTTCCACAACACAACACTGCAGCCGATAAACTAAGTATATCAGCTCAAAGTAAGTATATTAGCTGAAAGTACTTGAAGAAGTATACTGAATGGAATTTCTCACATAAGCAAGCACTCCACCGGATCTATGTTCATTATTACAAATTACAACAGTCCAATAAATGAAATTCATGCAATTTATAAAAATTAATTTCATAACTTTTCATAAATTTCATAACCCGAGTTAAAAAAAGAATTTAAAATACAATAAAAAAACAAAAACAGGTAATTTATAAACTAAAAATTAATCTTTTTAAGCTTATTAATATTAAAGCATTTACGGTAGCGGTACTCATCCGATTTCGTAATTTTTCTTTAATAATTCCAGCAATAGAAAAAACCCGCTGAAGTGGATGTAGATTTCACGATCAGTAACGATTGATATAAATTGTCTATCCTTTTCGTTCTGTTTCCTTTATTTACCTCCAACATTTTCAACTCTCTATCAATTGCAATATCACTGTTATCTATAGTTGGTTTTCTGAAGACTGCAATATATACATTTTTGCATAGTTGTAATATTTATTATTACAATTCTCATTATTATCCGATTCCTCTGAAGTTGTATTATGTTCAACTCTTCTTTCAATTGGAAACAAACGATCCATTATAAAAAGAATGCTAATACCTTAATAGCAGTTGTCGATGAGTAATAGAAATATTCATTTGATTTTAAATATGCTCCATTATGTAAAAACATCAATAAAGAAATCAAATCTTTATTTCGGAACGAATTTTTCATGAATGAATTTTTAAATTCTTCTGCTAATGGTGTATCGTATTTATCTTTTCCAATTGTTAAAAAATATACATTAGAGTTCCTTCTGCAGTTATGAAATTTGAACTTTGCTTGCTTAGTTCCAGCACAGCCTGTTTCACTGGTTCCAGGTTCATAAACAATTTCTTTAAGTAGATTAACATTTGATGCTTTAAATTTTCTGCACCCAAATTCATCCAATGCACTATTAATTAATTCAATTAATTTTATAAATCGTTCAACAGCGATAACAAAGCTGCTCCAACGAGTTTTTATATCCAAAAGTAATTTAAGTGGCTTACCTTCTTGTATTATGACATATTTCAGCAAAATTTCTGTTCAAAGGGGCGACTTACGAAAACATTTTATAATTTTTCTTATTTCAGCTAACGCGATAGAATGACTAGGACGAAATAGATCAGGCATATCTTCGATCAGGAATCTTCGATATTTTCTTGCACATTCAATTCAATGTTATCATCGTCATCGTCATCTTCGTTTTCACTATCATTATCAGTAAATTCAACTTCTATAGATAGAATCATTAGGCCTACGTTTATTGTTAAATGTTTCAACTACAGATAGATGTATTCCATGGTTGAAACAACATTGGCTTTCTGCAGAAATTATTTTTCCGTATTTTATCATACCATGACGCTTGCGCCATCATGAACTGATGCGACAACATCATGATTGAATTCCACACCGTATTCTGCAAGTCGCTGAATAACCAATTCTTCTGTAAGTACAATTTGTGAGTCAATTGACTGCAACCGTACACTTTGGATATTTCGATGCACGACCCATAGGGAATTGTTTTCACTCTTAGTTCAACATCATTATTTAGCAAAATATAAGATAAATCTAAATTATTATTTTGATCTTGAAAAAATGAGTTAGATAATAGATGTAGGCTTATAAAATTTACAAAAAAAAAAAAAAATATTTTATTTCTACTTACCTGAAATTTTTCAAGATCTTTATACCAGTAATTCTTAAAAGTTCATCACCTTCAGCTCGCCTCAAAAAGATGTTCCCATTGCGAGTCCAGATATATTTAAAGCTCAGCAACTGCTTAAGATTTTTGGTGTCGTGAAATACTAGTTTCCTTTTATTACTGCTTAAACATTCGTTGATGTAAATTCTGGTTCCCATCGGTAAGCCGGATTTTGATATGTCAAATTTCTGCTTTGTTTTCGTTCGTGAAATATCCTGCTTAATTTGTTTTCTTATAAATTTTTCGTAAAGAGGTAGACAATTTTGTAACGTGGATGTTTAATTATTATTAAATTTCCGATACCATTAATCAATATCCGTCTTGTTAACATTCAAATCAATTCCTTTTTTAAGAAGATCGACATATAGCTCCTCGGTGTTTTCAAATTGTGCCAACGGGATACCGTGAATCTCAAGAGCATTTTGTAGAGCAAACTGTTCAAGGTAGTCAATTTTTGACACCAAAACAGTTATTTTATTTTTTTATGTTATTTTCTCGGCAATCAAATAAATTTCGACCAAATTTTTGACACAGTAAGGCTTTCCATCAATTTTAATTTACCGACAGATACTTTGCAATTCCATATTGATTTTTTATTATTCATAAAATCTATAGTTGTATTTCCACTCGTAATACAACTAGTGCTCAATTATTATCGATAATTTTTTACGAGTTAAAACCGCGCTGATAATTCAACGAGTGTGCAGCACGAGTTGAATTATCTGCGTCGGTTTTGGCGAGTAAAAAATTATCGATCATTAATTACAGCACGTGTTGTATTTAGTAAGGGAATACAACTTTCACAAAATATGCCATGGGAAATTTTACGAAAAAGTGATTATTACAGCAATAGTATTTAGATTGCCATGCAAAATACGTACAACAACACGTTATTATAGCGGTAGTATTACGATTTTCACCATAGCAACGCGATAGTTTTACGATTTTCACCATAGCAACGCGATAGTTTTACAAATTTTACCATAACAACAATAAAATCCTAAACAATTATCTCTAAATTTGTAGTTGTATTTCAATTTTTTTTATTATGATTGAATTTTTTATACACACATCAAAGGAAAAACCATGCAAATAAAAGCTTGTCAAATAATTTGCATACAACATGACACAAATGGATGAATTTTGATTCAATCGCTGACGGGAAAGTTGTATTCCCTTACTAAATACAACACGTGCTGTAATTAATGATCGATAATTTTTTACTCGTTAAAACCAACGCAGATAATTCAACGAGTGCGCGCACACACAAATTTTCAGCGCGGTTTTAACTCGTAAAAAATTATCGATAATAATTGAGCACTAGTTGTATTACGAGTGGGAATACAACTTTTCCGTCAGCGATTGAATCAAAATTCATCCATTTGTGTCATGTTGTATACAAATTATTTGACAAGCTTTTGTTTGCATGGCTTTTTCTTTGATGTGTGTATAAAAAATTCAATCATAATAAAAAAAATTGAAATACAATTACAAATTTAGACATAATTGTTTAGGATTTTATTGTTGCTGTGGTAAAATTTGTAAAACTATCGCGTTGCTATGGTGAAAATCGTAAAACTATCGCGTTGCTATGGTGAAAATCGTAAAACTACCGCTGTAATAACATGTTGTTGTACGTATTTTGCATGGCAATCTAAATATTATTGCTGTAATAATCGCTTTTTCGTAAAATTTCCCATGGCATATTTTGTGAAAGTTGTATTCCCATGAGAGTTTTACAACAACAATTGCTCGCGATATAATAGTTATTTATGGTACTAGTGAGCAAAACGAGATATTATCCATGAGGGATAAGTTTGTCCCACGAGGCGGATAGCCGAGTGGGATATTATCCCGAGTGGATAATATCTCTTTGCTCACGAGTGGCATACAACGTTTTATCCAATTTTGTTGAAATAAATGTAAATAATCGTAAATTAATAAGAAATAGTTCCATTTTGTGTTTTCACACTGTAGCATTGAATTTTGAAAAACATTTTATCATAGTGACCGTTCTTTAAATTTATGTGACGTGTTTTTTTGACGTAAATTACAAAATCTACGAATATTTTTCCAATGCCTACTCAACATTTTGTTATACAAAATATAACTCACGTTGCCCCTAGCGGGCCCTAAGGCCCGTTGTACATTTCAGCTAAGCTGAGCTAAGCGATGTGAGCTAAATTCTTATCCCCCGGTTGAAAATAAAATATTTTAATGGGAAGATATAAAATCAACAACGTATATTATGTGTATAAGGCAAGTTATCAGCTGGAAAGTGCAAAGGGTTGAGCTACTAGGCGAGCTAACTAAGCTAACGAAAACTACATTTCTCGCTTAGCTTAGCTGAAATGTGCAACGGGCCTTATACAATAACAATGGGTTATTTTACATTTTCTTTATTTGAAATCAGTCTAGTTATCGGGCTATTATGTATCAAAATTGGATAAACGAATTAAATAATTTAAACGTTATGACGCTGCTCACATTACGTAGATGACGCTGCTTCACTTTTAATTAACAAAATGTATTTTAGTTTTAACAAGCTATTAATAATACAACTATTACTAAGTAATTATCAATATTATTAATTGAATATTTATGTACATAGATTTTATTTACTTTTAATTTTGTTTGTTTATATACAGTTGTAATTTCTATTTTGAATTTTTTTTTTAATTATTCTAGTTATTGGTGAGATAGACTCAAAAAGACGCTCAATTTGAATATGTGCAAGTCTGCACTGATGATTTTCCTCATTCGTTGCTATACGAGTGTGAGATGCACTATTTTCAACTGGTAAGTGATTATAATTCTCTTAAAAGTATTTAAAACTGTTAAAATTAATAATAATTGGATAATCGGTTTTCTGCTCCAAGCAATTTATGACACTATCCTATAGTCTAGACAAACTATCAAAACTTATTGGAGTCTGCAATATTTTCACTTTTCAGAACGAAAATTAAATTGACCACTTTGAATAGCAGTGCACAAAGCAAGCTGCCGATTTTTCTATATTGCTACACCGTCTGTAGCGGAACAGTATATTTGGCAGTTCTACATGGGCAATATTGCTTCTTGTTGGCAATTTTGCCATTTTTGACTTTTTCTGAATGTTGTTGAGGTAACATAAATAATACAAATTATTACCTATCTTTGTAAAATATTTATGTTTCTGGCTAATTCAGGGATAACGTAATGTTTGAAATACAACTTATTATGATTTTTCTTCGGAACTTAAAGAAAAGAACAAGAAAGAAAATTAACTCAATTTATTTATATCAAAAGCTCTAGCTTAACTAACTGTATGAAAGCTATACTGTACAAACATAACAAAACATCAATCCAGATTATTAGAATCGATACGCTTTAGGTTTAGGGTAATAAATAATAAGATATTTGTTTTTATCTTAATCCCACGTCTCTCTAAACTAAACACATCACAATTTTTTTCCACGTTTCCAAATCCATCTCAAAAATGTTATCTCTCTATATAGGAGCTTTTTTTTGTTATAAACAAAAATAAATTACCCATATACATACAAAAAGGAAAAGCTGTAGCACATAAAACTTTTTGGAAGATTTTCATTTTTTCCTTTTGCTTCATATTTAAATTTTTCCGTATACACGAGTATGAACCAAATTCTGCGCATTGAATGTATATACAAAATTGATTTACCGAACCGAAAAAGGAGGTGTCCTGTATACAGCAACAAAAAAAAAAATACAAATAAACAGAAAGCTTTAGGCGTGGCTAATTTATGTTTTGATAAGGTGGAGCTTATTTAAAGCTTTTTTGTTGTTCGTTGGCAAAAAGCTTTTTATGGTAATTTTTAATTTTTATTGTTGTGAAAAGTTTTTTCTGCAAAAGTAACAATAATTTTATTTGAAAATTTATAAGCGCATGGAGACTATAAAACTATTTTAAAAATTTATCAAATATGGAAATTACTTTTAATTTTTCTTTGTGATGGTTTCATACATTTTTTTTAAAACTAAAAATTTGCTTTCAAAGTAGTTTGTTGTGATTTTTAAGATTAATCAATGACACTGAAAAAATATTCTGTTGGTCACGACGGATATGTAACATGCTTGGCTTCTGAAACACACATGAGCCAATTTTCGGAAATATTTATTATGCCTGAACCGAAAAATTAATTGAAACTGTGAATTTTGATGAAGATGCTATAAAGTTTGTCTTTACTTTGTAAGATAAATTATTGTATTTATGCGGCTCATACAATAAGTTGCTATACAGACAATGGCCTTATTCTTTCTTACGAAACTAACAAGACGTATGAAAATCTAACAATCTGAAACATAATTAATTCAAATTCGTATTAGCTCAGCAATTAGTTAGATTATATTTATAAATACGTTAACCTAGAAAATCTGTTCTGCGAAAACGTCTGTTTTTCGTCTTAAAATCTGCCTTGTTAGTTCATTGTGACGTAATTCCAATTTCGAATGGTACTTCGGGCTGAATTTATAATTTCTTTAACCGTTTTAATTCCGAAGTCTTTATGGATGTTGATATTTCTGATATACAGGCATACCTCGTTTAGCGCTCATATTGCGTTCCTGAAAATTGAGCGTTAACAGAAACAGCGTTAAAAGAGGTGCTGCTTACACTAAAATATGGGGTTACGTTCCTAATCAATTTTTTTGGTACTTATATTTGGTACTTATTTATACTTCATTTAAAAATTAGAAAATAAATTAGAATTTAGTATAACAAATCAGTTTCAATAAAAACCAAAAAATTTAACACATATCACAAAATAAAGGCGTAAATTCATATTTAACTATTTTTTTTAAAAAATGTGTCTAAGCTTGTTTGCTTAAATATGTAGTTTTCTTTTAAAAGTTCCATGTACGGTAATAAAGTGTTCATTACTCCTCGTTTTATAGCGCTGGACCTTTCAAAACTGGGATCATTTTCACTTAAATCTTCTAAGGCATTTTGGATTATCCCTAGATTATGTTCCAAACATTTTTTCGTTAAAATATTTTCTGTTATATCTTCTGTTTCATATAAAATTAAACAAATAAAACCTTTTAAAAAATATTTTAAAGGTAAAATAATTTTTTTTTTTCATAAAAACAAAAGAGCGCTATAACGAAACAGCGCTAAAAGAGGTAGCGTTAATCGAGGTATGCCTGTACTACGGTTTGTAATACTGCGAAGTATTTTTGCTTGCATCCTTTGCAGAAAGAGGATAGCTTTATATAGCAGGAGTTTTTCTGTTCTTCCAAACAGCCAGTCCACTTTAGATAATTTCAGTTTTATTTGACAGCTCTTTGATTCAATGTGCTTCCTCAAGGTCAAACTTCTATCAAGATGCAGACAAAAATATTAGAAGTTTGATTTTGTTGAGTAATTGCGATATTATTTAACTTGACCGCCAATGTATAAATGTTTTATGCTTTGGTTTATTTTCATTAGTGTTGATCTTCCACATACTATAAGTATAACCATGTTCCTAGCCAATTCTCAGTTTTTCTTAAGTAATCTTACAATTATCTTGATGCAATTCTTTTGGTAAACTTTTCAGTTGTTGGTAATCTAATATTGTTTATAATATTGTTATGTCTCTTTATAATATTGTTCAACTGTAACTGACGCTAATGGTCAATTTGCCAACCCAATTCTGAGTTCAATGCACCGATCCAACCCTTTTTCTTATTATATTCGTTCAAAAACACTAGGTGTTCTTGTCTAGTTTAACGGTTAATTTAGAACCACATTTCTATAATTTTAGTGTATTCACCTTTAATTCATACATAGTATTACATACAAACATTACATTGTAGTGCCGAGGATGATTTTTTAGCTTTGGCTAATAAGTGTTTGGGAACTAGTTTCTACCATGTTGGTAAATTGATCCCACAGATCTTAAGGGCAAGGCTTTAAGTTCCGAAACATGGTCAACTAGCGTTTATATTAAACCATTTAAGTATCTGAATTTTCGGAAAGCAGTTGTCTCAAACCAACAATTTCGGAACCCTACTGTAGACATCAACACTCACAGGGTTTAAGTGGTATTGTTTTAAATAAGAGGATGATTCTGCCGATATGCTCAAGACAAACTAATTCATCCTCTATTTATTGCCATAATGCATCCAGTATTCGAAGAAAAATTCTAAATTTTTTCTATTGGGCTTTCTCGACAACGATTAAGATGACATAGTTATTATTTGTAAAGCATGGCTTACAAAAAATTTCAATTCTGTCGAATATTTTCCATCTGATTACGAGGTCTATAGAAAAGACAGATATGATTTTAAGACCAGCCTTAAAGGAGGTGTGTTGATCGCCGTGAAAAATTTATATTTGAATGAGGTTATTAAAGTGTCATCCCACTCATAATCATTGCTGATTTCAATCTTCCTGGCATTGTTTGATTTGACGTTGATATCGTGTTTTCACGCCCTCTTCTAATGATCAACAAGCTTTAGGCCGGCACCCATTACCTTGCTACTACAGCAACCAGATAAGCAACAGTGAAAATTTAATTTTATTGAAAATCAACTGATGATTATGACCACAAATTCAGAGCCCGAAAATAGAAAATCTGCAATTGTGCTCCGATTTCGATGGTTGATACCTCTATCAGTAGGCGTTCAGACCTGTAATTATCATGCTAACGGGCATTTGGATAGCTCGAATATTTCTACACATTTCGTAGAAAATTCAATTTTATTGAAGGAAGAAGGAGAATTATTTGAGAAAAATTATTGGATTTGATGTTTTCGTCTGATGGTATGTAGTCCGACGGACATTTCAACGTGTGAGCGTCTTCCAATAATGATAAATACTTTTCATGAAAATGCAATACTAATTTTTCCCTTGATAATTCTTTTCATTTTAGTTGTAAGCTTCTAACATTTCTTTAGACGGAAAAAATGTAAACGAAGTCGTTTTGTTGTTCAAAGAACTACCCAAGACTGAGAAAGGTATGTCCCTTTAATTAAAGATAAACCTCGATTTCGTGAGCCATGGTGCAATATGAAACTGTTGCGCAATATGGCACTGAATTTTATTTTAGATGCCAAGCAGCTCGAAAGAAATTTAAAATTTTAAAGTGGTTCCTATATAACAACTATATTTTGCAAGAAAATTTTGGAATTTTCTAAAAAGGTACAAGGAAAATAGTTGCGTTTCCTTCATCGATGATTTACCAAAATTCATTGGCGAGTCAGCCCTCTGATATCAGCAATCTGTTCATCAAATATGTCGTTTGTGAACCAACCGCAACGTCATTTCCATCACATAATAGGTCTCCAGTTCCTTGTAATCGTAGTGGCTTTAATTTATTAACAATTACTGAAGTGGAGATTTATGATTACTTGTTTCTTCTTGATATAAATAAGGGCTTGGTCATGATGACATTCCACCCATCCTGATTAAAAATTGTGCTGAAAGTTTAGCCCTTCCGCTGACTCACATCTTTATGAAAACTTTCGGACTTGGATTTTTCCTGATCGCTGGAAAATATCCTTAATTTTCTAAGCAATGATGCAGAGATTTTTTTTTTTTTCATGTGAATCGCTGGTCTCGTTCTGTGGAAATTTATTTAGCAGGAATATTGTATTTCTATACACTTTTCGTAGAAACTGGATTATATTTACATAGTTCAATAATTCTGGTCTAAATATCTAAAATTAGCGATTGTGCTCCGATTGCGACGATTGATACCTCTCGTTAGCTTTCGGAACCAGTAATTGCTGTATCAACTTGCGTTTGGATCGCACTAAGTGAATTTGTCTTGTCAACTCTGGCTTACTGAAAATCTCGGAGGTATTTTTTAATCACAATATGCGGTTCCACATAAAAGCGGGACGATTTTTAGTTTATGCAACTGTGATCTGCATTGGATGACAATATGATTATGGTAATAGGAGCTACGGAGCCCCCAGTAGCGTAACTACAAATTTCGGGCCACCCGCAAAATTTTTTTGAACCCCTCAAAATGCTTATTGTACCTATGAACAAGCAAAGCTTTAAGTGAAAAGTTATTTATTCCTGTTGTCTAGTCTCGCATTAATTAAAAGTACTATCTGATTTCGAAAGTAGATGACACAAAACATCTTGCAACTCAATGCTCTGACGATTTCTAAATATATCAATAAAGCATCACAAATTTCGAAATAATCTCAAAAATGTCGAATTTTTGAAGTATCTTGAATATTCTTAAAAGTTCTCAAATATCGAATTATCCGTAAGTTTTGTTATGAAATGGTATACGCATAAAATATGTATCTGCAAAAATTGTCAATTAGCTTTAAGTTTGATAATTAATTTAAATAAGTTTGGGTTTTAACTTAACTTTTAATGTTGATCCTTTTCATACTCTTAGGTTTTTGCTAAAATATTTTATGTATATGCAAAAAATTAAGGACTTTTAATTTTATAAGCTTTCAACTATAAAAGCTTTTTAACCAAACCGTTTTACTCAGAAAGTCAGAAGTATGATTTTAGTAGCACAATTTTGGCTAAAATTTAGAATATTTGATCTTAAAGTTAATCAACAATCATCAAAAGCTTTTAGTTTTAAAAGGTTTACAAACTAAACCATTTTACTACGAAACTTGATATTATAAAGGAAAATGGTATTTTCAGATAAATTAGAATATTTGTTTTCAATGAGTTTTAAGCTTGGGTTTGAACCAAGTTAGTTTTAAGGGCTTTCAATTAGAAAAGCTTTTTAAACCAAACCATTTTACTCAGAAATTCGATTTTACATAGAGTAACGGAATTTACGGATAATTTAGTATAATTTGTTTTCATTGTAAATTTTCAAGAGCTTTTAATCAAACCACAACCCATTTCACTAGGAAACTTGGTATTATTATACTCTTTCATTTATCAAAGCTTGTTGAATCAAATCATTTTACTCCGAAATTTGGTATTAAAAAGCCGTTCTTTTGCCGTAAATTTGGGATAAATTTAGAATATTTGTTACAATGAAATTTGGGCTTGATAGGTATAAATTAATACTATGTATTTGGGTTTAAACTTAACATTTCTCAGACTTTTAATAATTTTAGGATTTTGTGACACTGTTTTATGTGCAAAAATTTTCAAGAGCTTTTAGTTTTAAGAGCTTTCACTGATAGAAACTTTTTAAACAATTTATCTTAAAATTACCCTTTGTAACGGAATTTTGGGATATATTTAGTATGTTTGTTTCCAATGTGCTTTAAGATTGATAATTAATTTATTCTTTTTAGGTTTGAACTTAACCTTTTTGAGCCTTTCCATAATTTGAGGATTTTGTTAAAATGTTTTATTTTCTATTTGCAAAAAATGTCGAACTTTGAGTTCTAGAAGCTTTCACGTATCGAAGCTTTTTAACCCAAATCATTTACTTTTTATTCTGAAATTTAGTTTAAAAGCAGGTTGGATTTTGGAATAAATGTAGAATATTTGTTTTCAATATGCTTTAAGCTTGACAATTAATTCATACTTTTTGGGTTTGAACTTAACATTTTTGAGCTTTTTAATAATTTCTGATTTTTAATAAAATGTTTTATGAGCATAAATTATGTATTTGAAAAAATTGTCAAGAGCTTTAGTTTTAAGAGCTTTCACTTATTGAATATTTTTAAACAAACCATTTTACTTTGAAATTTCATAAAACAAGTAATGACGGAATTTTGGGTAGGATTTAGTATATTTTGCTCAATGTACATTATTAAAAGCTTTAAGTTTTAAGAGCTTTTAAAACCAAACCATTTGACTTTTAGAGTTCTTGTTTTCAATGAGCTTCTAGAATAAACCGCGCGTTGCAATCTAGAAAACCCACGAAAATTTTAAAAAATTCCGAAAATTTGTGTAAATTTGGAATTATTTGTGAAGTAACTTAATGTTACTAATACTACTAAGCAAATTAGGGCTAAGCTCAAAAAAACAATATGCAATAAGAATAGAACCCTCGGATCATATCGAGTAATTTTTTAAATATCGAAAGGAAAACCCCCACCAAAAACAACCAAAAAAAAAACACCAGGCATTAGCATTTTCCTTATATTTAAAATAGTTTTTCTAAATAAACCGGAAAATTTATTTTTTATTTACGGTTTACTGGTAATCAATAGATCCGCTAAATAAGAAACTATAATACGAACGAATGCTAATTGGTTAAAGAGACTGACGGTTTGGCTCAAGTAAGGGAAACAAAAATTTATTTTCAATTGCGGTTATGTGTTTTTCTAGTTTCTTCTTGAGTTTTATGAACATCATAATGATATATCGCAAGCTGCTAACACCAGCAGATTACTATGTAAGCTCCCTTTTTCAAATCAAATTTAACATTTTCTAATCAAAACTTATTTGCAAAAGGTTGAATTGGCTTGATTAAACGAAAGGCTTGATTAATGGCTTGATTAATCAAAAGGTTGAATTGGCTTGGTAAACACTAAAATTGTTGTCGTTTGATGTAGATAGCTTTGGTTTCAGACGAGTTTTGCTAATTTTCTTCTAAATCTAAATACCGGTCAGAACCTAAAGCAATTTTAACTTCTATGTAGTCAGAACCGAGAAGAAATTATTGAGCCGGTCTTAAGAAAATATTTAATAGCAACAGGAACAATTTCTTCTTTTATTAAAAATTAGAATACCGCCTTTTCCTAAAAATTTCCTAGAAATGTACCGCAAATTTGAAAAGGTAAGCTTAATCTGAACTATCTAATCTTACATATAAACTAATAAAGGAAATTTCGTGGGCCACAAAAGTCATGGGACCCCCGGGTGTTGCGAGTACCTAGATACGCCACTGTAATCTCCAATATTTTACGTCCCAGTTTTGGATGGTGGTTGTTGCACAGAATATTTAATTTTGAGTGAAAGGGAAATTATTGAGTTTAACCCGTAAAACGCGTTGTGCGGCCCGTGGGACTGCTCTACTTTAAAAAAAAAAACATTATTCCCACTCCGAAATTTTTAGTATCGTTCTAATTGAAAAAAAAAAATAATATAAAATTGCGGTCCGCTGGAACACACAACTCTTTCCATGCAATTTTTTCCACGACGCACTTTACGGATTAATGAGATTGAAAATATATTTAAAAAAATATAAATCGCCTGAATGTTTGTATAGACAGTCAGAAATACCTTCAAATTAAACGATTATATTGTTTATGGTACATCTAGTTCTTCCAAAGATATTTTGAATATCAACCAAAATTCAAACAACCCACAACTATGGGTTAAAAATATTGTCCTTTTTCATTTTGGCAATATTCTTTTGATTTCTTTCCCATTCCTCTCCCCAGTCATTTTACTGCTACTTCTTTTGTTTTATATCATATCTAGATATTTGAAAACCAAAACCAAACATATAGATACAAGTAAGAGAGACAATAAAAATGTTTTTTAATCGAAAACATGTCAATAATCGAAAAGAATATGAAGTTAAATAAATGATTATTTTAATAGAAAACGACTTTTGTCTCTTAAGATAAAAGTTTTTTGTTTTGTAGCGAAATTAAACAGATATAAGATGTTATTGTCGTATATTGCTACGGGGTAACTGTGGAATGGAGGGAAGAATATAATATAGTTAATGTATAAGAAAATAAATAAATTATAAATGTTAATCCCCGCAAGTATAATATAAACATATGGAGAAAGTGTCAATTGTGTTTAAGGAAAATGTTAAACGATAAGACAGTTTTAATAATAAGTCACTTTAATTAAAGTAAATAATATAAAAATCCTTCAACGATTAATCACGGTATAATATAATGTCCCCGCCCCCCCCCCCCCCCCCCCCCCCCCCACTCATGTATATTTTAAAGTCCATTAAAAATGTCGTAACCCTCAATTAGTGTTTTTCGTGTATCCTCTTCTTGCTATACTACATATATGTACCTATACATGTATGCTTTTACATAAACATAATTAATCTTATAAAGCAAGTTAGGGTTACATGAGTAATATGTGTATGCGCTCGCTTAATCCATTGAAAATAATAAATTCATTAATATTTATTTGAAGTTTTTTTAATCGACAATAACAAGAGGTAATTTCTTGTGTATGAAACGTATATGAATTTAAAGTTGTTTTACGATCAATTAAAATTAGTAAATACACATAAATGGATTTACTTTGATGAATTAACTTTGATTAATTGTATGAATAAGTTATCAAGCTTTCTATGTAATACAATATACCCCTAAATGTTAACTGACGGGTATTTGGATAATTTAGAGAAATACTCAAGAGTTCAACCATAATAAGAACTAAAAATCTCCTGAATGTTAATTTGTGATCTAATAACACATCAAAACAAGCCAATAAACCAATTTCCTATGTGTAACATCATATCTCAAAATTTTGTTTAAATAAAAATTAACCAAATTCTGAATTAAATCGATATAAACGTTCAACATATGTGCTTAATATTGTATATTTAGGTAAATACATAAAATATAACGATAGTAATTTTCATTTTTATCATTTTAACACCTCGTATACAGTTATAACACAAAAAAAAAAAGAAAAATGTTTCCCAAACAAAACGAGAGATATTAAAATTTATAATGATTTTCTTTTTTTTTTCCTCCACCGGTTTGAGATAACGTAATATATGTATGTCTGTCTGTCTATCGGAATTTTCTATATACATACCTACATATTGTATAAAAGGTAGAGCACAACTAAATGGAATATTTTATAGTTTCCTGAAGTTAAATGATTTTTTGTTGTAACGTTTTAATGTTTGTTTTGTGCGGTTTGGAATAATTTAATCACAAATGTATATTGAACAGATTTTCTCGAGTCATGATGTAAATTTGAGGAAAATATAACTTTATATGGGTCGATTCATATAAAAAAAAAGGATGAATATTGGTTGCGTACACCACATAATTACAATGTCATAATGAAGTTTTTCCTTTTTGGTTGTATATTGATCTTGATAAGAGTGCGGTAACAAAGCCGTATAACATTATATTCATCTCATAAGTATTATAACAATTTTAACTTCTTTTCTTATCATTCTTATCATCATCGTATTTATATACATAAATGCTGTGTATATCGCACCCTATATTATATAATATAGTGCAAAACAACCAAACACCAGGAGCCTTCCATCCTCCCCCAAAACCATTTATAATAAAATTATAAAACATTTTCACAAAATTTACTCATGTTAAAGTTAATTTAATGATCGATCATTTTATTTTTGTAACTTTTTTCCCTTCACACTCAATCAGATCCTTTTTTGTATATTTATTTTGTTATGTTGTTGTTGGTCGGATATAAAAGGAAATATTTTTGGTTGGGAAATTTATTTTTCTCTGGTTAACCACAAAAATGTTATTGAATATATTTTAGAGGTTTGGTTTTATGTGTGTACGAAAAAAAAAAAGAGTTTTGAGTATATGGGAAAATGAGCCCCTATGTGTTATATGTGTGTATCCATTAAATGATATGATATGATCCCGAATTGATAAAATAAAATAAACGGAATTAAAATGCGTTATTTATTTGTTACAGGACACGGAACCGCATCTCATCTGTGTGGTACTGCGCGAAACACCCAAACAAATTACTCCTTTTTTCGGTTTTCGTTTTGTTTTTTTACAGACAATATTCATTCTTATCAGTATTTTTATATCTAGAAAATGGTTCTATTATGTATATAACAAGATATATGCAGGACCAATTTTCAGATGCTTTTGTTGTATTTTTTGTGCATTCAAAACTAATCGTTTGTAAATGAATAGATAAAATTTTATGGATTCTGGATGTAAAATGGATATTCATATTCATATAGAGTTTGTTATGTATAGTATATAAAAAATCAATATTAGCAAAATATTTATGGAATATATAAGGGATTATTGAATTATGTATAAAAAAAATCTGTTTTGTATTGCTTCAAAGGTGTTAAAGTAGCTACAGTAGGTAACACTGAAATGTTAAAGCAATCTAAATTCTTATTTTAAAAATTACAATTAATTAGTTCACTGAACGTCATCGAGTAAATACATTTTACGTCGTCTGCACAACCAAACATGAAGCCGAATAAACATAATATAGATTAGAACAAACCAAAAAGTTGTTAATATCCCTAAATATTGAAATATGATCGAATAATACTTTTAAAACTTTGTGTTTGTTGTTTGATTTTTTGAAAAAACCTGCGATCAAGTATCAACCATGGCCTTCGACCATTTTAGGCTTTTGTTTTGGGGCAGGAGTTGTTGGCAGTTCAGCTGATTTTCAATCAAGTTCATCCAATTGCAAGTTGGTAAAACTTGCTGGTTTTTAAAACTCTTTCGATGGTTGGTATCGTAAATTGTCAACACTAGTTTGATTTACGCAACCAAATTTTGTGTCAAACCAAAAAAAATACGTAAGTTATCGAAGAAACAAACCAAAAATGTGATTGTAAATATTGAAATACATATGATCGAACATTGTTATTGTCACTTTTAATCATTTTATTTTTAGTTTTACCTACGCACATGTAAAATACAATCAAAATAAATTTTACCATGATATGATTTCGATATTGTACATACTGCAAACCTATTAAATAATATTTCTACATATAACGATACATTAATAACAAGATAATATATGAATTATGATGATAAAATAATTAAAAGACTATGATGATAATTATTTGTATATTGTTTGTATTGTGTGTAGTGTTGTGGTGGTTGAGGTTATAGATAATTATTTGTTTTAAGTATTTTTGTGGATTTCATTTCAAAGAGACTATTTATAATATGTGAAGAGATTTTGTTAATTAATTTATTATGATGTTGATGATGATTATGACAACTAGATAATATTCATAAATTTTAATATTTGTATACATATTTATAGGGGATCCAAATATGTAATTTGCATCTTTTTATGTTGTATGTTGACACTGGATGTAGATATAGTGTGAATAGCATTTATTTTACATAAGGTAGGGAAAATCTCTTCTTAATCGACTCAATATTGACAAAAAAAAGTCTATAAAAATAAATACGTTTGGCATTTTTTGTTATTCGTGCTTAAACATCATCATCATCATCAACTAGCTAGACAATATTTCTAATAATATTTTTTTATGATGATTTCCTAACAACAAACAGGAAATATAAGATTGAAAAAATTCCCTTAGGGTGGGTCCGTAAATACATTTTATCATTATTATATATGACTATAAAAAAAAGACATGTTAACAAAAAAAAAATATTTAATCGGTCAACATATCACCATATCCTTATTATTGTTCACAATATAGATATAAAAAGAAGGATCTATAAGGAAGCAGAAAATATATAGGAAAACGGACGTAATCCGAAAAGATAAATTTATTTATCTGTTTGTACTCGTTGTGTTGTGATTGTTTGCTGTTTTTGTTGTCTATAATAGTTTAGACAAATAAAGATAAATCAAATCTAGGATATAATTTAAAAAATAAATAAGGAATCTTCAATTTTTCATTTTTTTGTTATTAAATTATGATTTTTGTTGTTGTAAAAATATAGTAGTCCTGCAGGGCACAAAACGATTTTAAACCCCACTCCTCAATGTGTTAAAAAACGTATTTAATAGATCGATTAAATTTCTTTTTATATACCTTCGATATACGAGTAACATAAAGACACAGTTAATATTTTGGTTTACAAAATATATTGAGGGTTGAATTTCTTTATTTTCTTTCTTATATTTATTTATAAAGATTGAGCTGTTGAACGTGAAAAAATAAATCAAATCCATTTGTACGATATAAAGAGAAAACATCTTGTTTGTTATTTTGTTATGTATTTATTAAATTTATGTTGTTTCATTTTGTGTTTTCCATTTTATTGATTATATGGGTAATTAAACACTGTTTGGCACTCGTTTTTGTACGAAAGTGGTTGTCATTAATCGTAATTACGATACGGTTAATGGATTATTAATTTAGTTAAGGGTAAAGGTTTCTTGATATAATTCGTAAACAGTTTAAAATGTTTCAGTTTATAACAAAAATATTCGGAATGAGTTTATTTTTAGAAAATTGCATAGGTCAAATGTCAATATATATGTAAATGATGACCAACACCAAAACAAATTCTAAAAATGTCTCATAGTATTTCATTGAACAGTTTTTTGGTATCGTCATTTACCTATTTCAATTTTGCAGGAAGTCTCATAATATATGAGGTTGTAACTTAAATATTGTTTATGATCTTGCTTATATAGAACTTAGTGCTGTGCGTCTACGCCTATTTAGAGATTGTCTACCCGCAAACGTCGACAATAGCGTAGACAGTAGTTTTCGACTTGACAATACGTAGATAATGTCGAGAATTCGAAGACAATTCGTAGACAAATAAAATATTTTAGTTGTAGTTTTTATTTTTGAATACAGTTCCTAATTTATAGGAAAAATATTACGCTCATATTTGAAATTCAAAATAATCCATAAAGCCAGAATCGATAATGTAAAGCACGGAAGTCCGAAAGGTTCGCATTAACAAAAGAAAAAAATTGAGGTATAGAATATGACTTCTTCCCTTAGGGATATGAAGAAATATTAAAAATAATTTATTTGTGGTTTTAATAAACTATCTTTTATTTATACACGTTTCATTTCGATGGCTTAATTTCATCATCATCAAGGAGAATTAAAATAAAAAAATTGATTTTCCAAATAGTTCAGCAAAAATAGACCTAAAAACATCATAAAAAATGGTACATTTATAAAACTTGCCGCACATGTTCCTTAAACCTAAACCAGAACCATAGACATTCATACTAGATTTCTCATAACTAAAGGAAAAAACAAAACTTCTGATAATTCCATTGTTATCGTTGTGATGTGTATTTTATAAGGCAATGATTTTAGAATGCGTTGCAAATATAATACGAATAAGCAATACACCGATAATATTTGAATGGAGAATTTTTATTTTTATTTTGTGTTTTTAGTCAAATTAGAAATCTATTATGATTGTCTATGCCAGAACTGTAAGAATTAATAAAATTATTAGTCGTGTCATTTTGTCTTTCAAAACAACGTCTTGAAATAAATCTGCAACGAAAAAGTATGGAAACCAAAATTACCATTACCTAAATATTAGGTAATTTTCATTCATCAAGGAATTCAGCCGCCCCGGTGGCACAGTTGTTAGCATGCTTGCTTTAAGCTCCGGAGGTCTCGGGTTCGATTCCCGGCGGGTGATGAAAAAATCACTGTTGGTTAATGTAAGGATCAATGAATTAATCACTCATTATCTGTTGAAAAAATGATTACGAAACTTCACTATGAAGCGGCCAAGTCCCTCTACGGGATGTAGCGCCAGCGAAAAAAAAAAAAAAAAAAAAAAAAGGAATTCAGTGGTGGGATTGGATGTGATTTTAAACCTAATTATCAAGGTCATTTTGAGATCAAGGTTAATTTTTTTAAATGGGAACCCCAATGCTTATGATTTGCTATGAAAATTAAAACAAATTAAAATATAAATTTTCCCCTCTTCGCATAAATTTTAAAAATGAAGAATTTAATTTTTTTTAATTTTCATAGCAAATCATAAGCATTATAACTAAAGTATATTCCTTCAGGTGACCTTGGGAGGTGATTTAAAATACATATTCGAACGTAAAATTCGAATCCGATGTCAAAAATAGATGTTTCCATTTTTAAAAATGACTTTATCATAAAAATGATCTTGAAGATGAGGTTCAAGGTCACATCTAAGTTGACCATGACCATTGAGTTCTTGGTGTAAAATTACCTAAGATTTTAACTTAGAAATAATTTTGCTGACCGAACTCCGCGAGATTTGTAGGTGTTCCATGCTTTTTCCTCACCCAATATATGAGGCGTTATTTGTAAACGGGAAACCCCTCTGTGCCCAAAAATGGTTAAGGTTTTAGGGTTAAGGGCTCAAAAACTCTTAAAAAAACAGTTTTTTATATTTAACTACGGCAAAAGTAGTAATAAAATTATGAGGAAAGTTTACCTTTATGTATTTTTGATCGCTGAATACGAATTTAACGTCATTTTTGGCCGAAAACGCTTTGTATCGTCCCTAATCTCACAAAACGTCTTAAAAATGCATTTTTGTGTACTTAACAATCGCTTAAGTTATCACAAAATCATAAAAATCTTATCTTCATATGTTTTTATTTGCTAGATCTCTACTTTGAATTTAATTTGAACGCATTTTTTTTATTTCTAACCTCAAAAACTCCAAAATTGATATAAGAAGCAGTTTTATGTGCTCAACATCCTTCAAGTAATCCGCCCTTGGAAAAGAGACTACTTAAACATTTGAAAAGAAACACGTACATAAATTTACTTAAATTTATTTCGTAACGTAAGGTTTCCACTCGCCACGACGAAGAAAAATTGGATCATGCATGCATATGGTCCGTATAAAGGTCCGTAGCCATACCACAATTTAAAAATTTTCCTCCAACTCATTGAAACCACTTTGAGCTTGCTTTGAAGTGAAGCGCTGGATACTCCTGACGTCCCTCCCGCTGAGCTACGTCAGGTCGTTGAAAGGGGTGCCCCTAGAAAATTCAGTCTATTTCGTGCCAGACAAGGACAGGTGCAAAGAAGATGAAGTACTGTCTCTTCCTCCTCTTCGTCCTCACAACTACGACAGTAGTCATGTGAGAAGAAACCAAATCTACTCGCATGTCTGCCTATGAGACAGTGCCCCGTAATCACTCCAACAACCACACTGATCAGACTCCGCTGAAGTGAGATCAGCTGTTTGGATCTCGCCAAGTCCAACCTTGGCCAGACCTGCCGAGTTATTACGCATGAGGTACTATTTGTCCATCTGTCATTCGTCAACTTACTGGCTTCCTCCTTAAGCAGCAGTTTACATACCGCAAGAGGCATTTCAATATCCTTTTTGCTGTTTGAATTGTGGTCCGTTGTACCACGTCGAGCCAGTTCATCGGCTTTTATATTCCCCGTGATAACGAAATGTCCTGGAACCAATATGATATGGATGTTGAACTGATCTGTCATCTCGTTAAGAGATGAGAGACAGTTCTACTTTCGACGTAAGGAGTTTGATTGAAGCGCTTTAATGGCAGCCTGACTGTCCGTATATATGCGAATATCACAAGTCGATATTACATTATACCTCAACCAGTCCACGACTCCCTTTATCGCAGTTACCTCAGCTTGAAAAAGGCTACAGTAGTCAGGGAGACAAAAGTAGAGGTTTAACATGAGTTCCTCGCAGAACACCCCAGCCCCTACTCTTCTATCCCGTTTTGAACCATCAGTGAAGAAGTTTAAAACTCCTGGTTCCAAAACTGCATTAAACATCCAGTCCTCTCTGGATGGGATAATAGCCCTGAACTTTCTATCAAAAGATAGTGACGGGACAGTATAGTCGTTGGTCTTGGGAAGCCCTTTGTTATAAAGTATAGATGAGTGCCCTATATTATTGGAGGTCCACATTAACATGGATTTTAGTCGTATGGCAGTGCAAGCTGCCCACTGTTTTCCCAAGATATCAAGAGGAGTCAGAAATAGCAGAGTCTCCAGTGCCTGAGTGGATGTGCTCCTCATAGCACCACTGATCCACAGAGAGATTGTTCTCTGAACTTTTGTCAACAACTTTAGGTTGACAGCTTTCTCCAGAGCAGGCCACCAGACTGTTATTCCATACAGAAGAATGGGTCTAACTACTGCTGTGTATAGCCAAAGGACCATGTTTACGGCACAATCGTGGTATCATTTAAAAACACGAAACACGTTTTGTACAAATTACATTAAAGTTCTGGGTTTTTATTTTCGAATTTACAGATACAAAATAAACAACATAACATTTTGTAGCAATCAAAATAGGTAATTAGGGTTTGGAACATGTTTTGAAATGATTTAAAGATATATGTGTGCTGTTCTCATTGAAATACGATGAAACGGGAAAACTTACTATGTCATTTCGAAACTGAATATAAATTTATTTGAAATTATGGCTAACCGTGACACAATTTTATTGTAACTTTAGTCTAGCTCGAAACTTTAGTTATAGAGAATCCACGATCCAAGAAAAATTTGAATATTTAGTTAATAATAATTTAATTTATAAGGACGCGGGAACTTACCTTACTTACCTACTGCCTACCTACAGTAACAATACAAAAAGGAGCAACATCGCGATTCTTACAAATATAGTTTTTTTGAGTATTCCAGGGTTGGTAAAAATAGAAATAAAATTATTTGTTGCGAGAATATAATAAAGATAAATACAGTTATTAAAGAGGGAGTTTCCCATTATATCCTTGTGCCTTTTTTCGAAGTAAAAAAAATGGAAAAAATAAGACAAAAATACATCGATGATAAAATCTTATCTTTCAATTTTTTTGGTTATAAATATTATTCGTTTTTTTTTGTTCTGTGTGTTGGGGTTTTCTTGTGTTTTTAGGGTATATATAATGTAACCGTTATTCACTTTTCTTTTTAAGTATTCATAAAAGTTATTATAATGATAAAAGTTTTCACATTGGAAAAACTGATAACAAAATAATAAATATAAGTCTATTTATATAGTTATTTATGACAATATATGCTTTATTTATTTATTGTGGGATGCGGAAACCCCCCGACCCACAAAGTGTCTAATTCTGTTTGGTTTCCTCTGCTCACGATACACAATCAAAATTATTGTATAATAAATGGGTTAAAATTATTCATTAAAAAATTTCTATTAATCATGCCTAATAATTCTAAATCTTTTTAATTAAAATGCTGGAAATTTATTTAATCGATTCTATAAAGCCCGGCGTACACAAAAGGAAATTTCTTCCCTTTAATACATCACCGTGTATATATTTTGTATTTCGTTTAATTCTACGATTTTTTTGGGGAAATAAAATGTAATCACGTTTATACAATACATTCGCAATGCTACTGACGATGATTATATGGTTATGAGATGCTGGTAAAATGAATAAAGGGTTAAATTTTAACCCTACCCTTCTTAATTTATTTAAAAAAACGTAAAAACACTTTAAAAAATAAATTTTACTTTTTTATATAATAGGATTATAGTTTAGTTTATTTTATTTTATTTTAGTTTAAAAAAAAAACTAATTGAAGTTAAAATAAAGAATCAAGTTTTTAACTTTAAATTTTCCATCTATACAGAAAATATTAAAATAAATTTTCATTCATCTGTACATATATATTCAAGTCTGGTATATATAGTATGTATAGTGTTCATTTCGTTTTACTCAATAAGTTTTTCCCTGGCAGAAACAAAAAAAAATCGAGAACGAAAATTAAAAGAAAATTTTTGAATTTTTAATTTCCCAATTGTATAATTTAGGTATTAAAATAAGAAATTATTTAATATTTAAAGATTAACGATCTAATTTTTATAGTCTTTTTGGTACGTTTAATATTTTACTGTAAGCATACATAATCAAGAAATATGTGAATAATAATTTTGACAACAACAACTAATTCAAATTTATTGACAACAACAACAACTCGTAATCTACGTTCAGGCGAATTTTTAAATAGTTTGTACTGTTTGTGTTGTAATACAAAACAGATAATTATGAAAACCTTTTTTCCAATTTAATTAAAATCGTAACAATGTAAATCTTTTTTAAATTTAGATAAAAACAAAAACTCTTTAAATTAAATAAAACAAACGCGAATTTATATAAACTTTGTTAACAACGTTCTTTTCATTGTATTGTGACTGTTTTAATTTAATTGCTTGGTTCTTCCGTGCACAAACACAGTACCATTACTACTAAGTACAATAATCTTGAGTCTCGAGAAAAGAAAAAAAAAGTTTTTATAAGTTTTTTGGTTTTAAATACGTACAATAAACACAATAATTAAGTTACTTTTAAGTAAATTTGACTATGTGAATGCATTACATCACATCGTAAAAAATGTTAGCAAAAAAAAAGAAAATGAAATGCGAGAAACATTTTTAATGATTTAACCAAACCACTATACAAGCAATTTCCTCCACCCAAATTGTTTTGCTCCCACGAAATCGGAAAACCAAAAACCAAAATATAATTATGTTTCCTTTTTATGTGTATACATTTATGTTTTATGCTAACTCAACCGAAAAGTGTAAATAAGGAGGTAATAAAAAATGTTCCATGAAAAGAACAAACCATAAACTAAATAGATGCGAACTTAAATGCCATGTCATCAATCAAGACAATTGAATTTTTATCTCTTATCAGATTGTTTATGATTGATGATTGTTATTCTTTTTTTTTTGGTCCTGCTGGTATTGTGTATCGAATAATATATGTATATAAAAGAAGAAAACTTTTTTTTTTGTGCAATACAATTGAAGAAAACGAGAAAGAGAGAGGGGCGCTGATAAGACGATGTCGAAACGTTTCTGATTAAATTGTTGGTACATAATACGGAGGAGCATATAAAATAAATTGAGACTCATTCATATATTATGATATTGCGATGGAATCTTTTATAAAATTGAATTGGAATTGTTTTATTTCAAAATTGATGAAAATTAAATAAATACGGTGAAAGTGTCTCCTCTATAAGAGATGCATGTTAGGGTAACCCAAAATTCAATCAGAAACTCTACAGAGTAAGAAATACAAATATCAAGTTCGTTATAAACGCGTCTAAATGTCGATGCACGATAGTTGATTAATTCAGTTCCCCTAAACGTGGATTATTTGCTGTATTTTGTTGTTGTCAACTCAATTAGTTTTAGATTTTTGCATTATTTTGTGTGGTTTTGCGAATTGTTGATAATAGAATTAACAATAAATAGGAATATCGTCGAAATTAATCAAATTCTTGTTCAGAAAATGTGACAATCGTCATTTTATCTTATTTAACCCTTTCAAGACATAAAAACAAAATTCTATGTAACAAGCCAACCCCAACTCTGTACATTTATGTTCTATATATACAAGCATATTAAACAAATTTATATTTTTAAGTACCATTATGAATCTCCTCAATAATAACAATCCATTTAATTTCTGTAACAAATGGAACAAAAGAAAACGTCGTTTACACCTTTTAATGGTTGTTAGATAATTTCTTTGCCCGGTATTTTTGCTGTCGTTATCTTATTTTTTTTTTGTTTTCTTTTTGTTATATGTTACAAGTAGATATAACATCCCTCTGTATAATGTTTCCCAAGTGAAGCATCAGTTGAAATTAACAACGTCCATTGTGGTTATTACTATTATTATGATTACAATTACAAAAATTTTTTTTGCTTTTGTCTTAAGCAAACAGAAATTTTGTTTAGTAAACATCTCTTAACGATGTACCAAAATAATAATGTTATTTAGGGGTGATGGTTTTGGAATTTTTTGTTAAATTGGATATAAATCATTTGGTTCGAGTTGAATACAAGTTTTAGATTTATAAATTCCTCAAGGTACATATATATTGAGTATTTACATTCCACTGACCTTTCTTTCACTTACGAACCAGATTATATTGGTTATGTTATATATAGACTTAAGAATCTAATAAAAGTAATAAACAGAAACATAAAAACCATAAAAAGGTTGTTAGATGAAAGAAAATATGGTATTTCTTACGTATGCCTCCCTCTCAATTTTGTGTTATCAATTTTGGCCCTCACAAGATAATCAAAATTATTGTTATGTCTTAATTTCGGTTTCTATACAGTCGCATGTTAATTGGATATACATTTTATTTAATTAAATTTTGAAACTAATTTTACGATCCATATCCAAATCAATCCGTTTATTTATTCATAACCTTAAAATTTCTAAAAATCTGGCAATCGTCTAATATACATAAAATAAAAAGGATTAAATATTGAATTATTTAGTTTATTTGTACGACAGCATTTTGTTCCCTTTACTTGGAAATAAATTTAATCTTATCTCGCACTATAAACACAAGGAAAACTAATTTTATTTTATTTGGTTTAAAGGGTTGAGATGGAAAACAATAAAATCTAAAATGTTACCAAATTTCTTATCTCGCTTCTTGTATTGTCTAAGACGACATATTTTATTATTAATAATATATATTATATATATGTATGTATATAAATTTAATTCAAGCAACTAGTTCGGGCGTAGAGTTTAAATTTTGGTCCACACTATAAATATAACGCACACTGTTTCGGATTGTGTTATGAAGCAAAACACACTCGCACATTTCTCTCAATTTATGTGAAATAAATTTAATTATTTACATGTCACATATTTCACATTTTATTTCAAATATAATTTTTCCCCGGAAAAAGAAATGAAAAACTTTTTTTTGTTTTTTTTTCCTGTTCCTCACAATTTCCAATGAGATGATTTTTGATGTATTGTTTATGTTATTATTATATGAACACATTAACGCTATATAGGGTTAAGTTTTTTTTTTTTTTTTGGAAAAGTTTTTACTGTGAAAAGAAATTATTTTATCAAATTTGACATTTTGTATTTTTTAAAAGTTTTTCAAGAATATTTAATTATTAATGTGATGCTTTAATTGTTCGAAATTAAGATGGAAACTTGTCATAAGATATACCGAGAGTGTGTATATGTATAAAATTAAAACTTTCAGAATATGTCAATCAAAATTTTTCTTAATGTTTCGTGAATTTATGTATGTACGTATATGTGATTTCCCTTAAAGGGGATAAAAATACATTGAGAACTTCTTATGAAAACTTGAGAAGTTTAGGAAATTCTTTATATAAATATGTTCAAAATAACTTTTTATGCTGGCAGGTTTTAACTGCAAAATTCAAGTTCTATGCGTTTCTGAAAACCTCTGATGTTAAACTGCCAGCAAACCCTTTTTTTGTGTACTATTCGTTATGCCAGATTTCATTTTCAACCAGCCCGCGTAAACTAATTATTATCATCAGTCTGCTTGGCTCAATAGTCACTATTTTTGAAGCGCCACGAATAATTTATTCTAAACTTAGCCAATTCACGCGTATAATGTACAAATTAATTAATTGGAACGACAAATAATTTACAATCCACTAAAATTCAGTTAAATTCTAAATTCACACCTTTGTTTGATATTTTGAAATAAAATTAAAATTATTTAACGGATTAGGGCTCTATACTGCTTTTATTTTTTTTTTAAATAACTTGAGCTTTCGAACTCACTTCGAGTCCATTTTCAAAAGCGTAATTTTTTTCCAATACAATTTTCCTTTTATAAATAAATCAAAAACAAAACCAAAAAATTGGAAGCTTTTCCGTAGAAACCAAAATTCCGGTGTCTAGACTAGAAAAATATTTTCCAACCGTGACAAAAAAACTTGTGGTAAATTTTACGAAAAAAGCTTTTACAAAATTTGAAACATTTTACAAAATTATAAAATCAATATTATAAGTACATATGTATATGTAAGACAAACAACCAAATTTAGATAAATAAATCATAAGAATTACCAATATAAGCATTAGCACTGGATTTTATGTGTAACATTTCCAAAAACGATCATTTCCTAAATTTTTTTTGGTGTTCCAAAATTTTAACGTTATCTAAAGTTATTTGATGATTCGTGTTTTTTAAATGTCGAGTAAGAGCACTATTTTGGTTTAAATCTCGATAAACTGCACTTTTATGTTGATACAACCGTTTTCAAATAAATTGTTTCGTTTGTAATTGTTTCGTTTGTCCAGTATACGTTACGTTACATTCGCATTAGATCTGATAGACAACATTGGACTTTTTCTTTAGAGGAACTGAATCATCAATTTATCAGGATAATGATTTTGAGCTAAAATGTTTTTTAATAAAATAAAATTTTTATAATGGAATTTTGTATTTGAAAGTTTTATAATTTTTTGAGTAAGAATTTTTATTGTGTTAATTTTGTAATTTTGCCGCCCCGGTGGCACAGTGGTCAGCATGCTGGCTTTAAGCTCCGGAGATCCCGGGTTCGATTCCCGGCGGGTGATGAAAAAATTACGGCTGGTTAATGTAGGTACAATGAATTAATTATTCATTATCCGTTAAAAATAATGATTACGAAACTTCAAAATGAAGCGGCCAAATCCCTTTATGGGATGTAGCGCCAGCGAAAAAAAAAAAAAAAATTTTGTAAGAAAACGGGAGCGAAGAGTGAAAATGTAAGTATCTTCCAGACAATGTATCTTTATAATACCAATTCACAGAAATTTTGCCATTAGGTTCATGTATCAAAAGAGTATCCAAAAATTAATTTTTTTTATCAGATTCTTTTTCTATTGTGAATTTAATTCTCGGTTCTATCGAATTGAAAACGTCCAAAAAAAC